>JARHVA010005146.1:725000-1035000 GCA_037957365.1 Torreya grandis
ACACACTCACATATATATACATATATACATATATATGTATATGTACATATACATGTATATGTACATATACATAAGTAACCGAATCATACTTATAACTTGGAGAGTGTGAGTTATCTAATAAAATAACACTATATATCTGGTAAGGATGGATGACTCAATCACTCCTTCCTATAAATATAGTGAATTTATATGATTTAATCAAGTCTAAATTATAAACTTGGTATGATTGAGTGATTTAATCATGTCAACCTTGATAAAAGGTGGACTAACTACTATAGTAGATTGGCTCAATAAAATTCCATCCTGGATATGATAACAATCTATAATAGTTATTTAAATCTAAAATTTGATTTGATTATGAAATTTAAGGTGTTTTTTGCATGGCATATGTACCTAATATATATATATATATACACACACACACACACACACACACATACATATATATACACACATTTATACATATATATATGTATATATGTGTATGTATATATATGTACACACACACACACACACACACACATATTGGAGGAAAGCATGTCCCCAACCTTGGTGAAAAGGTGAGTTGCCACACAACTATTGAGCTTATCTCAATTATGTAACCCAATCATACTTATAACTTGGAGAGTGTGAGTTATCTAATAAAATAACACTATATATCTGGTAAGGATGGATGATTCAATCACTCCTTCCTATAAATATAGTGAATTAAGATGATTTAATCAATTCTAAATTATCAACTTGGTATGATTAAATGATTTAATCATGTCAGCCTTGATAAAAGGTGGACCAACTACTATAGTAGATTGGCTCAATAAAATTCCATCCTGGATATGATAACAATCTATAATAGTTATTTAAATCTAAAATTTGATTTGATTATGAAATTTAAGGTGTTTTTTGCATGGCATATGTACCGAATATATGCCTCAAGCTAAAACCTAGGTATAATAATAGTACCAATATATATAATGTTATCACAAATGTTTATCTAAATCATATAATGGTGAAATTTATCCAATTTTAAAGTTTTCACATGTGGAGAACAAGTTACCAAGATATGCCCCCACTAAATCAGGATAATCTAAAAACTAGTTACATGCCTCCATTATAATTTAAAACTATGAAAATGTGGAATCCATGACTATATGAAATTCACTCATTTATATTCTCTACCCCTCATTTTGAGGTGAGGGGAAGTAAAAAGTGGTATTTATCTTACCTCAAAATGATAAGATAATTTTATAATCTATGTATGGATTATGTAACATATATAAGTAACATGTCTGGGTAGATACAACAATGATGTACATAGTATGTGATCAGATCAAACTCTAAGATGAATTATGCAAATCATGGAAATGTATATAAATTAATAGTATAATCTCAACAAGCAATTGAGCACACACATAAAAACACTTAAAAGCAACATAAAAATTAATGGTCTAATGAGACTGCATATAAGGGGCATGTTCAAATGTTACAAAATAGAAGGGGCATGACTTAGTAAAATGTACATAATGCATATAAATACATGTTCAAATCTCCACATACAATAAAATATGATATATGCAAATGCTAAAATAGGAAAACATAGAAACAAGGGATGTAATGAATGGAGCATATTCAAATACTTGAACAAGTATTAAAATGCAAGATAATAGTAAGGAACACACTCAAGGAAGTGTAAATGGAAAACATGGAATGATAAGAAACTAATATAAGCATATCATACTAGTTCTTAGATATATGTGTAATAAAAAAATATTAAGTATATAACATTTCAAGTACACTAAAAAAGATATAAGCATGTATAAAGGCATATGTAAGTATATAATCTCAAACATAATAATGGAAATGATCATATAATAATTTAAACTAGGTGTATTTTGATAAAAGAGGTAGATTCCCCCAATGTACTAATGACATGAATAGAGGGAATGCCCAACATCCATGTCTATATTATCATGTGCCTGGGTATGTTTATATCACAATAAAAAGATGCATGAAACATATGTGTATATATAGAAATAAATGATATTCTATATACCAACATGGAACCAAAAACGTAGATGCCGAGGAGCTAATAAGGTATGAAAATGCTAAATATTTTTATATTTTATATTTTTTTAATTTTTTGGTGTTTTTAGAAGGAAAAATCTATCTTATGATCTCATCTAAGGGATGGTCATATGTATCTCCCCATTCTTAACCTAGTGTAATAAATTGTTTATATTTTCAAGGAATATGTATATGTGTAATATCTATCACTGCATGATCTATGATGCTCTACATATGTATAATGAGACTATGTGGTTGTGAGGAAATAATAGAAGGAATGGGGGTTTTTGGAACACATCATTGAGTGATCTATAGTTTCTTTGGAATATAAAAAATATGAACATTTTTGGTTGCTCTAAATGACTAAATGTGTTATAAAGTAGTAGATGAAGATTTCATGGAATCTAATGTGTATCTCTAATGTAATGGCCTTTCAAGTAATGGATTCCTAGAAAAGGGATTTATTGTTGTTTACCCATTTGTGGAGGATTAAACTTAGTAGGTTTGATAATTAATTGCATAGGTATAAATTTATTTTGTTTAATTGGATGTTTATATGTAATTTTGGAATGTAATTAACTTTTGGTATGAATGTATTTAACACATGCATGTAATATATAAGGTACAAGGTGTAGTGTATGTATCCAAGGTCATCCCAATAACATTTAAAAGACTATAGTGTATGGTATAACTAATAATGTAGTGACCATATGTGGTAAGCCAACATATAAAGGTAAGTCAATCTCACCAAGGACCTGTTATGAGTTTCCATCAAATGCTCTAACCACTTTGATCTAAGGGTGTAAATTATCATGTGTATAACCTAAATTTGTAATAAATGTCATGGTAAAAACATTCTCACTAGAACCATTATCAATAATAACACTATGTATAGGATGGTGATTAAGGTATTCTCAAATGAATAATGAATTAAGATTTGAGTCATCATCCATAATCTCATTGTCATCAAAAGTATTAAAAGGTCTTTTAATCATGGGAGGTGTATGTCATATATAAGTAACAATAATCCGATATAATGGGTGACCATAATATGGTGGGGGAGGATGTGAATTATATGCCATTTTAACTTTGGTTCCTTCTTAGAATGGTATTACAAAGGAATGTTAAATATCCTTTGATTCATATGATTACCATGTTGTGAACTAGATTACTTTGGAGGATCATCAAATGTAATTATTGATTAATTTTACCCCATTGTAAAATTAGGTCAACCTCCTACATATTAAAATTTATCATGTAGTCTTATAGGTTTGAACATGGTCAATATGGTCCTAAGAGAGGTCTAGTCACATTATGAAGGTCATAAAATATGTATCAACCTTGGTCACATTTGTCTATGTTTATCTTATGTCATTTTATGTCCTTTTGGGTCATTTTAATAAACTTGTGTAGTTATCCACCAAGGATAAATGCTTCAAGATGAAATTTAATGTCCCACATGTTAGAAAGGTGGTATAAAATAGTTTTAAATTGAAAAAGATGTAGGTTTAACATGGAAATATGGAGTTTATCTAAAAAGGAAGGGAGTTTCAATTGTTGTAGGAATTACATGATAGTTCTAGCATGTATGAATACTTAAGGAGCATACCTTTAGATACCCATGAATCATCTCCAAGCTTAGGAATTTTTTATAGATTCAAATTTGGCAAAAACTGATCTCCCTCTCTCATCACTCTCTTAGGCATGTCAATAAGGTCAACTAGTTTGCAGTTAGTACAGATAAGAGGAGGAGAGTTGAGTTGAGTGCACTTGGTGGTTGTTAATACTCTATTTATAATTAAATTTAAGGACAATAATTTTTGGTTTGGTGGTCTATACTTTATGAACAACCTTCAATATTTTTAGTGGTTTTAAAATACTTGCATAACCCCAACACCTTGGTTTTATTACCTGTTTACATTGGTATAATGTTTCCAAGTGATGTAAGTATTTTTTCATAACATTTTCATCCTCTTCATATTGTTTTTACTCTCATTTACCATGTGTGGATATGGATAGATAGGCATTATCACCCTCATTATGTTAGTAAATAATATTAATGGTTTGTGAATTATGGTTTTCATAGTTATAGAGTCCATATCTATGTAAATGGCCCTAGATCAAGGTAGTACACTAGTGTTCACTTCCTTAGAGCATTTATTGTCCATATTATCCATTGAAGGACTTTGAAGCTAACAGAGATGGGTTTTTAAGACACTAAGTGAAGACTAATCAAATTATTAATGTGCATAGTAACTTATAGTTATTTGTAGGTTTGTACAGATAATTGTAAGGCCATATAAAATCAAAGAGATATGGTGTGAGTATTTTAAAGACTTGAATGGATTTATCAAGTCACCCAAGGTTCACTAGAATATCTAAGAACACTCTCAAGAATAGCCCAATTAGTAAAAATTGAGAAAATTGCTTAGAGGGGATTATTACCTTAAATTCTCTAAAAGGAAACTTTATATTATATAATGTCATTCTATGATGAGGGATTATGAAGTCTGTCTAAGCCTAAATGGCCTCATTCTTACAGTCTAGGCTTTAGAGATTATATCTTAACATATGATAAAGTTGTTTAGTTAAGAGAATGAGGTTTTAGTGAGTTTAATTCAAATAAATCTTGATTAAAAACATTCATATAACTATAGTATTAAGAGGGCTAAAGTGAACCCATAACAATACCTTGTAAGTTGCTATAGTACATTGTGATGGAGAAATGATAACATGGGGAGGCAAAGATGAACTTATATAGATGGAAGATGGTACTAGTGAAATGAAGACAGATATTGAGAGTGGAACACAATTATTAATCAAGTATATTCACTTATAAGAACCTCATTATTTCCCAAATAAACACCTACAGTTTGAGACAGTTTGTATACTAGCCTAACTCATGGAGAATGCAAACTTGGTAAGTTGATAAAGGTGAAAAGTGGATGAAAATGTATAAATAATTGTAAAAAGGATGATATTATATTCAAATGTGAATCTTATAGGTAAATAAATAGGGTATAAATTTGATCAAACAAGGTTCTAACCTCACACTCAGTTAACTAAGACTTTGCATACAGTCACAAAGCTAGAAGCTAGTTTGAGAATTTGAGGTGTTAAAGGCCCTTAGAGCATGAAAAAGCATTGAAACATTGTTTATAGTTTCCTCATGAGTAATTTAAACTCTCCATGGTATTAATTTGGTTATAAAAATAGGGGGTATGCTCTTTATTTTATCACAGACATAAGGCACTCTAGTGGTAACACAACCTACAAACATAGTATGTGAATGAGGAAAGGGTGAAATAAAGAGTCTTGAAGCATTTTGTAATGATGTTTAAGGTTTGTTTGAAGGTTAATAGATATGGAGGAGGCCCTAAAGTGATTGGAACCACTCATAATTGGTCATAGGCATAGAAACATAGTCTAGATCTATTAGGCATAAAACTAGGCCTAAACCCTCATGGCCTCCAACTTGAGTCATATGATCACATGAACTTTAAATTAATTTGATATAATTAAAGGGAGAGTAGAGAGTAAAAAACAAAACATAAGTGTCATTTTGTCCTAATCCTTTCTCAAACCTATCTAGAATGCTTAGAATGAGCTCAAGAGCCAACTTCATTTACTCACATCTGTACAAATGGTGTGCATGGTGCCAAAAGAATATAGGGATAGTTGAGGGAGGTCCTTATATTAATCTCAATGAAATTTTTTTAGAGGTTAAGAATTTGGATTTTATGAATTATTGCTAAGAAGATAAACCTGTTAAAACCCTTGTACAAACTCAATGGAGAATGAATAAATGGGAATGAATTTATAAGGGGTAATTTTTCATTGAAGGTGTTTTGGAATTATTTGGGACTCTCATAGGCTCCTTGACACCTAATTGAGCTATACTATTACTTGTATATACATGCCTAATTCATGGTTTTTTACAAGTTTTGATATGCTTCATAGATGTAGAAGAGGATTGATGAATGAGGATAACTATGAAAGGTGTTTAGGGAATTGTCCTAATATACTCAGTTACTACCTTGGTTATACTTGGAAACCCCTCAACAAGATTATTCATCATAGGCAGTATTGAACATCATAACAAGGAAGCAAAGTGACTATCTAAATTAGGAAGTGAGAAGTGTGGTTTGAAGTTTTCATTGAGGTATATGATAGACCAGAGGATAAAGAAGGTCTAAGTGAGCTACCTAAAAAATATTCAATTAACCTCCATGAGCAAATGCAAGTCACCTTGGTGACAAGTGTAAAGATTGAATCCTAGAGGGCAAATGAATAACTAAAAATAGTGAATGACAAGTGACAAAGGGGAAGTCATCAGTTGAAGGGCATAGATGAATGTTAAAAATATTGTTTCCAACTTCCCATGTTAGGACATATGTGTCAAAGACTTCCTAAGTTAGTTTCAAGTAGTCAAGTGACTCTTCATCATCAAGGCAGTTTCAAGTAGGATAATGAAGAAATCCACACCAACTTGAGGAAGGTGTTATGTTTCAAATTGACACATGTTCCAAAACAACTTCCTAACCTATTTTACATTTAATTATCTTGTATTTTAACTAGTTTTCATAGTTTAAAACTTGGCCTTGTGACTATCCAACTTATCTTCTTCTCTCTCCTCTCTTATTCTCTATATGTGCAAGCCTTTTTGGCATTTATATGTAGTACACACCTAATATGGTTAAGCCGTACTAGTTTAACATCTTGATTTTCCTTTGAAAAAATATTCTAAAGTTGATTTAATCCATGTAACTATTTCTTAAGTATTTCAAGTGGTGTACTTAAATGATAAGTGATGAAGATTATTTCTCCTTGCTTTTATTCTCCCCTTGTATGCATTGTGTAACATCTCTTCTAATAGGTCTTATGAAGTGTATTATTTGTTAAGGTGTATTTAAAGTGTGAGAGAGACTAGTAGTGTCTAGTATCAAACCTTATTTAACTCACCTATGAATATGCATAGCAATCTTCCTCTATGAGAAACACTTATTCTAGAAGGACATTAAGGTGAGGTTAGTTTTAGGAGACTTCTTTCTTAATGTAAATGCAAATGTGTTTTGTGGAATTATCTTTGGTGCATCACCTCATTACTATAGTTTAATTTTAGTTCCCTTCTTCCCTTTTCATACCCAATATTGATTAGCCTAGTGTAGTGTGAGCCTAAAATATAAATCAAGGGAGCTAGCCCTTAACCTACAGGTTTATCTATACTATAGGCAACCCATAGGCCTAGAGGTAATCCCATGTTAATCCAAATTTGGATAGGAATACATAAAATCTATTAAGGTGCAATATTTTACTACAACATTAATTTTCAGTCATTAATAAGGTCTTAGATTTTGTTCTCCAAGGTAAAACATCTATTCATAAAATTCCTAGGGCATTAGTGATAGTCACAATAATTTTTTTCATCATATCCTTTAGATAGAGGTTGACTCGTATCAACCTATATAGGATGAGGGAGAGATATGAGGTGACACTCCAAAATATTTGGAAGTAGAAAAGTTGGAGACTCAGGTAAGCATGGGAATTTTCTCCTTAGTGCATTATTTAAGACAAGATGATTAGGTTGTTGTGACATAACATTAACTATAGTAATTGTTTCTTTTTTAGGTGTTGTAGGTTTTACCTTGTAACTAGGTTTGATTGTAAACTTGGTATTGGATGTAGTTTGTGTGTTTACTACATACTTTAATTTGTTTAATGAGATAAGTCTCATTTCATGATCATGAATAATATGGCATAAATAATCAAAATAGTTTAATTTTTTGAAAATAATGGACTCATGTAATGGGTCAAGAATTTTTTTTTGAATGTCTTGAAGATATTTATCTACCATTGGATTGGTCATTTTAACTAACATTGTCTTGTACCTCAATAAATATTCATTTATATGTTCATTGGTTCCTTATTTGATATTTACAATTTGGGCATAAGAAACCTTTTCGATAATGTTGATAGATAAGTGTGCTAAAAATTGACCTACAAGAGGTTTGGATGCTTTTATTGATTGGTTTGATAAATAATAAAACCACCTTAGAGCACAGCCTTTGAAGATTCTTAGAAATAGTTTAGTAAAAAGTCTATCATTAGAGGCATAATCAAGGCATGCCACATAGAAAGATTAAGATGTTGTTCAGGATCACCCTTGCCATCATAAAAAATGAACTTAGGTGAAAAAAAATTAGTTAGTAATGGGTGAAAAAATATTTAAAGTGAAAGAGGGTTATGGAAAACCTCTTTGGAATTGATAGCATAATATATTTTGTTTAATATTTATAACCTTGTAGTAGTTACCACTAATTGTAGAGGAGTAGGATTTACCACTGATTATAGAGGGATCTCATATTAAATGCATTAAACTTTGATGACTCTAGAATATAAATTAAGTAGCCATTATTGTTATGAAACCAACTTAGATAGGCAGAACTATATGCCTAAGAGTGTTTTATGTAATTCTATCAAATTATTTAACTATTATTGATGTAGATTGTAGATATTGCTATATATATCCAAGACTATGAGAGAATGTCATAATACATGAATTTTTGCTTGAAACATTGTCAATCATGACATTGTGGATAGGATGTTTGTTGATGTATGCTCTAACAAAGAGTGCATGCCTATATGAATCATCATTATTAATTTCACTATCATTGAATGTGATTATTAGATGTAAAGCTAATATGCCTATAAATAATTATTTTTATTATATACTCGTATGTATTAAGAGGAGGATTCACATTGTACACATGATGTACTTATGATTTGTCTATATTTTTAGTTAAACCATGATTTAAAAAAGTACTACTAAATATTTTTAGCTTTCCATTATCATTTTTTAATGGGATAACATATTCTTTGGGTATGCTTAACTCAATAATATTATCATTAATAAGATATTATTATTTGACACTAAATTTAGATGTGTAAGGTCATCTAAGATTAATAATATAGAAATGGTTAAGTACAAGGATGATAAATAGATTTAAATCATGCTAATTAATTTGCAAACTCATATAAACAATATCATAAATTTATAATGTCGATATATGCAAAAAATAGAAAATAAAAAAATTGACTGATATTGAAATAAATTGAAAATAAGATTACTTAGCTAGTTTACTATGCATATGAAAATATGGGCTGAAATAGGTTGGAAGTGGACTGGATCAAGATCCTAGGATAGTCATTAGATTCTAGAATTTTTCACTTTGTGTCCTCAGATGCTTATGTCAGATCTATAAAGTTGCATTGATTTTGATGTCTGAGTTAGATGTAGGTGTCCAGTACGAAATAGTGAATGGATTTGGATGTGACCACCTTGAGTCTTCTAAGTTTTTTTATCATCTTCCTTCTGATGTATATAGATCACATGCATAGGCTATCATTCTTTGTTAAATGATCAAAACACTATCTTTCTCACCCTTGAAGTGTTTATGAAAAAAATAGATTATCAGGCACATAGTGTTAAACTGCCTTAAGGACCCATATATCAATGGGTACTTCCTACATAGCCAATACTTTAAATTTGACCTCATATATATGCAGTTCTCTCCTACATGTTAGCTTGTGTCTGCATAAGGATGTAATGTGTGATAAGTAAGTACATAAAGTGACCTAACTTGTAACTTGCAAAATATGGCTCATGGGATGCTCTGTAAATACTTTAGACCTATAGGGATACCACTCCTATGATTGATATAGAAATAGGGATGAATAGGGTAGGTTTTTCACTTAAATTATTTATTAAGTGATTTATGGTAAGTTGCCTTGTGAGTTCCCAAAATTTTCAAGGTGGGATGAATGAGGGTTGATATTGTATATAAACCATAAAATTTGGAAATATATCACACTAAATTACTTAGATAAACTTTAGTATATGTTTTATTTTTAAATTAGATGAATTTTGGGCACTAGTCACATAAATTTTTTAGTATTTATCTCAACCTTTTCTATGAAAAAATGCACTTGTTAGAAAAGTGACATCTACATCAACATATGCATTTGGTGTCCAAGAAGATGGAAAATAGGTACAAGTCTAAAACTAGAAAAGAAGGAAAATGATCAAGTTTAAGGTACCTTATAGAATATAAAAGGCCTAATCATTAGAATAAAAATGGTCAGACTAAGAGATAAGTAATTCAGCATAAAGACAAAGTGAACACAATCCTTTTGGTAGTGGGAAGGTCTTAAAACTAAAAGGTACAACCATGATATGTATTTTACAAATTTATAAGACTGAGGTGATATATAGTTTAAATTTAGTGCCTACACTTATAACTTATACCTTAACTTATATCACTTATTTGTAGAATGCTCAATATATCTGTGGTAGTTTCAATATGCATTACTATTAAATCCCTTAGGATGAGGTTTGATCAAATCAAGATTGAACAGTGGAGGAAGAGATATGAGGTTGCAATCAATTAATTTGTGTAATAAGACATGAGGAGATTTTGGTAACCTTATAAATTATCTCCTTGGTAGAGATATCAATTGATTTTTGTTTGATGGATGTAATATTGCATTAATTCTTAATTTTTATTTCATTATATTTGACATTATAATCTGGCTTGCTTTAAAACTTGATATTTGATGTATATGGAGTGTTTGGTACATATTTTAACATATTCAATGCTATGAGCTTAATTTATATTTCTTTAACTATATGGTATAACTCATCAAAATTTTTAAATTTATCCAATATGATTTAATCATGGAGTGGTGTTATAAAAATTTGAGTGAAGATATCTTGTAATTCATTGTCTTTTATAGAGTTTATCATCTTAGCTAGCATAGTCTTGTATCAATGAACATATTCCCTAATTATCTCATTTGACCCTTGATTTAGATTTTAAATTTGTGCATATGATATCTTGTCACCAATGTTGTTTGAGAAGTGTGCTATGAATTGATATAATAATGGGTTGAATTTTATAATTGATTGAAGTGACAGATCATATTATTGGTGCATTTATTTGCTTTATTGGATTTACTTGAATTTATTATTTACTATTTGGTGCACTAATTACTTATTGTAATTAGTTTATTATGTTTATTAATAATTTGCACCAGATATGATAAACTTGCTTAGTTAGTATTTAACTTAGACACTTATCTTGTTACAGTGGAGTTCCACTCCACTATTTAAGGTAAGATAGGATAAGATTGCTTAACTAGTAGTCAACTTGTGTTGATCATTTACAAAAGTTGAAAACCTATCTTGTTAGTGTGGAATTGCACTCTACTATTCATGTAGTCAAATATTAGTTGAACTACATGTGTTGTGTGAGTTCCTTTATCATGCACGCCTTGCTCTATATAAGTAATGGCTATTTGTGTATTCTATATCAAATTAATATTGAATTATCAGAGTAATTCATCATATTTGAGTTATTTATTTATTTTAGTTATTATCTTAGATATATAGTTATTGTTTATTACTATTACTATTACTATTTTATCTCTTATTTATGCTTTCTATTAGATTCATTAGATCCTGTAGCTAATTATAACATGGTGCCAGAGCTATCTTGAATCTATAGATTGCTAAATATTCAAGAGAAAAATATCTAGATATAGGATCAATTTTTTAATTTTATATATAGGCACAAATTGGAGCTTTGTAGAGAATTTATGACCTCACCATTCAGTTCAGAGTGCCCAAGATAGTCAAAATAGTCTATAATTTTGTGAAAATTAGGCACAAAAGGAAAAATTAGCAAGGGTTTGATCCAAAAGCACCACATCCAAATCTAGTGAGTACCTAAAAATCAAAGCATTTCTAAGAAAAATGAACCTCACAATTGCATTCAAAAGACATAAAAACCTATAGATCCATATAAAATTTGTCCAATTTGGACACAGTCACCCTGAAAGGTAATTTTTTTTGCTCCCAGGTATGGTCGTATGGACCGTACAAATTATGCAGACCAATTTTTTTTTTTTCATTTTTTTTGGTAAGCCTCAAAGATCAGTAGGTAGATTTGAAAGGGCAAGTTCAAGAGCCTGCCATTTGAACACTAGGAGGTATTTTTGAGCGATTTTTTTTTGAAATAACTTAAAATTTCATGCTATTTACTATTGTACTTTCAGTTTTTTCTAGATTTTTATAGAATTTAGATTTTTCTACAAAAACTATTGTCCATCCTTGTTTTTGTAACTTTAGAAGCTCATAACTTTTGCATATGACATTGTATTGAGGTCCCATATTTTTTTAAAGTTAATATTTTTTTGAGCACAACACATTGGTGTATAAATTTTTGTAATAAAGTGCATATTTTTTTACTTTTAGACTAGAGGGCCTAATTGAGCTTTTTGTAAACTAGAAAAATTATACTCTAGCCTTATAATTTCACTCAATTATAAAATTCCAAAAAGAATACTTGTAGGGTGGGACAAAACTAAGTAATTTAGTGGGGTTTTGTGGTGTGTTCTATACTTTGATTTTTTTATTTGTGATGGTTTATTTCCAAAGGCATCATGATGAATCTGAAGTTCCCACTATTAACAACATATAATTATAACACATGGAAACATAATGCTTGAAATGCATTAATGATGTTAGGAAATACACCTTATATAATAACTCTTCTTACTCTACTTACTGATGCAAAAGAGATACAACACTTTCTCTTTGAAACTACTAAGGTAATTAGATGCATTCAGTCTTACATGTCTTTAGATTTGAATTTCCATCTTGAAAAATGTATAACTCCAAAAGAGGCTTGGGATAAATTAACATCATTGTTTGGGAAAATAGATGAGGTTTGTGGTTACCAAATTGATAATGAACTCATTAGTTTGGATCCTAAAAATTATGCTACAATACAAGACTATATCACTAAAGTCATAGATCTTAGAACACAACTTTTTGAATGTAAAATTGATAAAAAAGATATTTTATTAATTTTTAGTGCCTTACATAAATTAGGTCCTAAATATTCATCCTTTGTCTCTAGCTTTGAGACTCATAAGATCACATTGGGCACATCATATCAAATGCCTACCTTTGAGGTATTTTCTGAGATTCTAATGGCTAAAGAAGAAAAGTTAATAACTATGGGTCTAATCAAGTCATCCAAATCTTAAGCTCTAATTGCAAGTCAACCTCATCACAAGCAAGTTTCAACATCAACATCCAATATAGGTTCAAGTAAAAACAAGTAAAATAATTAGAATAAGTCACAAAAAGATAAGAATGAAGGGCAATAATCTTCCTCATAAGGAGATTATAAATCTACTAATAAGAAAGGTGATTCATAAAAAAGGACTGACACTCCTTGCTCTTATTGCAAAAATGGGTTTCATAGTGAACAAGATTGTTGGAAGAAAGAGATTGATGAACTTAAGGGTCTTCTAAAAAATAATAAAATCAATCAATCAAAGGGTTCTTCCACTCCTTCAAATTTAGGGAAAGGGAAAGCTATGACACTAGTTGCACTGGCAAATTCTCCCAAGTCATGGGTAATTGACTCAAGTGCTTCACATCATATGGGTTATGATCAAGAATAATTTTTTGGATTAAAATCAAGTTTTTTGCCTCATATTCTCATAGGTGATGATTCTAAGGTAGATGTTATAAGAAAAGGTATAATTGATGTTGATAGTGGTGTATTTGAGGATATCCTCTATGTGCTAGAGTTATCAACTAACCTCTTCTCTATTTACCAAATCACTCACTTTAATAATGGTAAGAAAGTTGAGTTCACACTTGATTCTATATCAATTATAAAATTGAAGGATAATGCCTTAGTTGTAGTGGGAAAAGTTGACAATAATACTCAGCTTTATTCATTCTCCCACTTTGTGCCTTAGTCTTCCCCTATAGCTTTGCTCTCTCATACTAATTTAGTCAACAAGCTATGGCATGAAAAGTTTGGTCATCTAAACTATCACTATTTACAATAACTTAGTTAGTATGAGATGGTTACAAGACTTCTAAAGATTTAGTTTAAAGGGGTGTATGTCATGGTTGTGCCTTAGGCAAACATTCAAAGGATAAGTTTGATAAATGGAAGGCTTGGATGGATACATAATTACTCAAACTTGTTTATAGTGATTTAGTAGGTCTATTACCTACTTTATCTTTTAGTAAAACTCACTATGTTCTCACATTTATTGATGACTATTCTAGATATACTTGGGTTTATTTTTTAAAACTCAAGAGTGAAGTATTTGATAGATTTTTAGAGTTCAAATCTCTAGAAAAAAAACAATATGAGAAGTATGTCAAGATCCTTCACATAGATAATGGGAGGTAATATGTGAACCATAAGTTTGAAAAATTTTGTGCTCCTAAAGGAATTGATCTTCAACATTCAGTTACATACACACCTCAGTAGAATGGTGTAACAGAGAGGAAGAACAAATTCTTAAAAGAGATGGAAATTTGTATGATTCATGAAAAATCATTAGTACCTAAGTGTTGGGTAGAAGAGATTAATTATGATGCATATATATAACATATAGTTCCTCATAAAGATTTAAAGGGGATAACACCTCTTGAATCTTCATGCAATAAGAAGCCAGATGTGCATCATTTTAGAGTCTTCAACAATCCAACATGGGCTCACAGACCTTCAAATAAGTGCCATGCTTGAGAACAACAAAGCCAAACATACATATTTTTGAGATATCCTGATAGTGTTAAGGGATATCAACTCATTGATCTAGATTCAAATGAGCTTATTATAGTGAGAAGTGTTTACTTTGAAGAAAGTCCTTTAGACTTGTCTTCTAACATTTCTCATTCTTATTCCTTAGAAGAATCAAATAATAATGATGATGATACTCCTACTTAATCTACTCATAGGGATGATGAGGTAATACCTCCCTAGTAGGTTTTAGTAGGTCATGTTCCTCCTCTTCCAGATGCTTTCCCATTAATGCCATTGTTGGATAGACAAACTTTGGTGGATAAAGACCTTTTTGTTAGGAATCCATCAGATAGAAGGAGAACATGGTCACATCATGATCTTCCACATTCCTAGATTGCCACAAATTTTGATCCACTATATTTTTAGGAAGCCAGAGGGATAGTTGAGTGGGATTTAAAGATGGAAGAAGAGTATGAATCATTGATTAGGAACAACACTTGGGATCTTGTTCCTCTTCTTAAGGGAAGAAAATTAGTACGATGTAGGTGGATATATTAGACTAAGTTTGTAGTATATGGAAATATTGATAAGTATAAATCATGCCTAGTGGCCAAAGGTTTTTCCCAAGTAGAAGGCATTGACTATATATAAAGCTTTGTGCCTGTTGCTAAGATGAATTCTATTCGCTTGATACTAGCTATTGGTGCAGCTCATGGTTGGGTTGTACATTAGATAGATGTGAATAGAGCATTTATTCATGAGGATATTCATGAGAAGATATATATTGAGCAATCATATGGATTCATTCAAGATTATTCATTGGTGTGCCACTTATAGAAGTCTCTCTATGGTATAAAATAAGCCTCCAGGGCTTGGTATTCTACGATGGACACATTTCTTCTCTCAATTGGGTTTTTAAGATGCCACTCAAATTTAAATGTCTACATTCTATTACAGGAGGATTCACTATTATACTTAGTTATCTATGTTGATGATCTCATTATTATAGAGAGAACAACATCCTTCATTAGTAGTGTTAAGACTACACATCATGACATGTTTTCTATGATAGACATGGTCTTATTGTACTATTTTCAAGGGATTTAGATATCATAGTCTTTTTTTGGGATTACACTTTCACGGCTTAAGTATGCCATGGACTTGTTATCTTAGTTTCACATGGTTGATTGTAGGCCTACATTGACTCCTTTCTTATCTAGAGTTAGACTTGAGGTTCATTGTTTCACTCTCTTAGTTGATGTCACATTATATTGCCAGCTTGTTGGTAGCCTCATCTATCTAACTCATATATGCCCTGACATTTCATATGTAGTTGACATGGTTTCATGCTTTATGCAAACACCACATGAGCTTCATTAGAGAGCTACCAAGTGCATTTTGAGATATGTTTAGGGAACTATGAGATACATGATTCACTATATAATAGGCATAGGTTTAGACTTGGTGGGATACACATTTTATTGGGCTAACAATTATGATGATTTTAAGTCCACTTCTAGTTATAGCTTTCACTTCAGATTCAACCCCATTTATTGGTAGAGCAAGAAGAAAAATGTTATTGCTCTTTCATTTATAGAGGCTAAGTATTGTGGCACTATTAATGCCACTACTAAGGCTATTTGGCTTCATAATATTCTCACTAAGTTTGGTGTTCCATTTTAAAACCATTAGTCATCTAATGTAACAACCAAAGCACTATCTAGATCTCAAAGAATCTAGGTCATTATCAAAGAACTAAACACATAGAGATACATATACACTTTGTCAAGGAGCTAATTTAGGTGGAGATCATTGATATTTAATATTATCATATAAAGGAGCAGATTGTAGATATTTTCACCAAACCTTTCACTAAGAGCAAGTATCTTCACTTATGATCTATATTGGGTGTGTGGGACATCAATTCTTTAGGAGACATTAGTTCTTTAGGGGGGGTATCCTAGACCTTCATTTTGAAGAGTTTTTTTCCCCTAGGTTTTTTCCTTTTTTCATCTATTTGTATAGAGTACCTAATATGACTACACATTGCTAGGACTCTTATCTGCATAACTCGACCTAAGATTCAATTATAGGGGTATTGGTGCATTTATTTGATTTATTGAATTTAATTATATTTATTATTTATTATTTTGATGCACTAATTACTTATTGTAATTATTTTATTATGTTCATTAATAATTTTCACCAGATAAGATAATCTTGCTTAGCTAGTAGTTAACTTAGACACTTATCTTGTTATAGTGGAGTTCCACTCTACTATTCAAGGTAAGATAGGATAAGATTACTTAACTAGTAGTCAACTTATGTTGATAATTTACACAAGTTGGACACCTATTTTGTTAGTGTGGAGTTGCACTCCAATATTCATGTAGTCAGATATCAATTAAACTACACGTATTATGTGAGTTCCCTAATCTTTATCATGCACACCTTGATCTATATAAGTAATGGCTATTTGTGTATTCTATATCAGATTAATATTGAATTATCAGAGTAATTCATCATATTTGAATTATTTATTCATTTCAATTATTGTCTTGGATATACAGTTATTATTTATTACTATTACTATTTTATCTCTTATTTATGCTTTCTATTAGATTCATTAGATCCTGTAGCTAATTCTAACACATATAACCATCATAAAGCTTAATATTTGAGGGTTCTTGGAAATATATTGGTGAGTAAGATGTCATTGTAACCATAGTCTAAGCATCATACATGGAATGATCAGATATTTTGCTTAGGATAATGTTTGCCTTCATAGAGTGGTATCTTAGGATCTAAAAAGATTACTAGTAGTGGATACAAGGCTGTCTTGAATGCAAAAAAATAATTAAGTAGAGTATAAGAATCCATTGGGTGAGTATCTTTAGAAACATCTTCCTTTATTTTAAATTATTTAACATGAAAGGCTATGATAGTTTTCTCAAGAGAGTATGCATTAAGAAAATTTAGAAGTGGACCTTGTGTAGTAATCAATGGAGGTGTGTAAGATACTTGTGTAGAAACACGCAAGTGAATATATTGTAAAATAAGTGATGTACCCATACCTAAGGATGATGAAACATATGTAATTTTAGGGGTTTATATAGGAATATAAATAATAACGGAAAATAGAACACTTAAAACTAGAGGATTGAAAACTTTGTAAGGCACCTTTTATTATTATGCTTGAGATAACACAATATTTGTTTAATGTGTAGTCTTACAAGGGTTGATATAGGAATATGAAAAATATTTGAATATGTAACACTTAAAATTAGAGGATTGAAAACTTTGAAAGGCCCTTTTATTATTATGCTTGAGATGACATAATATTTTTTTGATGTGCAGTCTTATATGCTAAGATTAATTTGAAAACCTTATCCACTTGATAGGGTCATTATTAAAGTCCTTGATGGAAATTGGAAAACTCTTTAACTTGTTCATGATCAACACTATTGAGTTCATTTGGATCAATTCTATCAACACTTTTAGGATTATCTTGCATAGTTTGATTATAATGATTAACACATTCATCACTAACATCATCTTCAATATGTACATAATTCTAGAGGGTTACCTCATCATATTGATCCAAAGTGTA
This sequence comes from Torreya grandis, assembly GCA_037957365.1. NCBI lineage: Eukaryota > Viridiplantae > Streptophyta > Pinopsida > Cupressales > Taxaceae > Torreya > Torreya grandis. The sequence continues at coordinate 743,289 of JARHVA010005146.1, forward strand.
TATATTATCCAATTTATAAGAGACTAAAGGAATATGAATAGGTTCTTTATGACTTTCACTAAATCTAACACCATGCCTTAGAGGAATAGAGGAAGTAACTTTCTTGATTGGCATGTAATGGTGAAAAAGAAAATGAAAAATGGTGTAACTAGAGAGGGTGTGTTTTCATTGTAGGCTATCAGATATACTAATCCCATTTGTAAATAGTGAACACAATCTAGAGGCTTCCACCATTCCTATTGTTTCACTATCCTATCTCTAGGGTACATTGAGATTAACTTCACAAGGCTAACCACATATTAGTGTACTAAAATAGAGAATGGTTAAAGGATCCCTATGTATAAAAAAATAGGAATTTCAAATATATTATGAGGTATGTGGAAATTAAAATCCATATATAGTGTTTTCTAATGGCTTGAATATTGGGTCAATACCCTCACATCACGACTCAAGCAAAATTAAAGACTGCTTTGCCCATAATGATAGATCCTATGATTTTTAAAAATATTGGAATAATGTTTTTAGAAAATAAAATAAAACTAAATTCAAATTTAAAACAAAATTAGAAAAGTATGGCCTAGAAAAAAATGATATAGATTCACCAATATGTTTTAATCTATTTTTGATAAAATAGATGTAAATGTTTTATGTGTGAAATATTAGGTGTAAAACTAGAGTATATCAAAATTATAAAGATGTACAATAATCAAAAATTGACTTTTAATTTTTTATAAATCTGGAAAGTCACTATTTTAGGGAAGAATTAGAAATAAAACAACTTAGCTCAAACCAAGATTTTTGTTGACTGTTGTGAGTGTAGGAAAGTGATAATAAATAAAAGAGGTGATTGTGCATGCTCTAATTTAAGCACACGATCATAATTTGAATATGGATACGTATGATGTAAGTGGGCAATAATGTATTCTACTTGAGTCCATTGACTATGGAATTTGTTTTGATTGACTATGGAAAAAATTGATCATTTTACCTTCTAAGCTTATGTTTGCTAGGCAATATACAGTTTTTGTTATTTAAATTATATTATATTTAAATCCCTAAGGGAAATTTATTATATCTTGAAAACTTGTAAAAAAAGGGGAGTGTAATGGGTTGATATGACCTCAATCATCCCCTTGATGGTTGACTACTACATACATTTTTGCTAAATTTATCTAAGGAAATTTACTCACATATTGGGAACATCATAGAGATTTGAGTCAAATTGAAAAATAAGTATGAAAATCTAAGTGTTTTTACTTGATAGGTTGAAAAAATTTAAGAGAGTTTTTTTGCACCATTCATTCTGAAGGTTGGGCTTGATCAACCTCTAAGATGTGGAAATGCAAGGAACTTGAACTATGCTTTTTAGTGCCCCACAACCACATAGATAGGACCACCCATACTCATAAACATGAAGCTACATATTTAGATATCATAGGTTCAAATTTGCATTTGTTTCACCCATAAGGTTTGGAGGGACCAAGTGTATGGATATGTGCATAAGGGGAGGATCGAATTCCAAATCACATAATTAACCTCCCCAAACTCTTCAAAATAATACACATAAATCATTTATCATAAAATTTCTATCCAATCATAGCCTAAAATTCCACCCAGATACTAGAGCTTTGTATGAGGATGATTTTTCTCAAAACTATAGTCAATTTCTCAAGATTTTTGAGAGATACATAATGACAGGGTTTCTAATATCATTGGAACATATTTTTAGTAATTTTTATCCAAATAATGTTTTGTAGTGCTTTGGGACCTATAGAGTTAAGGAATCTAAAAGTATTTTCATGACTAGCATAGCTTGTTCACCACAAATACATCACCATTTCTTGCCCTCTATTCTACCTAGGAATTTACAAGTTCTTCCTAAAGCAACACTCCAAATTACTAGATCAACATATATTAAATAAATGTATATGACATTCAAACCATTGCTAGTACTAGAAACAAACATACCCAAAATTGGTGATTCACAAATTAGTCATGTAGAATTGGAATATTTTTGTAAAAAACAACACCAAAATATATGAATTACATGATTTTTTGTTTTTTAGAGAGTATTTTGATTGAAGCAATTAGTTTCCATATGTTAGTACAATGATCAGATTTAGTGTTTACTTATACTCAACACTATGACCCAAAGTCAAGAGAGATAAAATTGAGTGGTGATTATCTGATGGCCAAATTGGATGTTACACCAATTTGTATGAACTTGAAGATTTCAGTGTGTGAAACATATGCAAGGATGAAAATGACAATTAGATAATACTATTGGTAAAAGAACCTAGAAAATACTCTAACCACCATCAATGATTCATGGTTGAAGAACAAGAGAAGAAGTCTTTGTAGGCTCCCAAATATCTTCTAATCTGATTTCAAAGATGAGATATTTAATAAGATAACTCTTCTCAACTATGTGTTCAACAATGAGAACACCATGAATTTATATCCATGGATGTTCATGGTCATTAATATTATCTATAGTGGGAAAAAATATATAGACTGGGGTGAGATGATCAATGAAGCTCTATACCAATAAATAATCAATATGGATGAAACCAAGTAATTATTCATGACTTCATACTTGGTGTACTCATTGGGATCTCAAAGAGTATACCCCAATCTCACTAAAATAACAAATGTTGATGTATCCACCCAAGTATATGAATTTTACTCAATTTAATTTGGATAAAAAACTACAAGCATTTTAGATAAGTCAATGATGTATTTATAATGAGAGTGATACAAACTTTGGAAGAAGAATGGGGAAGGGAATATTAGATGAGGAAACCAAATTAGTTTCATAGTATGGGAGTTATTTCATAAAATTTAAGAATTTCACATATAAAAAAGTTGGAAGTTTTGAAGGTTATCCTTTATAGTTGCCTATATTAGCTGTAAACACCCTAATTTGGTTAACCAATTACAAGTACTATTAATTTTGTTTCTCTTTCACATGAAGAGCTTAGTGATGGTTATATTACTTGTTCATGTTGTCATATTGAGTCTTTTGGTCTTAATTATGTCTTATTTTACCTATTTTTGACACTCCCAATAGTCATAGGTTACCAATTTCCAATCCTAGGGGCCCCTAGCCTTTCATCCCTAATTTTTGCTCTGTTCTTAGCCTTAGAACATTCATTCCAATTTTAGGATAGTAATGCCACATAGTTCTAGTGTCCACTTGTGGATTTAGTTTTTGATGGGCCCTTTCACCCATGTGTGAGTCCTAACCCCTCCATAACCCTTCTCTTATGTTTTCTATATCTTTTTCATGACTTGTTAGCCAATGAATAAGGTATTATATTCAAAAAAAATATCCTCATATATAAAGAGCCTCATAAGGCATTTTACATCTAGAAATTACTATTTTGGCACTTATTTACAAAAAATAAACCAATAGTAAATCTCAAATACTCTGCAAACTACTCAATTTTAACACCTATAATTTTACATGCTTGATCAAAGAAGGGCCTAGGTGAAATTGATTATAGCATACCATGTAGGTTGATGGTGCATATTACCCAAGGGAGAGATATATGAGATATGAGACCTTTAGAATTGGGGTTAATGTAGGTAATGGCTACGATCATAGGGATTTTGCTTCATGTGATTGTAACATCCCACAACCCAATTTTTTCCTTTCCCTTTAAATTTGATTAGTTCACTATTTCATATGTGTAGATATTCATTAGGGTTTTGGATAAGATTTATCCAAAAAAGTGACACATATGAGCCCTCGTGCGATATAAAATAATCTATAGGACCTGTAAAAACTCCCATATCTTTCTTGAAAGTTATAAATAGTCACTACAAAAAAGGCATTAATGCCAAAATTGGACACTAGCATCACATGGTGATTTTATCCTAAGAGGGGCACTACTATTCAGATCTATATCTTGAAAAATAGTAAAAATATGAAATATTCCTCTATGTCTACTCAACCATTTATTATACCCGATTCATGAAAAACTCTATATACATTTAGATAAGTTCCTTTTCTCCTTATACTTACTATTTTTATAAAGTTCTATGGAATAAATAAATTCCAATTTTATTCCACATTAACAATAGACCCACCCTTTAACCTAGCCTATGATTTACATATTAAAACCCTAAAAGGTTTAAACATTAGCCAATGATAAGATAATATTGATTGAATTGTGTAAATAGTTGGCTAGATTATATAAGTGATATTGGGCTAGACATGTTTTGGGTTTATATTTCCTATTTCTTTGGGTCATTTCCCATGTATAGATTCCATAAATTATTAGAGATTTGATTGTAAAATTTCATAATTTATAATGCATACATATGCCAGTTGAACTTGTTTTAACATCAAGAGGTTTGTATGAACTCACCTTGGTATTCGCTCTACCTAAGAACATGAAACACATTTATAATACTATTGGGCATATTTTTATAATGAATATGAAGTAGTGAGGCATGAACATGCTAAGACTTGGATAAAATAAAATCCTTCACTGATACATGGGTCTAAAATGGCATGTTTGATGATAAAAGTTTTCTTATTGATCCCATAAACATTTAAATAATCATGATCATCTAATTTTTAACCATTAATTGGTCCACTAGAGAGCTATCAATTTGGAAATTTTGAACTAAGAACATGTTGGACCAATCCATGAAATGGTTCAATAATAAGATAGTAAAATTTACTAGAGTAAGATGATCTAAGAGATCAAATAATTTAATAATGTGAAAGTAAACACCTAATGTAACTCCTAGGATGTATGAAAAAAGTACTAGTACTAAAATTCATTCATATACCTCCACAAGTTTTGATGATGGAGATAATGGAGATCCAAAGTAGAAAAATCAAGGTCTATAAAAACTTGTGAAGAAGTTTTTTCCTTGATACTCCTCTAAAAAAAGGAAAAAACTACATCAAGGTCAGTCTTAGATCCATCAAAAGCTCAGTTTGTGGAAATTGTTGAGCTAAATAGCTATAAAAAATAAGAGGAGATGACCTTGGGTGATTTTAAAAAAGTACCACTCAGAGAGTTAAACAAGGAGAGTGATTTTCATAATTATGAGATACCACATTACAAATAATCAAGAGATCTGAGTAGGATGAATTGACTCAAGAATAATTGAAAAATCAAACATGAAAGTTGGTTGGGTATAATAACTATCTCCTGAGTCTAATTGAGAATCCACTGAATCCCCAAGTGGAAACCCACACTAAAGTCCCTATAATCAATATAAATTAAATAACAACCATCAATAGATATAAAAAATATAGGAAAATTTTTAAAACCTAGGTTGAGAAATTTCTTTTGGATACATTGAGGACTTGATAAATATAGATGGGATGATTGATTTGGAAATTATTGAGATCAATAACTAGATCAAGTGCCTTGATAATGAGTTGAAGATTTATGAAAATGCAAAAGGATATGTAGGATAAAATATTACCATTGACACTAAATAAATAGTAAAAATTAGGATTTTGATAAGATTGAAGATGATGCCTCTTGTAAATGGTTGGAATGTATCTTTTAAAGGAATGAAATTATGAACAAATATACATGAAAGCTAAAATAACAATTTAAAATTGGAAGAGACAAACATACAATGATTTTTCTAATCTATAAGAATTGCATTTGACTTGTTGAAGGAAGATGGGAGTGGATAGTTTACTATGGAGGAAGTGAAATATCAATTCAGGAAGATAATCAAAGAAGAATTATTGAAAAAAATGCATTAAATGTTGTTTCAATGATAGTTCTCAATGAAATCTATGTCTCATTCAAGGAGATAATTAATAAACTGATCGAGTTCATGGAAGTCCCAAATACCATGATGATGATATCTAATAAATAGTTGACATGCTATAAATATGTGATAGTCCCTAAGGGGAATGGAATCTTTGAAGCAGTAAGAAAAAATGGAATATTCAAAACTAACAAAAAAAAAGATAAATCCAAGAGTTTATCTACTACTCAACCTCCAAGCTCATCCAAACCAGCTTTTACTCAAGGGAAATATTCCTAGGGTACTCAAGACTATATCTATTTTTGTCTATTTTCTATTTCAAGAAGTTTGTATTTTTATTTTGTAAAGATTTTAAAATTAGTAAAAATATAATAAGACAAAAATATAAATACCAAAAGTCACATTATAATGTGAAGGGTCAATACATTATATCCTACTCTATAAAAATATGTAATGGAAATTATACAGGGGATGTTAGATGCTCATTATAATTTTACCTAAAAGGAAGGATAAAGAAACTTTATTTTCATTCTTAAAGAAGAGAACACACGGAGAATTATAATACTTTGTGTCTAGTATTTTCTTTATGGATGTATGTTTATCTTATATTAATGCACATCTATAAATTCAATCAATACTTGTATTCATCTCAACCAAACATGTTACTTTATAAAAACACCTTATTGTCATGCATAGGATGAAATATGCATTTGCTCATTCATGCAAGATGCTTTGTCTTTATTCCTTTTATTTTTATTTTTAGTTTAAAGTAGTACAACCTAATAATATATTCAAACTTTAGATATTATAGATAGGTTTATTTTTATTTTTCCTATTTTCAATAAAAGGAACCTCCACTTTGAATAGAGGAGAGATTTTTTGTCTCCTCTAGTGTTGTGAAATCCCATATTTTTCAATGTGAAACTATTTCACTAACAATTTTGGCACCCACTATGGGGTAAATTTTAGTATTTACATACTACCAATGCAACCTATCACTTAGTATGATTAGGTGTTGAATTAAATACACTCTTTTTCTGATTATGATAAAATTCTTTGTCATCATGGCTAGAAGAAGGTACACTAGGTTTATTAGAAATTAATGTATTTCTAATGTGTATTTTGATCTATAAGAATAGTCCAATTTTATGATTTATCTAGAAATAATAAGGCAAGTGAAAATTTTGATGTGATCACCATCTTTTCCTAACTTCTTTGTCCTGAGAGAAATATATTTTTAAAACATGGCTATAGATGTACCATGGGGTACTCATATTGGTCCATTGGCCCTAGGTTCTCAAATTCATTAACTACCAAAGGTTTCAAGGAATAAATTTATAAAGTTTTCTAATGATGGTGTATACAAATAAATTAAAATTTAATCTAAAATCATGCACTTGTGATCACCCTTTTTACACATTTAGCACATGACCTATTCTAGGACCTTTTGACCATTTTATTTCACTTTTTACATGGTGACTCACTCCTTTAAATACCCTAAATCAATTTAGAACTTATCCATATAGATTTGTCAATAGCCTATGATCATACTCAAATTGATTCATACCTTCAACTTAGATTTTATTAACCTTAAGATAGGATCACCCATTTGGACAAAAATGCACCCCATTATTGTCCACCCTAATAGAAGTTATCCTCCCACCAAATAACACCTATTTTATGAAATTAAATGTTGTTTAAAGGTTAGCACATAATTTTAGTAAGTCCCATATAAAATAATTCCTAAAATACTACTGTATAAGCACATTTCAAATCATTTTGCACACAAGAGCCTTCCACACATAAAATCACTAGAATTATAATTGAAAAATAAGATAAAATTCCTTATTTTTCCTAATTTTGATTACATACAACCCTAGTAGCACCGAACTAAAGTTTGAATATACCTCCAAGCTCACAAGTCACAATTGAAGCACTTAATCACAACATGATTGTAATATCATTTAAAATTTTTCACTAGTTTCACACATAGCATAATAGCATTGGATAAATACAAGGAGTTTGATCTCTCTTTAGAGTATTGGTATCAACTTAACTTAGGGGGTGTTGAGGTCAAGCACAACTTCAACAACTAACCCAGTTTTACTTCACAATTTCATTTTGTCATCTTGTATATTAAACTAGGGTTTTTAAGTGGAAATTTAGTGACACAATGGTCACTAAAGTGAATCATAAGCTACAAAATAGTCTAAAAAATAAATAGGTGAAGGCATAGAGGACATATAAATCTTAGGACCTTGATATTTTGTTGGACACCAGTGCACCCTAGGGATAAAAATGCACCATATCTTATGCAATCACTTCACTCTTATCCAGGAACCATATTAGCTTCTACTCCTAGTACACATACGATCGACACAAATATCCTATTGGTCTTATATCCAAAATCATCCCATAACTGAATTTTTTAGTTAAGTTTATATTTTATCTCTTGTACTTTCCATATTTAGTAAGTTTATAGATTTAACAAGTTTGAAATCAATTTATGTCAATTATTACATATCTATAGCATTATTATTTTACATAACAATTTACTTATTTAGGATCTAACATTCTCTTAGTTCTCCAAATTTTATAAAACATATTGGTGAACCTGTTTATTATTGAACATTACTTAAACCCTAGTTTACCATTAGGGTTTTTCATTCTATTTCCACCTATCCCACTAGGGTTTCTATTTTTTGATTTCCATCATGATTGTATTGATTGAATATATTTATTATTTATTAGTTCAATTTTTCTTGCTAATATTTACATGGTCCTTCCCTATCACTTTTCAAATATCTTTCATGTATGTAAGCCCATGAATACATAATGTTAGAACACAAGTCACATCTCTTAGTCTAGATTTTATTTGTGAACTATTCTATGGACACCATTACTATATGGAGATGTTATGTGGCTTAGTCATTTCATTTTTTTCCTCTTTCACCTAGACCCTATAATTATCTTAGCTCATATTGTGGATTTAATATTCACCTTAGGATTATAGTTGTCCCTATAGTTTGAGCTTTTATCACTAGATAAGGCTAGGTGCCTCTTCAACCATGGATGGAAGAATTAATTTATACTATTCCTCCCCATTCCCAAACTAATCTAATAAGACCTATCAATTCATTTAGAACATATGATATTATTGATCAATTAAATAAAACACTAGCTAAGACTTACATGCTTGAATTGATTCATAAGGCTACTATTTATTTAGATATTCTATTTCATGAATTGAATTAGATATCCATACCTCATGACACAAAGACTTATTACTTTTCATATGTTATTAATAATTTAAAAGATATCAAATATGTTATCTCTTTTGGAAATGATGATTTATATTCATATTCAACTATTGATTAGAACCTACCACTTTTTTATATATGTTCAAATTAACACTATAATATTAAAAAAGGTTTCATTGATAATGGTTCATGTTTTAAAAATCTCATCCTTACATCCTTATAGATAATGGGCATTAACATGGATTCCATTCAATAGATATATAATAATATAAAAGTATTTGATGATGTACCAAACCAAAGATTGGGTTCTATCACATTATATATTATAGTAGGACCTAAAACTCTATCCACATAGTTCTAAGGAATGCCTAATAATTTGCATTATAATTTACTATTGGGTAGGCCATGGATACATGCTATTAAGGCCATACCTTCTACTTTAAATAGGTGGTCTAGTTTTTCCATGATGGATATCTATATAATTTCCTAGTTGATAATCAACCATTGAGATATTGTAAAGTTATATAATCTACCACTTACATTCATCATAGCTGAGGGCACCTAAATCTGCTATAGTTCTAACACCACAAATAATTTATATATAATAGATATAAATATATGAGGTTGGTGAGTCTATTACAATATATCAAAATCCAAAATCCAAAAATAAATAAGAACCATGCATTTCACCTCACAAGATAGACCATGATGAATATGTACAATAATAACCCTTATTGGTCACTTTAGAAGATTAAAATTTCATATCTGTAAAGGATGTTGTTGATGATTCTACTATTAATTATAATGATGACACTAATGAAACACCAATAAATGTGGATGATTATTTATATAGATTTAATTTTATATGTATTATTTTAGGGAAATACAAAGATGATCTGGGCAACAATTCAGGTGATAATTCGGGTGACGGTTCTACCCCAAATGATGATGAAACTTCTGGGAGCCATAACTTTTGCACCATAGCTCTAATTGACTCACCATTTCAACCATTGGAAAGCTAATAATAAGGATAAAACTTTGAGATGGAATGGATATTTTCTCAATGGTTTTTGACCCCCAAAAACCCAATGAAAGTTCCCTAAATTTCAATTTTAGTAGTGTAGTCTAAAAATAGTAAGATTCTAAAAATATTAATTTCTCAAATTTTGTATTATTTTAAATCATGGAAGTCAAACCACTTAATCTCATTTGATATTGGTGACCTTAAACATCCTCATACTACTTTAAAAATGTGTATAAATGAAGATGTAACTTGATATGGAAATCAGACATCTCTTCTAAGAGATAATCATATAGTTGTAATGTGATCTTGAGTAATAAAACATCTCTTCTTAGAGAATTTATTGTTACGATGTTATTTTTGTGTTATTAAAATATATGTCAATCAAAACTTTTAAGTTTTGGATAATATTTTTCAAAATTACAAAGATAATTTGTAGAATTACAATGCACATTTACAAGGGGAAAAAGAGTGCAATAACATAAGTTAGGTACAAATAAATAAGCAGAGAGAATGCATAAATACTGAAAGCATTTCTTCATTCATCTTGTTATTGTATTGATAATTCTTTGCCTTTTAATAAGTTGTCAAATATTTGGAGAATTACCCCAATCAAGTCTTCATCTAGTCCATCTGTGTACCTGTAGTCAATATCTATTGAGTAGTTTAACTCTTTCATTTCTTGAAGCTTGCCTTGGAAGCTATTTATTTTTAGATCTAAATTATCCACATTCACTTAAAATTTAGAAAAATAATGAAGTTATTCATAAATAAATTTAGATGTAAGATTTTCAATGTCCTAAATTTACTCTTTGAATTATCCAATTATGGTCTCAATTGAAAATGGATTTCCCTATTGATCCTTATCATTGTCAAAATGATAATCCAACTTCTTGACTTCAATATCAATTTACATCATTATGTCGCTTCCAAGTGGCCTTATATTATTGAATTTTTAAACACATTATTGAAGGGACTAGATTATAAATTTAGTACCCTAAATAAATTCAATCTAATAGATAATTTCATTGTTATTGATTACCCCTTTTTCAATAAGATCAACATAAGGAAATTTCAATAATTCGACCAGCCTAGGAATGAGTTCCTCCTAATATTGTTTCTCTTAAGTGTATCCATTTTCCTTTGTTGATAGCTATTCATATTGTGATTGATTTTTATATAACATCATCATTTTAGTAAGAATAATTGAGGTCCCTTGATCAATAACTTTTTTAAACTAGTCTTTCACTACATTACTCATTTGGCCCACCTCTCTCACTTTTTCCAGTGTCTTGACATGAAGACTCGATGAATTAATAGTTGGTTAAATTGGGCTGATCAATCTATGTATTATCAAGTTCAATTATTACACCTTCTATTTTAGTTCATATTTTGTATCCTTGTCTTTGTCAAAATTTTCAAATATGGTGCCAAGCAACAAATAAACATCTCCTTTCATCCCTTCTCTAGTTGATTTTCCCAAATTAACCTTGGATACCTGGTAATATTCAACCATGATTTCTGACTTATCCATTTTAACTATAGGAATGGACATGTTTGCGTAATTTTCTCCCTTTTCATTTATCACCATTTACAAAACTATCCTCACTTTCTTTGGCCTCTTTGAGAAAGAAGCTATCAAGGCTCCAAAATTTATCTCTTCAAGTTCAACAATTTTTATCATTCTCTTCACTACTATAGATAAATATTATGAGGTTATCATGATTGAGCAAGGCAATAGGATATAATTTGAAATAGGTAAAACAAGCTTGGAAACTGAATAAAGTGTTTTTTCAATTGGAGCACCTTGAAAAGATGTTTCAATTTGATATCATGTATTTATTGTTTCAAAAGAAATTCTTGGATAAGGAGCAATGGGCAACTCAATATTTGAGGGAGGATATGAAGAGATATGAGTAACCTATTATAATTAGAAATAATATGACATAGGGAACAATGTATCATCTAAAGCTAAGAATTGTTGAGTTATGTTCTCTACCAGTTCTTAAGATAATGGAAAACTATCAACTTGAACCTCTTGAGGAACTAAAATTTTAGGAGAAGGAAAATTTTCACCTAACCATTTTATTTTTAGCTTGAAAATATTTTTTGGTTAAACATCTTGTTGAGTAACTTAAAGTTTATGCACATCATCTATCATGGGAGGTTATCCACTTGGACCTTCCTCATCTATCTTTTCTGGCTCATCGTATTACTTATAGAATCTAAAAAATTTTCTTTGCTAGGAGGTGTAGGGAAATCAACATTTGTAACATAACTCCCTTGATTTTTAACCATTTGAGATTTTTGTCAAGTACAACTCTTGGCCTAATTATGAGAAAAGTAGATTACATTTTGTCCATATATACTATGGGAAATGGCTTTGTTTTGATGCCCTATATTTCAAAAATGGAGTCTAGTATGACCTCATTATGCCAAATTTGACAATTTGTCTCATGGTAAATTATGAATAGTCTCTTATTCTCATTAATTTGTGGTCATAAAAATCCATCCAATAGTATTAAAAATGTGGAACATGATTAAATGGATATCTAAGACTATGTTTAACTAGGTCCTTATTGTCAAATGAAAACTTGCTTTCAAATATTCTGAGGTTATAGTGAGACATATATTGTTCAACTATCTTGGCCTTCACTAATGAAGGGAAAGTAAACCTTTAAATGGAGATTATAAAATTTATTATATGCAATAATGTGTTCATGTCACTTATCTCATTTTTAAAATCTAATCTTGTGAGATTTTCTAGAAGCTAAGTGGAGGAATTTTTTGGCTTAGTCAACCAAGATTTATTGACTTGTTTATAAAATGATATAATTTTTTTTCCCAAAATATTTAAGAGGACTCATGGGTTAGATACAAAAATTCTTCATGATCTATAAGGAGAAAAATGCTATCAATTTGCTTAGGAGAAAAACTCACTACCAATTCCCCATGGGGGTCTCTTACCTCATATGTCTCTGAGTTATAATTATTTGCCACAATAAAAAATAACTCAAGAGATTGTAATGAAATTAGGAATTATACCACCTATGCCAATCCATTATCACAAATACTTTGGTGGAGATATGTCTTATGTATTACATTCATTGTTTCCTAAAACTCATCCAAGTTGATGTGGCCTAGATCGGTGTCATCAATATTTACAACATTGGACTCTAGTGGTGAAGGAAGTGTCACACTTGAAATTGGTACTTCATGATTCCTTTTCCTTTAATTGGAATCTAATTTTTTGGAGTATGAGAAGGAGACATCAATTTGACAATAAAATTGACAAATTTGAAAATTTGCAAAAAATCTCATTATTTGTGAAAAATGATAGAAATGCAAATTGACGTATGCACTCAGAAATAGATTGTGTAAATTAATCTAGCATAGTTTTAATGCTCCCTATATAAATTTAAATTTATTTTTGACCAAATTTTTTTCTTGTAAATGCACCACTTAGTGTAGAGGAAACTCATGATTGTGTAATTAATCAAAATGATTTAAATTTTGCCACTACCAATTATGTTCCCACTTTTTACCAATTTAATAAAAATAAAAATTTACCAAGAAACCCTATCAACCTTTTCAACATCATCCTTGAAGATGAAAATGCACCAAGTTAAAAATTTGCAAATTGATTTTTTTTACAAAATTTTCAAAATACCAATTATTTATGCCAAAATATGTTAATTCATTTTCTTCCTTTTTAGATTTTCCCATCAAATTTTTACTAGTTTATTTTTGTCCACTCAGGAACTTTTCACTTGTTTTCTCCACTCAACAATTTTTATTATTATTTTATTTCACTCAACCCTTTTTTATTATTTTCTTCCTCTCCTACCTAAGCATACAACTTATTGTATGACAACTATATAATTGGGTGTAGTGGGAGAATCAAAATTTTAATGCTCAAAATATTAAAAAAGTAAGTTTTAAGATTTGATAATAAAGGACAAAATCAAAGTTTTTTGAAATTTTTTCCAAATCTATGCATTACAACTTAATGAGAGAGGAGAAAATCATTTTTTTAAATTTTTTTTGACAAAAGTTGCTTAATGTGGGTCATACTATTTGGCTAAAGCTGAGGAAAATTACATTTTTTGATAAAAGATAACCTTTAATAAGGTCATACAACTTGATGAATCACTTCTATGTGTAAAACAATTAAGAAAATAAATGATATATTGAACCAACATTACAGGTCATATGGTTGGGGAAAAGAAAAATAATTTGAAAACTACCTTCTAGAAATTACATGGTCTATTTGGCTAAGGAGAAAAAGTTTTTTTTTTTTTTTTGCTTCCCTTTGGGGTTCATATGGACTACTATGGCACCTTGGTTTGGTAGAGAAAAATATAAATAATTTATTCAAAATTTAGACCCAAATCTGTTCTTTTCTTCTTTAGTGTTTAGGAGAAAACTCAACGTAGAACCTCACTCATTCTTGGAAAATACTTTTGAAAACCTCTATGAAGTCACATGATAAATTTTTTTCTTTAACATTCTTCCCTTCGATGAGCTTGACAAAATTTATTTCTAGTAGTTGCAAGCTAAACACGAATGGAAAATCAATTTTTAAAATGTTTAAAAATTACTAAAAGGAACATGTAACTTGATAAGATAAACTTAGAAGAAAGACAAAATTATTTCTTAAAACTACTAGAGGAAGCAATGGTATTTTCACGATTGATGGAAAACATTTATGAGTTTGCATATAGGCTTGAAAAAGAAGCTTCAATTTACAATAGAAATTTGTACAAGAAAAATGTAATTTACAAAGTGGATGTTTACATTAACACAGCTTGTAAAAGTGTCATTTGTATTTTCATGATTTACAAAAATATAATTTTGGGTTGTAAGAAAAAGAGAAATTTAAAATGTTTTCACAAATTACATGAAGTTTTTAACATTGTTTTTACAAATCGCATCGAAACTGAAATATTTTTCACAATTTATACAAGAACCACAAACATTTTTATAATTTACATGGGAACCAAATTTTTTTCTATAATTTTCATGGGAACTAAAAAATATTTTTTAAATCTTCATGGGAACCAAAAAAAATTTCCAAATTACACCAAAGTCAAAAAATATTTTGTAAATTGTATGGAGACCAAAAAAGTTTTTGTAATTTTATAACTTATGAAAAAGGAATGTGTGTTTTCACAACTCATAAAAATTGAGATAATTTTTGAAAATTATAGGGATTGTTAGAATCTTTTTACACAAGGTTAAATATATTTTTAAACAGTTTAGGATAAAAAGTGAAAAAGCTATAAATTTTTAATTAATCAATTTTTGAGTAATTAATTATTATTATTATTATTATTTTTTCTATATTTTTAATTTTTTGGATGAAAATAATTTTTTTTAGCTATTTAATAAAAATTGAGTTTTCCACTAATTTTTTGTCATTTTCAAAATCTGTGATTAAAAAATGCCTCTAACTGGGATTTCAAATCATAATGAATGAAAAGAACTTGAGTTCTCTAGTTTCATAGGCTAGTGCTTTATCCACAGGGAGAGAGTCTTTAGCAACAACTTTGATGGATTTAAAAAAAATTGAATTTTTGATCTTCAATAAAGGGATGGGTCCTTGAGCCATTGAAAAACTTTCACATGTCAAAAGATAGTGTATACGAGGGTTAGGTGCTCAGCCTAACAAGTGATTTCAACTTTCTAAAAATAATAGTATATTCAAGGGCATTTTCTAGTTATGTATTTTACTCAAACTAAAATATGAAAAGAGAAGTGTTTCTCTTACACTCGTATATCAAAAACTAACTAACTAATATCTAGCTCACCCATCTCAATCATATGAGAAATGAACACATGTTGTAGGGCCAGACCACCCCTTCATTTGAAAACTTGCATGTTAAGATTTGAACAACTAAAAATGAATTCTCTCATCTCAATCATATGAGAATGAACATGTAATTTTGGGATAGATCACCTATTCAATTGAAGATATCTATGAAATACCTATTCAATCTGTCACTCCTTAAAAACTATGATCACCCATGATGTTACTAGATAGAGATCATGATAAAAAAAACGTGTAGGAAAGAAGACCCAACATGAAGAAAGAGGGGAAATAGATAGACTATTGCCTTTATTGAAAGACAATGCACACACCAAAATAAAACCATGAAAGAAACACATTAAAAATTATATTCACATATGTATAAAATAGGGCTACCTAGTTCTTACTGAAAATATTGTTTCAAATATTTCCCACTAAAGGGAAGTGGTAGATGAGTTTCATCATGACATGATAGGTAAAAAAATTTATTACCATAAAAGTGTCTGATCTTGAATGTCCCCATCCAAAGTGAATCAAACTTCATGTGACTCCCTTTTAGCTCTCTATAACTATCCCAAAGTAACACCAAATATCCTACTTAGAATTCTTTTTTCTTATCCTTTTTGTCAAAGCAAAATTTGACATGATCCTAATGTTTAATGATCTTGTCAGGCATTTATATCCTTTTTTATTCTAGTTATTGTAGATAAAATATTCTCATATCTAATGAACTTTCAAAATTTGGATTTTTAACGGCTCTAGATAATTGTAGGGTAGGCAACTCAAGAGTTATATAAATCACAACATTTATTCCATATAACAATTGGAATGGAGACATACTAATATCATTTTTCAGAGTTAAATGATCTACCCAAAGAGCATCATATACCTTTTTTGTCCAATTTTTTTGATTCATATCCACTACCTTACATATGATTGTAAATAGATTTTTATTTCTTGATTCAGCCTAACCATTACCTTACACATGATAGTTCAATGAATTAGATAGATAAATGTCATATCCATAACAACATGCAATCATATTTTAAAAATAAAATTTATATGTATTATTTATAACAATTTTCTATGGGATTCCATATCGTACCAAGATATTTTTCTTGATGAAGTTATAAATAACTTCTGAAGTTGTTGTTTTACATGTATCTCTTCTACACACTTAATGAAGTAGTTTTTCACTATGAGAACATGAGTATGACTTGTACTAGAATGAAGGTTCAATTTCCTGACTAAATCTAGTTCTAATTACTAAAAAGGTTCTTCAAATATTATTGGTAGAAGTATTGTTAGCCCGGGATTGCTTATAAATTATTGACATGTCTCACATTTTTTCAACCATTCATATGAATATTTTAAAAGTGTTGGCCAATAATATTGGTATTTAAAATTTTTATATGTTATTACCATGGTAGACATGTGTCCTCCACAAGCCTAATCATGAAAATATTTCAATAATGTTTTTACTATTCCTTATCCATGTACCTTAAGAAAAAGCTGTCAATGATTTTCTTGAAAAGAGTGTCATCCCATATGATATACTTATTAGCCTATAGTTTAAATGTTTTATTATATTTATCATCTAAGTATGAAATACATTATTTATACGTTAAGTATAAATCAATGTCAAAAAACCATTCATTAGTATAATCAATAAACCATACCAAAATAAACTCTTGATCATCTTGTTCACCTAAAATTATCAAAGATTTTGAGTGAATATCTCCTTATTCTGCAATGAATTAACATAGTCTCTTTCCTTGGAATAGTTTTGTAAGTTTTATTTCTAGATCATATTCTTGTACTTGAGTTATCTAATTCTCTCATTTAGAACCAGGTTATTATTAAGTATGAATAGATTTGACTGTTATACTTGTACTATTACCACAAAATATGAATGCAATATGTAATACCTAAATTTCTTGACTTATTTCATGACTGCATAACCATGTTTTTCCTCAAGAGAATACTTAAATTCATAATCTTTGAGATTACAACTCATGAAGGCAATTAGGGATTCAATAACCTCATTTTTTTAAATCTAAATTTCTAGAAATGTATGCTCTAAAGAATAGCAATAAATAACGAATTATTTCTTAAAATTATGACATACCAATGCCGGTGCATGAGCAATAACATCCTTTATATTTTTAAATGCCTCTTTACCTTCATTGTTTCACTTGTAAGAAGGTTTTCCTTTCATCATGTTTGAAATATGTTTGGTGCGTTCAACAAAATTAGGAATGAATCTTCTTAAAATGTTCACTTTCCAAAAGAAGGAATGTACTCCTGGTTTAATGGTAGGTAAAGAAAGTTTTTTAATTGCCTAAAATATTTTTGGATCAATCCTTATTCCTTATTTTAAAACAATATGACCTAGGATTTTACCTTTGATTACTCCAAATGTAAATTTCTTAGGTTTGAGAGAAATTGCATGTAAATGGTACTTTTCAAATAATCTCTCTAAATGTGCATAGTGATCTTCTCACTTTTTTGAGAAAACTATCATCTCATCAAGAAACACCACAACGATTTCATTTTTTAATTCTTTGAATGTCAAATCCATTGCCCTTCAAAAAATTAGCTCCTACATTAATCAATACAAAGGGCATTCATCTATATGAAAAAGCATACCAAGGTGTTGTGAAAGCTATTTTATGTTGATCTTCCTTGTTAACCTCAATTTGATTATATCCCAAAAAACCATCAAGCATCAAAAGCATTTCAACACCTATTACTGCTTAGCAAACCTGATCCATAATTAGTAGTTGATAATTATATTTTCAACACATATTTTGATCTTACCATTATTCTTATGAATTGGTACTATGTTAGATATCCAATTTTAATGGTGAATAGGTAAAATAATGTGAGCATCAATCATCTTTTGTAATTCAACAATAATCAATCTTTTGATTGTATGATGGTATTGTCTCAATTTTTGTTTACAAAGTTTTGTATTAGGCTTTAGAGGAACTATGTGTTTCATCTCTTAAGGATAAAAAGACTTAAGGTATGCATATGAATATGTGAGTATATAAATATAATTATAGAGAAAGATAACCAACTTTTAGTTTTATTTAGGTGATCAACATTTTCCAATATTGATGAACCTAGGATGTTCCTCTAAACCAATGTTTAATTTTTCATAGTCAGCAAAATCAAGACTTTTTACATTTTACTTTTTAAAAATCTATTGTTTTTATCAAATAATTCTTTTAAAGAGACCAGGACTTTAGGAATTTTGTTTCCTTTCAAATTTATGATATCTTCTTCATCTTATTAATCTACAATTCCATATTTTAGTATATGAACTAAAGATTCTCTATATGAGGAGTCACTACCTTCAAAGTACACATTTCTAAAAATGTCTAACTTCTCAAGAAATGAGACGATCTATTGATTGTCATTGAAAAATTGCCAATTATCTACATTATCTGGGATGCTTGGTCTGTATATTAGTTTAATTGTGTATTTTTTATATTAATATTTGTATGGGGAATTATGAAAGAAGTTGTTCCTACTAAAGCATTAGCTTTATAATTATTTTCATTAGGAATTATATTGATAGAGAAAGTATCAAATATTTCAATGATATCCTAGACTTTATTCCTATAATGTCTTAGATGATCATTTTTAACCTGGTATTGACCTTTTACTTGTTTTCAATGAGTTCAACATCACATAACACTTTCAAATTTTTGATTCCCATCTCTTCTACTACCTATAAACCTTGCATAAGTGCCTTTTATTCAGGTGTATTATTGGTGCAGTTAAACTACAACTTATAATAAAAAGTAAAAATTTACTTAGATGGATATATAAAGATTACTACTACACTTGAACCTATTGATAAATAAATACTATCAAACTCCATCATCCAAACTTCATTTAAATCTAATTGCATGATTTTTGGTAACTCTACATCTTTATCTATCATCATAAGATAGTTACCAATTCCTGCATCTTCATTTAAAATATCAGCTCTAGGATCATTAAACTT
Source organism: Torreya grandis (assembly GCA_037957365.1). Taxonomy (NCBI): domain Eukaryota; kingdom Viridiplantae; phylum Streptophyta; class Pinopsida; order Cupressales; family Taxaceae; genus Torreya; species Torreya grandis. The sequence continues at coordinate 763,148 of JARHVA010005146.1, forward strand.
TTAGATTACGTACTTTATTTTTAATTTAGGATATAGATGTTGTTTATCTCCTTTGACTGGAATCATATCATGTAATAACCCATTGGATTTCACCTGCCAATTCTTTAAAAAAAATTTTACTCAAAAGAATATCATAAGCTACTAGAATATCTATGACAAAAATATTATTTTTGAATCACTTTTAGGGAAAAGATGTGAAAGCCACTTGTGCATCCTTAATATATCCAATGAGAGAAACTTGTTTTGCCTTTATGGAATAACAAAATTCAAAGGTCTTAGTGCATGCTAGGTCAAGATCATGAACAACTTTGGAAGGTATGACATTATCTAAGGCTCATGTGTCAATAATGCAATTACTAACTTTGCATCCATTGAGGAATGGGGAAATGTAGATAGGGTCAAAGTTACTAGATTTTGAAGTGGTTGCAACCATATATTTGACTTGATTAGAAGTAATAGGGTTAGTTAATATCCCTTGAAATTTGTCTTTTTAGCATTTGGATTTTTACCTTTCATGAAATGAACTAACATATCCAACTACTCTGGATATGCTCTAAAGTATTCATCTTGTGACATATAAATCTTAGTTTTTTTGATATGATCAGTTATATCAAAATTAGGTAAATTACTAGAAAGGATCTCAATAGGTTGAAAAACATTGACATTAAATGAACTACCTATTAGTGGTTATTTTCCATTTGTTTTCATTGGTGGGGTAGTTCCTTGTGGGAGGATAACCTTTGGAGTTTCCTCCTATGAATCACTAGACTAATTTTTATGATTCTAAGTTCTAGTGAATATTGTAAAGGATTGATTATTCACATCCCCAATACTCTTTTCATAGTCATCTTCATTTGAATTATATTATAGGGATGTGTTTACAGAGTCGCCACCAGGTTCTTCAATTTCACATTATTGAAGTTCTAGATTTTCTAATTCATTTTCTTGTTCAACTTCTTCATATCCAAATATTTCCTCAATTTCCATAACTACATTCACTAGTGTTTTAGTGTTTTGTTGATGAGGATCCTCAAGTGCTAGTTTCAATTAAGGAGATTGTAGTCTAGGATGATCTCTTTGAAAAGTAACATAATTCCTTCTTGAAATAATTTGGTATATATATAATGGCCTTATAAGGTATTTGATTTTTTAGATTTGTTACATCATTATCCATTTTATTCAAGAGTTATTATATTGAAGATTTTCCTAAAATTTGGGTCTTATTATTTTAAATTTCTTTTTTGAGTTTTTCATACATTATCATGTCATCTTCAACATCAATAGCTAATTATTGGACTACTTCCAAATATTATACCTTAGATATTATCAATTGATAACTTACTTCAACTAACTAAGAGTTGATGAAGATTTTTTTTTTATTCTCATTTATAGGTCACACAATAGATGGTATCTTATTTAGCAACCTGTTGAATTTAGCGAAAAAATCTCTTATTGGATCATAGAACTATTTTTTAATTTGTGTAAGCCGAGAAAGTAAAGCATGGGTATCTTCAATAGGTTTAAATCTATTCTCAAATTTAGTTTTCATGGTATTCCAATTAGTAATAGATCCTATAATGAGATGGTAAAACTAGTTTACAACCCCATCATGTAATGTTTCAATGAATAACTTGATGGCAACTTCTTCATGATTTATGCCTAAAATTCCAAATGCAACATTCAATACTACAAGGTGTTCATTTGGATTTTGTTTTCCATCTCCATGAAATATTGAAAAGTTCTTTCTTGACCCTTTTGGAAGGTCATGTAATTATAAAAGAGATAATGGACCAATCACATTTCACCATAACAATGCCATAGTTTGAAAAAATGCTTATAGGGGAATAACAATTCTTGATAAGACAAGAGTTCAACTTGTCAAAGTTCCTCTTTTAGGTTTATTTTTATTATTAGAGATTAAGGGAAGAATAGTTGTCCTTTTGACCTTTCTCTAATGTTTAAGACTCAACTTAAACCTAGAATGCTCTTATAACTAATAGAAAGGGTCAATCTCACCTTTTAACTTACTATATCTAGTGAATATCTTTTCTACCAATTTGTAAGAAAGTTACTAGTGTTGAGGTGTAGTTTGAAGTTAAAGAGCTCTCTTAGCTATCCTTATTTGTTATATTATACATGCAATTAATGCTTATGCCCTATATACTAAAACTATTTGATCATCATCTTCTTCTAAGATTTTAACTACTCTATGAAAATGTGTAAAACTTGTCCTATTATCCCAAGCAAAAGTTTTCAAATTTGATGAAATATCATTTTGAGCTTGTGTTATCCAATTGAGGTTATCTTGAATAACTAGATCTTGAGGTGCCTAAATTGTCATCTAAAGAAACTCTAGTTACAAAAAGTCTTTGATTATCTATACAAATTGCTCTTCATGTCTGTATCCTCACTTGTCTTCTTGAAGAAATATCAAAATTTGTCTAGGTAATAGTAGTACATGTTTCATATATATTTAGATCTACCCTAAAGGTATTAAATTAAGAATTTATTATTTTATTGTTAAAATCAAATAATAAAAAACTTGAAACTAGATCTTTCTCTGAAGCTTTGTCTTAATTCAAACTAGGTTGATGATTTGGATTCTAAAGGCCTCAAATGGTTATATGTGAGTTTGCTAATTATTGGATGCTAGAAAAACTCTAAAATATTATTTTTGTGCAATTATTCTTTCTTATCTTTTATCATATTAAAAGTCTTGATTTAGGATAGCTAGGATAACTTGAAACTGAGTTACAGGGATTTCCTCAGAATCCCAAAAGATTTGTTTAAGGTTTAGCAATATCTAACTGAGTAGATTTTTCTAAGTGTAACTATGGATATTGGAGTGGTCCTTGAGATGATGGTAGAGTCATATAGAACAATACAATATAAGTAGTACAAAATTTGTAAAGTGTGCCCCATGGTGGGTGCCAAAAATGGTTAGCACGGAATTTTTTCAGGACAAATCAGTGACTTTGCATCAATAGCGTGGGGAATAAAGTCCCTCTCTTATTACTAAGAGGAGCTACCTTTATTTAAAATGAAAATAGGAAAGAAGGAAATATTTGTAAACAATGGAATGTAAATTATGGGGTGGTACTTTTAACCTAAAAATACAAAAAGGAATTTTTAAAAGGGAATATATATATATATATATATATATATATATATATATAAATATAAAGATAAGGGAGAGGTTTTAAGAAATAATTTTTTCAAGTTAGAAACTGAGACTAGACAAAAGTGTTGAGAGAAAAATTTGACTTTTGAAAGAGGAAAATCTCTCTTATTCAATGGGTCAAAAATACATAATCTTATCCTTAAATATATGAAACATATACCAAAAGACTATTCAACTCTAATGACAAAAACTAATAACCTTATGTATTTTTTAAAAGAAAAAACTAAGAAATTGTCTCTATTCCCACTAAGATTTTCAAATGTGTTAAAAATGTAAATTAGAACTCTAAATAGAAACTTTGTAATCTAATTTCCTATTCTCAATAGTTTGAAATTTACAAAAATGGAAATGAAAATTAGATATCATGAATTAAGCAAAAGACATAATTCAAAAGATATCACTAATACAAATTTTAGAAACACTATTTTTATATTTATTCTGAAGAGTATAAATATTGATCTCTTTTTACAATGATTTTCCAAAAATTATATTTTTTTATAACTGTTATTATGAATCCATAAGTTGTACTTATAGGCTAAAATGGGTGGCTATGGTGCAAAACCACCTATTTTGAGTTTTTATGGAAGTACTAAAACACCAATGAGGAATTATAATTTTGAAATGGTGCAAAACCTTTTTAAGCATTTAACACCACTTGAGAAAATAATTGGGTTTTTTGAACTACTTGAAAATGCACATCATCAACTTGTATATCTTGAAAAATCAAGTTGGAAAAATTAAAAAGACAATTTTTAGAAATACAATGCACATTTCCAAGAGGAAAAAGAGTGAAACAACACAAGTTAAGTACAAATAAATAAGAGAAGAGAATGTAAAAAAATTGAAAATAATTCTTCATTCTTCTCACTATTGTATTTAAAATTCTTTCCCTTTCAAGAAGTCATCAAATCTTTAGAGAATTACCCTGATCAAGTCTTCATATGGTCCATCTGTTTACCTATAAGCAATATCTACTGAGTAGTCTAACTCTTTCATTTCAAGAATCTTTCCTTAGAGAATGTTTATTTTCATATCAAAATTATCCACATTCACTTGACATTTGGAAAACTAATGAATTTATTCATAACCAAATGTAAATGTAGGATTTGAAATATCTTGAATTTACTCTATGAATTCTCTAATTATGGTCTCAATTGAAAATAAATTTCCCTCTTGATCCTTGTCATTGAAAAAATGACAATCCAAATTATTGAATTCAATATCAATTTCCATCATTGTGTCACTTCCAAGTGAACTTACATAATTGAATTTTTAAACACATTCTTAAAGGGACTAGATTCTAAATTTAGTGGCCCAAAGAATTCAATCTGATAGACAATTTCATCCTTATTGATTACCCTTTTTTCAACAAGATCAAAAGAAATAAATTTCAAGAATTCAACCAATTGAGGAATGAGTTCCTCCTAATTTTATTTCTCCTGAACGTATGCATTTTCCTTTATTTCTAATTATTTATAGTGTGATTGAAATTTGGAGAAAATCCTCACTAGGGTGAAAATTGATGAGGTCCCTTGATTAGAGTAAAATTTTCAATCCAATATTTCAATTACTTACCCATTTGGTCCACCTCTATCACTTTTTCTAGTGTCTCAACATGAAGACTTGATGAAGCAATAGCTAGTTAAATTAGCCTAATCAATCTATGCATTACTTAGTTGAATTGTTTCACCTTATCTTTCAATTCATTTTTCATCACCATATTTTCCTCTATTTTTTCAAATATGGTTCCAATTGCCAACTAAACATCTCTGATCATCCCTTCTTTGCTTTATTTTACCAAATGAACCCTAGATACCTGGTAATTTTCAACCCTAATTTTTGAATTATCCATTTCAACTACAAGAATGGCCAATTTTTAATAATTTTCTCCTTTTTCATTTGTTACCATTTGAGAAACTATCCTTGTTTTATTTGGCCTCTTTGAGAAAGAAGCTATCAAGGTTCCAAAATATATCTCTTGGAGTTCAACAATTTTTCTCATTCTCTTTACTACTATAGACAACTAGTTTGAAGTTGTCATGCTTGAGGAAGGCAATGGGACAAATGTTAAAATAGGTGGAACAAGCCTGGATACAATTGAAGAAGGTGTTTTACCAATTATGGCACCTTGAAAAGATGTTTCAATTTTCTCTTATGTATTGATTGTTTCAAAATGAATTCTTGGAAAAGGAGAAATAGGGAAATCAAGATTTGATGGAGAAGATGAAGAGATATGAGTAACCTATTGTAATGGGAAAGTAGATGACATAGGAGACATTATATCATCTAAAGCTATGAATTTTTGAGTTGTGTTCTCTACTAGTTCTTGAGAGAATGGAAAACTATCAACTAGAACCTCTTGAGGAATTAAAATTTAAGGAGAAGAAAAAATTTTGCCTAACATTTTTACTTTCAAATTGATATTATTATTTGACTAAACATCTTATTGAGTAACTTTAGGCTCACATGGATCTTCTTTCATGGGAGGTTCTACACTAGGTCCTACCTCATCTATATTTTTTGGCTCATCTTGTTACTTATAAAAGTTATCAAATTCATCTTTGTTAGGAGGTGTAGGGAAATCAACATTTGTAGCATCAACTCCATTGCTTTTCAACCATCTAATATTTTTTTCAAGTATAACTCTTGTCCTAATTTTGAGACAAGTAGATTCCCTTTTATCCCAATGTACTATGGCCAATGGATTTGTTACCTCTCTTTCAAAAATTGGGTCTAATGTGACTTTATCATCTACTAACTATTTTGGCAATTTCCTTATGCCAAATTTGACAATTTGTCTCATAGTAAACCATGAATAGTCTATGATTCTCATTACTTTCTCATCATCATAATACATCCAATAATATTCAAAATGTGGAACATGATGAAATGGAGATCCAAGATTATGTTCAATTACACCCTTATTATCAAATGAAAACCTACTTTCAAATGTATTGAGGTTATAGTGAGACATTTATTTCTTAACTATCTTGGCCTTCATTAATGAAGGGAAAGTATACCTTCTATTGATGATTTAAAATTGCCCTTGATTCCAATCAACAACAATGGGAAGTTTTAAGATATGGGACTTGCATCTTGAAACAACCTCCAGATTTTAGAGACTCTGGTTCTTCTTTAAATTGAGTATATACTAGGAAAAGGGATAGGAATTTAGATCAAAAACACAATGCAAGAAAGAAAATCTAATCTATGGTGATGCACCTGAGATGTAATTCTACCTTAATCCTAAGCACAATGAGACTATATGTAGGATTCATTTACATTTAAGAGTAAAAAAGTGCATGATCAATGTAAAAGATTGAAACAATAGAAACAGAGGCTCACAACATAGACATCTTTTGCTAAGATACAAAAAATGTCAACAAAGGCATAGGGTTCAATCTTCTTATTTGAATTTTCCAATCACATAAGAGGCACATAAACATGTACAGTGATGTAAACCTTCCAACTCAAGAAAATGAGACAAAAGCAAATGATATTCCTAATCTCAACTCTAGAAAATCTATAGTCTAGACTACTTTTTGAAATGACACAGATAATATCAACAAAGGCATAAGGTTCTATCTTCTTATTTGAATCTTCTAGCCATACAAAAGGTGTAGAAACATGTATAGTTATATAAACCTTTCAACTCAAGAAAATGAGACAAAAGCAAATGATATTACTTAGTCATAGCTCTAGAAAGTCTAAACTTGTTACAATAATTCTCTCTCAAAATTGTCTCTAATAATGGATTTCCCTCTTGGTGATCTCTGCACCCTTATTTATAGCCTTAGATCCACTCTAGATTGTCTATTTGTTCTCAATCTAACAGCCCAAATCAAATCTTCCCTAATTGAACATGTCTAACAGAAGATATCTTATAGATTTTGGAATGCTTCATCTTCTGGTAGTTCATTAGCTGAAACAGATTGCAGGACGCTTTCTTCTCCTGAATGCTAGGTGACACTTAGCCAATTTCCTCTTATTACTTAAGTAAACACTAGAGGATGACACTTGTCATGTTCTGCAACAACTATCAAAGACACGTGGCACTTTTCACGTAACTTATACTCTTTTGTGTCTTTGCCTAGCCATGTTCCACCTTTGACACTTGTCGCTATCTGCTTCCTCAAAACTTCAACAGCTTACAAGAAAACAAGATTCACAGTATTTCTTACCTGAGCAACTTTAAAAAGGAGCATAGGATAGGTGGCAATCTTTGCTTGCTTCAACTTAGGACACATGAAAATCTCTGCTGCTCTTTAGCTATATTGTGGAAACATTTGGGACACATGTTAGGCTCCTATGGATGGTGACACTTGGCAACTTCCACAGACTTTTAGAAATAAAACCCTAGACCCACCACAATCTTTATTTATTAATGAAACATGAAGAAGATCTTTTAGATGGAGACATGTGGTAGCTTCCACTACTTCTGGGAAGATACGTGGCATCTTTTGCTGCTTCTGGGAATGGAGTAGAAAGGGCTCAATAGATGACACTTGGCAGCCTCTGCTTGAATGGTTTGGTTGCACCTTACTACCTTCCAAAAAGGCACTTGATAGTTTGGTTTTTTGGGATGCTCCTTTGAACTACCCAATTGTACTAAGCCATTAAACTGAATGATTAAACCAAAAAATGGTTCAATGGTTCAACACTGTGTGTCATTTACACGTGAATCGAGGCATTGAACCAAAAATATTGAACTAAGGCTTTAAACCAAAAATATTTTGGATGCCAACACACGGTGACTTCTACTTTCTTTAGCTAGGATACATGGCAGCTTTCATCACTTTTATAAAAGCAACACTGAGACCTTTTGCTATTGCCACTTGGTGCTTTTTGCTTGATCTCGATATTTAGCTTATTACTAAGAGATAAAATGTGGGTGCTGATATGTAGCTATAGATGCTAATGCTTGGTGCATTCTACTAAGCCATTATGAGATATGTGACACATTTTGAATAACTCATAGAAAGTATGAAAGGTACCTCAGATGATGACACTTGGCATTTCTACTTGAGAAAGGATGCCTTGGTTGATGACACTTGTTGACTTCTATTTGATTTCAACACTTAGGCAAAAATGAACCAAAAGGAAAATAGAGCCCATGATCTATATCACGACTTTGCCATCTCAGACCATTGAATGCGAGGACAAAATTTGGTAGCGCATAGCTTAAAAAACAAATAAGATAAAATATAGAGTAATTTATAACTCTATAGTTATTGGCAACCCCAAGAAATTTTGAGCCTGCTAAAAAAGAAACCACACTTTACCGCATATAAAAATGTGGCAACAATCACAACTTTAGTAAGGCCATCTAATAAATAGACCATTCAACATCAAATAACCCCTGCTTATTTTGCAACTCCTGGAAAGCTAAATCAAGGTTAATGATGTCCTTGTGTGAAAACTCTACAAAATATGAATTGTAACCTTCAATTAGAATTCAAGCTGGATCAAAATAGCTTCCACTTTTGGAACTTACGAATTAGACACATCTGGGGAATTATGGATATTTGAGAGAGACTTAATGTGTCGAGAGTCTTGAAAATTTTGAAAAGATTCTGAGCCACGGCCACGTGCTCAAAGAACACTTATTTAAAAGAGAGATCAGGAAAGAAAAAATGGGAAAATAGAGCAACAAAAATGAATGCAAACTACTATATACAGCTAACCAGGTATATTTGCCTCCCTCTTGGATCAAAAGGAAATTTTTTGAAGTTTCTTTCATGACAAGAAGACTTATGGTGCCAGACAAATGGCTGAATGGGATGGAGCTCTGGTGACTTGCTCATCCTACTTGCCACCTTGATTGGCCTACATCTAAGTGAATCAAAGTCAAACATGCTTCCACTATATACATACTCTTCTTATTCTTGAAAGCTTGTCAAATGCTGGTTCCTCATACTGGTGTGTCTCATCAAGAAATCAATGGTTGTTGGCTCATCACCATAAGCCCTTAGATATACCTTATTGATTGGCTTATCTCTTTATACTTCATTCTCAGGTTCCATTACATGATCATCCTCCTTGATGACTTTAACCTCTTGAAAGGATAAGTCTGAAAGCTTGCATCCCCTTTGCATACTTATTTTAGTCTCAATGTTGTCTTCTCCACATCTAGCCAGCTCATGGCCTCCTTGAATAATAGTGTAACCTGCCCCAATTACTTAATCAAGGAAGTGTCCATGCTCCTCCATATCTTCTTGAAAAGTGAGAAGAAAGTCATAAATGACCTCTTCCTCATCACAGATTAAGGCAAAAGCTTGTGACTTGTCCTCTTGTTCATCAGAGAATGTACCTATAGTGATTTCCTCTTCATCCTCACTCATGAAATCTTTTTGACTAGCCATGAACTAAGTATACTCCTCTTTACTTTCTTCCTCCAAAATATATTTCTCTTTGAAAGGGGATATATAAGAAGACTGATGATTATACATATATAGAAGAAGAGATAATTCTTGAGCTAGAATCGAATGATTCTCTTCTTTCCATTTGTACATCACTTCATCTATATCAGATGTAGCTTGATAGCTCTCTTGGAGGGATGTAGATGAGGTGTGTTCAAATGTAGGATCTTCTGCTTGATCATCATCATGAGTAAGAGTAGCCTCAACCTCTTCAAGGCTTTGAGCAAAACCTTTCTCCTCCTTTTTTTGGTCCAATGATTCCATTGTTTGTTTCCAATTCATGACCTTGTGACCAAAACTTTTCCCTTGGGAAGAGGTAGCAATTTTATCTTCTTCAAGATCCCTGGCTGGTTCATGATTTTCCTTCTTCCAACTTGGAAGTTGGACATCATGTTGAGAGATATGAGGATTGGTAGAAGAGGTATTTTTTGGCGTAGGCTCCTCTTTAAGGTCTGAAAGCTCTATCTCTCTTTCTCTAAGCAATTTCATCTTTGCCTCTAATTCCTCAACTTGCTTAGCTAGATTTTCTTGAAAGAGTCTTTCTTGGAGCTCATAAGAATCATCATAGAAGTGAGGAGTGCATGAAGGCTGTGATGAAAAACAAGAAGCTTCTTGAGGAAGGGTGGGAGAGACATGAGGGGGAAGTGAGGATTTAGATTCCACTTCCCTTGCTACTAACATAGACTCAACATTATTGAAGAAAGAACCTTGACATGTTTGACTTGGCTCATGAGCAGGGGCTATGTATATATATGAAACTTGTGGCAGTGGATATGTAGGTTGATAGAGTCTTTCTTAGAGCTCATAAGAATCATCATATAAGTGAGGAGTGCATGAAGGCTGTGATGAAAAATAAGAAGCTTCTTGAGGAAGGGTCATCCTCCAGTGTTTGCTTAAGTAATAAGAGGAAATTGGCTAAGTGTCACCTAGCATTCAGGAGAAGGGAGTGTCCTATAATTTGTTTCAGCCAATGAACTACCAGAAGACAAAGCATTCTAGAATCTATAAGATATCTTCTGTTAGACATGTTTAGTTAGGGAAGATTTGATTTGGGCTATTAGATTGAGAACAAATAGACAATCCAGAGTGGATTCGAGGCTATAAATAAGGGTGCAGAGATCACCAAGAGGGGAATCCATTATCAGAGAGAATTTTGAGAGAGAATTATTGTAACAAGCTTAGACTTTCTAGAGACGTGACTAAGTAATATCATTTGCTTTTGTCTCATTTTCTTGAGTTGAAAGGTTTATATCACTATACATGTTTCTATGCCTTTTGTATGACTGGAAGATTCAAATAAGAGGATTGAACCCTATGCCTTTGTTGATATTATCTATGTCATTTGCAAAATTAGTCTTGACTATATATTTTCTAGAGTTGAGATTAGGAATGTAATTTTCTTTTGTCTCATTTTCTAAAGTTGGAAGGTTTACATAATTGTACGTGTTCTGTGCCTCTTATGTGATTGGAAAATTCAAATAAGAAGATTGAACCCTATGCCTTTGTTGACATTTTTGTATTTTAGCAAAAGAAGTCTATGCTATGAGCCTCTATTTCTATTATTTCAATCTTTTACATTGATCATGCACTTGTTTGCTCTTAAATGTAAATGAATCCTACATATAGTCTCATTGTGCTTAGGATTAAGGTAGAATTACATCTTAGGTACATCGCCATATATTAGATTTTCTTTCTTGAATTGTGTTTCTGATTTAAATTCTTATCCCTTTTCCTAGTATAGACTCAATTTAAAGAAGAACCAAATTCTCTAAAATTTGGAGGTTGCTTCAAGACGCAAGTCCCATATCTTGAAGCTTCCCATTGTTGTTGATTATAAACAAGCACAATTTTAAATCATCAATAGTTTTTGGCACACCTAGTGGGACCAATCTTTTAAGGAGTTGAATAATTTTTGGTGTGTTCTTTGGCCAACTAGCCTTTGGAGGTTTTTATTTTATCAACACCAACGATGACTCTGAGTTGAATCAGCCAGTTAAGCAGTCCTGGTATCATCAAGAAATCACCATTTGGTATGTACAATTTCATTACTTAGGACTATGGATCTTATGCTCCTTCATATATTTTTGATCAACCTAATCTCTTTGCCAATTGACCCATTTCCACCTTTAAACAAACACTGCCAGGATATAAAAAGAATGTAGTAGAGCTTGACACTAGAAGGGATGTAGCAAATAAATCCTTGATCATGTCATCCATGAAGTGAGAAATGCACTAGATCTGGTTAAGAGTGAATGGGCTCCCATTGAAAGAGCCAATTGGCAAAGGCTTACAAATGAGATGTTGGATATGTGTGTCTTGATTGCAATTTTATAAGAGAAGCTGAGTATTCATGAGAGATAGCCTTACCAAGTCTATCAACTTGCATATCCACTGCCACACATTTTATATCAGATATATGCAAACCCTGCTCATGAGCCAAGTTTAACTTTTCAAGGTTCTTTCTTCAATAATGTCAAGTCTATGTTGGCAGCAAGGGAAGTAGAATCCAAACCCTCACTTCCCCCTCAAGTCCCTCCCACCCTTCCTCAAGAAGCTTCTTATTTTTCATCATAGCCTTCATGCACTCCTCACTTCTATGATGATTCTTATGAGCTCCAAGGAAGACTCTTTCAAGAAAATCTAGCTAAGCAAGTTGAGGAATTAGAGGCAAAGATGAAATTGCTTAAAGAAAGAGAGATAGAGCTTTCAAACCTTAGAGAGGAGCCTATGCCAAAAAATACCTCTTCTACCAATCCTTAGATCTCTCAACATGATATCTAAATTTAGAGTTGGAAGAAGGAAAATCACAAACTAGCTAGGGATCTTGAAGAAGATAAAATTGCTACCTCTTCCCAAGGGAAAAGTTCTGAAGGTCACAAGGTCATGAGTTGGAAATAAACACTGGTATCATGGGATAGAAAGAAGGAGGAGAAAGGTTTTGCTCAAAGCCTTGAAGAGGTTGAGGCTACTGTTACTTACGATGATGATCAAGTAGAAGATCTTACATTTGAACACACCTCATCTACATCCCTCCAAGAGAGTTATCAAGCTACATCTGATATACATGAAGAGAATCATTCGATTCTAGCTCAAGAATTATCTCCTCTTCTACATATGTATAATCATCAGTCTTCTTTTGTATCCATTTTCAAAGAGGAATATATTTTGGAGGAAAAAAGTAAAGAGGAGTATACTTAGTTCATGGCTAGTCAAGAAGATTTCATGAGTGCAGATGAGGAGGAAATCACTATAGGTACATTCTTTGATGAACAAGAGGACAAGTCACAAGATTTTGCCTTAATTTGTAATGAGGAAAGATTATTTATGACTTTTTTCTCACTTTTCAAGAAGATATGGAGGAGCATGGACACTTCCTTGATCAAGTCATTGGGGCAGGTTACACTATTCTTCAAGGAGGCCATAAGCTGGCTAGATGTGAAGAAGACAACATTGAGAGTCAAATAAGTATGAAGAGGGGATTCAAGATTTTAGACTTATCCTTTCAAGAGGTTGAAGTCATCAAGGAGGATGATCATGTAATGAAACTTGAGAATGAAGTAGAAAGAGATAAACCAATCAATAAGGTATATCCAAGGGCTTATGGTGATGAACAAACAACCATTGATTTCTTGATGAGACATGCTAGTATGAAGAACCAACATTTGACAAGATTTCAAGAATAAGAAGAGTATGTATATAGTGGAAGCATGTTTGACTCTGATTCACTCAGATGTAGGCCAATCAAGGTGGCAAGCAGGATGAGCAAGTCACCAGAGCTCCATCCCATTCAGCCATTTGTCTGGCACCATACGTCTTCTCGCCATGAAGGGAACTTCAAAAATTTTCCTTTTGATCCAAGAGGGAGGAAAATATACCTAGTTATCTATATATAGTAGTTTGCTTTCAATTTTATTTCTCTATTTTCCCATTTTTTCTTTCTTGCTCTCTCTTTTAAATAAGTGTTCTTTGAGCATGTGGCTATGGCTCAACATCTTTTCAAAAATTTCAAGACTCTTGACACATTAAGTCTCTCTCAAATCTCCATAATTCCCTAGATGTGTCTGATTCATAAATGCCAGAAGTGGAAGTTATTTTGATCTAGCTTGAATTCCAATTGAAGGTTACAATTCATATTTTGTAGAGTTTTTGCACAAGGACATCATTAACCTTGATTTAGCTTTCTAGGAGTTGCAAAATAAGTAGGGGCTATTTGATGTTGAATGGTCTATTTATCAGACAACCTTATTAAAGTTGTGATTGTTTCCACATTTTTATATGCGAGAAATTGTGGTTTATTTTTGAGCAAGTTTAAAATTCCTTAGGGTCACCAATAACTGTAGAGTTATAAATTACTCTACATTTCATCCTATTTTTTTCAGTTGTGCATTACAAAATTTTGTCCTCACATTCATTGGTCTAAGATGGAAAAGTCATGATATAGAGTATAGATTCTATTTTCCTTTTGATTCATTTTTGTGTAAGTGTTGAAATCAAGTAGAAGTTGACAAGTGTCATCGACTGAGGCATCCTTTCTCAAGTGGTAATGCCACGTGTCATCATCTGAGGTACCTTTCATACTTTCTATGAGTTAGTCAAAATGTGTCACATATCTCATTGTGGCTCAATGGAACGTGCCAAGTGTCAGCATTCGTAGTTACATATCAGCACCCAAATTTTATCTCTTAACAACAAGCTAAGTACCGAGATCAAGTGGAAAGTGCCAAGTGGTAATAGTGAAAGGTCTCAGTGTTGCTTTTCTAAAAGCGACGGAAGCTGTGACATATCCCAACTAAAGAAAGTGAAAGTCACGACTTGTTGGCATCCAAAATATGTTCATTTCAATGCCTTGGTTCAATTTTTGGTTCAAAGCCTTAATACAATATTTTTGGTTCAATGCCTCAGTTCATGTGTAAACAGTGTGCAGTGTTGAACCATTGAACCATTTTTTGGTTCAATCATTTAGTTCAACAGCTTAGTATAATCGAGCTATTCAAAGGAGCATCCCAAAAAACCAAAGGGTCAAGTGCCCTTTTGGAAGGTAGTAAGGCACAACTAAACCATTCAAGTGGAGGTTGCCAAGTGTCATCTACTGATCCCTTTCTACTCCATTCCCAGAAGTAGTGGAAGATGCCACATATCTTCCCAGAAGCAACGAAAGACACCACATATCTTCCCAGAAGCAGTGGAAGCTACCATGTGTCACCATCTAGAAGATCTTCTTCATGTTTCATTGCTGAATAAAGACTATGGTGGGTCCTAGGTTTTATTTCTAAAAGTCTGCAGAAGCTACCAAGTGTCACCATCTGTAGGAGCCTAACATGTGTCCTAAACAATTCCATAATATAGCTGAAGAGTAGCAGAGATTGCCGCATGTCCTAAGTTGAAGCAAGTGAAGATTGCCACCTATCCTATGCTCCTTTTCAAAGTTGCTCAGGTAAGAAATTCCATAAATCTTGTTTTCTTATAAGTTGTTGAAGTTTTAAGGAAGCGGATAGCAACAAGTGTCAAAGGTAGAACATGGCTGGGCAAATACACAAAAGAGTAAAAGTTATGTAGAAAGTGCTGCATGTCTTTGATAGTTGTTGAAAAACATGACAAGTGTCATCCTTTGGTGTTTGCTTAAGTAATAAGAGGAAATTAGATAAGTGTCACCTAGCATTTAGGAGAAGGGAGTGTCCTGCAATCTATTTCAGCCAATGAACTGCCAGAAGATGAAGCATTCCAAAATCTATAAGATATCTTTTGTTAGACACATTCAATTAGGGAAGATTTGATTTGGACCATTAGATTTAGAACAAATAGATAATCCAGAGTGGATTTGAGGATATAAATAAGGGTGCAGAGATCACCAAGAGGAGGAATCAATTATCGAAGAGAATTTCTATGAATTTAGACTTTCTAGAGCTGTGGCTAAGTAATATCATTTGATTTTTTCTCATTTTCTTAAATTGAAAGGTTTATATAATTATACATGTTTTTGCACCTTTTATATGACTGGAAGATTCAAATAAGAAGATTGAACCCTATGCCTTTGTTGATATTATCTATGTCATTTGCAAAATTAGTCTAGACTGTAGATGTTCTAGAGCTGTGATTAGGAATGTCATTTGATTTTGTCTCATTTTCTTGAGTTGGAAGGTTTACATAACTGTACATGTTTCTACACCTCTTATGTTATTGGAAAATTCAAATAAGAAGATTGAACCCTATGCCTTTGTTGACATTTTCTATATCTCAGCAAAAGAAGTGTATGCTGTGAGCCTCTATTTCTATTGTTTTAATCTTTTAAATTGATCATGCACTTGTTTGATCTTAAATGTAAATGAATCCTACATATAGTCTCACTGTGCTTAGGATTAAGGTTGAATTACATTCAGGTGCATCACCATAGATTATATTTTTTTCTTGCATTGTGTTTCTAATTTAAATTCCTATCCCTTTTCTAGTATTTACTTGATTTAAAGAAGAGCCAGCTTCTATAAAATCTGGAGGTTGTTTCAAGATGCAAGTCCCACATCTTGAAACTTCCCATTATTGTTGATTAGAATCAAGCACAATTTTAAATCATCAACACCTTCTAATAGAGATTGGAAACTTGATTCCTATTTTATATCAACTTATAAATAACTCATGTGTTTAACACATTGCCTCACTAATTCCATCAATGCCCATTTGTCACTAACATATCATGGGAACATGTACGAAGCAAATTCAAAACCATTGATTCTCAAATAAATAAATGTTGAGAATTATGTGAACCAAGCTCCCCACCTTGCTTTTTCTGTAGTGGCCACAACTGATATTCTTATGTTGAAGAGTTCCTTTTCAAATAACTGGATAATGAAATAAAGAAAAAAATCATTTACCTTTTTAAGTGATGAACATTTTACTTTAGTGCTAGTTGAGGATAAAATTCATACACCATCACTTTCCTAAAATCTCCCACTTTATATAATCCATCAAAATACCTTTAACTTTATATAGTGTAAACAAGGTACGTAGTCATATAGAATTTTGACATGTATTTTACCTCCATGAGCTTCTTGTGAATGACATCACTAATAAAGTCCCTCAAATTGATATATTGCTTATTTATAAGGATGATCCAAATGAATATGTACATCCATGTATAGGAATTATTTTTTATTTAATTTCCCACTATCTTGTGTAATAATGTGATCATGTCACTTATCTCATTTTTGAAATCTGATCTTGTGAGATTTTTTGGAAGTAGAGTGGAGGAATGTTTTAGCTTAGTCAATGAGGATTTATTGACTTGTTTAGAACATGATATATTATTGTCATCCCAAAATACTTAGGAGGACTCAGGGTTATATGCATAAAGGCTTCATAATATAGAAGGCAAAAAATGTTGTCAATTTGCTTAGGAGTAAAACTCACTATGAACTCCCCCTGGGGGTCTCTTACCTACCGTGTCTCTGAGTTATAATTGTTTTCCACAATAAAAAATAACTTGGGAGGATATAATGACATTGGGAATGCTACCTCCTATGCCAATCCACTTTCATAAATACTTTGGCCAAAATCCATCTTATGTACTACATTTATTCTTTTCTAAAACTTGTCCAAGTTGATGTGGCCTAGATCAGTGTTAGTGATATTTATAATGTTAGTCTCCAGTGGAAAAGGAAGTGTCACACCTTGAAATTGGTACTTTAGGATTTCTTTACCTTTAATTGGAATCCCCTTTTCTAAATTATGAGATGAAGACATCAATTTGACAAATTTGAAAATTTGTGGGAAAGCTCCTTATTTATGAAAAATGATGGAAATGCAAATTGAAGTATGTACTAATAAATTGATTATGAAAATTAATCCAATGTAATCTTAATGCTCCCTATATGAATGTTAATTTCCATTTGACCAAATTTTCCACTTGAAAATGTACCACTCAATGTAGAGGAAAGTCATGACTATGTAATAAACTAACATGATTAAAATTTTGCCACCACCAATTATGTCCTCAATTTTTAATAGTTTGAGAAAATAAAAATTTACCAAAAAACACTATCAACCTTTTTAACATCCTCCTCAAAGCCAAATATGCACCAAACTAGAAGCATGGAAGTTGAAAAATTTAAATTTTTTACAAACTATCAATTATTTATGCCCAAATCTACTCATTCATTTTCATCCTCCTTTTTTAGCTTTTCCCCTCAGTTTTTTATTATTTTATTTTTCTTTGATCACCAAATTTTCACTTATTTTCTTCACTCATAATTTATTTATTTATTTTTTCACTTAGCCCCCTTTTTTTTAATTTTCTTCCTCTCCTACCTAGGCATATGACCTACCATATAATAGTTATATAGTTGGGTAGGGGTGAAATCAAAAGTTTAATTCTCAAACTTTTCAAAAATTAAGCCATAAGATTTGATAGTAAAAGACAAAATCAAATATTTTTCAAAAAATTTCTAAATATGATCATTGAAATAGATCGTACTACTTGATGAGAGAAGAGAAAATCAAATTTTTTGAAATATTTTGACAAAAAATACTTAATGTGGGCTATAAAATTTGGCTAAAGCTAAGGAAAATTATTTTTTTTGAAAAATACTAACCTTTGATAAGGTCATATGACTTTCTAAAGTGACCCTATGTGTAGAAAAATTAACAAAATAAATGTTAGATTGAGCCAACAATGCAGGTCGTATGACTGGGGGAAAAGAAAAAATAGTTTAAAGACTACCTTGTATAAATTGCACAACTTGTATGGCTAAGGAGAAAAAGAATTTTTTATAATTCTAAATCTCTTTGGGCTTGATATGGCCTGCTATGGTACCTTGGTTAGGCATAAGAAACCATAAAATATTTTTTCAAAATTTGGACCTGAATCTACTCTTTTCTTCATTGGTGCTTCAGGAGAAAACTTGACGTAGCACATATCTCAGTCTTGGAAAATATTTTTGAAAACCTATATGAAGTCACATAATAAAAATATTTTATTTTTATTCAACTTGCTTCCCTTCAGTGAACTTGAAAAAATTTCTTCCCAGTCGTTGTTGGCTAAAACATGGATGGAAAATAAAATTTTAAAACATTTAAAATTTGCCATAATGAACATGCAAATTGAAAAGATAAACGTAGAATAAAGATAAACTTGTTTTTTAGAAATACCTAAGGAAGAAAAAATATTTTCACAATTGATAGAAAACATTTATGAGTTTGTATGTAGGCTTGAAAAAGAAGCTTCAATTTGCAATGACAATTTGCACAAGGAAAATACAGTTTACAAAGTGGAATTTTTTTATTAACACAGCTTGTAAAAATGTAATTTGAATTTTCATGACTTGTGGAAGTATGATTCTGAGTTGCATGTAAAATAGAAATTTAAAATGTTTTACAAATTACAAGAAGTTTTAAAATTGTTTGTACAAATTGCATGTAAACTGAAAACTTTTTCACAATTTGCATGAGAACCAATTTTTTTTTTGCAATTTCATGGGAACCAAAAATATTTTTGAAATTTGCACGAGAACCAATTTTATTTTTTGTAATTTTCATGGGAACCAAAAAATATTTTGTAAATTTCATCAAAGTAAAAAAAGATTAAAAATTGCATGGAGACCAATTTTTTTTTAGAATTTTTAAAACTTACAAAAAATGAATCTATGTTTTCACAACTCATAAAAAGTGAAATGATTTTTTTAGATTACAGGGAATGCTAGCATATTTTTGCATAGAGGGTTTAAACATGTTTTTAAACAATTCGAGATAAATAGAGAAAATATGTAAATTTTTAATTAATCAATTTTAGAGTAATTAATTAATTTTTTTTCAAGATTTTGACTTTTTTGAGAGAAAATAAAGTAAAAATTAGCTGTTTAATAAAAATTTAGTTTTCCACCAATTTTTTTCCATTTTCAAAATCTATGAAAACATAAGGGGAGATGCATGAGGTCCCTCATGGTATCTAAAACTAGAGTGTGTAACAAGAAAGATACAAGGGTCATGGCCATGATGCATACAATAAACATACACACAATACACATGCAGCATGTAAATTAGGCCAAGTGGCCACAATATAAGAGACATGGGCACATGTCACTAAATATGGGATGATAAGACTTACAAGGAAATTTTTAAATGTCTACATACACAAGTAGCAAGCAAGTTGGATTAGATTCACATAGAAAGACATGTTCAAATGTCCACATACACAATCAAGAAGGCACACACAAAGACATAGGCACATGTCCAAAGCATATATATTGTGAAAAGAAGTGGCATAGACCCAAATAAAAATCACATATTAAAATTCCCTTGAATGGAAGAATCATAGAGATATAATCAAATCTAAACTACTAAATGCATAAATTAAAGTATGCATGTATATGTAATACAAATCTATGAAAGAGCTAGGATGTACATATGTTGAGTCTAAAGTAGTAACAACCAATACAAGTCTAAGTAAGTATAACATGATCAATATCAAGATATAAAAATGCTAAAGCTATGATGTAGAGTATACAAAGATAGAACTTAGAAATCAAACTGTGTATAGGGTACCCCTAACTGGGTGAATGTGTCAAATGAAGAACCCATGTATTGGTGTATATGCCCCTAGTAGATAGATAATAGTAAATATAGATTAGGGTAGTTGACCTGAGTCCTTTAGCAATCTATAATCACTTGAAAATAATAAATAAAGCATGCATATATGAAAAAATTGACTATACTAAGATAGTTAACATATGTAGTGTCTAGAAAATATAAGAAGTATAAACATAATAATACATACAATCTATAATTTTTTGTTTTCTAAGTAAATATTTGCATGTTATTCTATTTTTTGACATATTATATTATTTTTGTATTTTATATAAATAAGCTATGAACAAGCAACATAGAAATGAAACTATATACAATGAGAACGAGAAAATGAATTATATATAAGAAGGGAAGAAAAATACTAACCAATGAGTCTCATGAGAGACTCAATATCAATGTGGCATGTGCCAAGAAATATGATTATGTATGATATATGAAAGGGTAACTATGGTACTATAATCTATTATACTAAATACTTTAAGTTTATCCCTATCATTGATGTGGTGCTAGAAATCCATGACAATGATTATGGTGTCCTATGAACTGTATGGGTCTTAGGGACCCATCTGGTAGAATATGTTGTATCTAACATAGACACCTTATGCTTGAGTCCCTGATGACTAAATAATACTTATCTCATAATAAAATGAGTAAAGGGGGCCCTCTATAATCTATAACATATCTCTAATATAAGGGTCTCTCTAATAATAGTCTTCATGGGAGAGTATGCATACATGGAAATATTTTAGTAGATGTTACATGCAATGGTCGCTCCACTAAAATTTTATGGTGTACTAATAATAACTCTATTTAAAGTTGTAATTAGTAACTATGTTGTAACTAACTACCTATGATGTAACTACCTATGGGACATGTAGAATATACTCATATAGAAGACCCTCAACTATGATCACTTTATATAAATGTATATAATTTAAGCATCTATGCACTATGGATGGGATGGCTCATATATACTATATCCATGGCCTACCTAGTAACATGTCAAATATGATTGCACTAGGTAATACTAAGAATATAGTGGCCACATGTGCTAGTCTAACCTATGATGGAAGTGAAATATCCCTAATGTAACTCTAAACATGCCCACTCAACCCACTTATAAATATGTCTATAGGAGATATATCCTAATATGAATACACCAAATATTTTAGATGTGTGATATGCACATACTAATACTTGACCTATTATTAACCATAAAACTCTAGATAGGATGATGGTTTATGTTGGCTTATACAAAGGGTTCATATAAATTTGAATCATCATAAAAAATCTCCTTCTTTGAGAAGGTGATGGGTGGTGAATCTATAACTATATTATGGTACACACTAATGACATTGTATATGGGGTGTGCCTCCTCTGAAGTAGTGTGATGTGATGCTAGTGGTATATTTGCCTAATATGTGTATTGAAAACCTAAAGTTTTCCCTTCCTAAATTTTAGTATGCTTTGGAAATGGATCTAAGAATATTTTCTATGCCTTAGATTCCATTTATTGTAATTTGGGTTCCTCTATGGGTGTGCCCACATCACTAATGTTAGTCTTAATAAAATATTGTATCTTATGTTTCAAGATGATGCATCTATTTATTGTATGCCCTAGTACCTTGTGATATTTTTATAATGAATTGGAATCATAGTTATTTTGAAGAGTTCATGTCATATCAACCTCTTTGATGGGAGGGAGAGATATGAAATTTCATTCCAAGAGCTATTTTAAAACACATGTTGATGATTCTATAAGGTTGGTGAAAACTCTATGTGGAGGAGCTAATAAAACCAAATGAGGAGATGGATTTGAAGCTGTGTTAATTATGGAATTTGGATCACTTCTAATTTTAGTGTCCCTTACCTTGTATGGAGGCTTACTATAACTTTCAATAGTTAATTTTGACCCACTATTATATTTTAGTTTGCCCATAGAGAGAAGCTTGAGTTCTCTTTCTTTCACTATGGTAAAAATCTTTGAAGGTTGAAAACTTCGTAAACAAGATAAATTCATGTAATATGGGTAAGATATTCTATTTAAATATGTCATGAAGTTATCTATATGTAATGGGGCTAGTTAATTTGGCCAATATAGTCTTATATCATAAGATGTATTTTGTAATAGGTTCATTTTATTTTTATTTCAATTATGAAACTTAAGCATATGAGATATTATCACTAATGTTTATTGAGAAGTGTGAGAGCAACATGTATACCAATGGGTTGAATGTGGTGATAGACTAATTCAATAGATCATAAAACCACTATAAGGCATAATCCTTTAAACTATGTGGAAACAACTTAGTGAGGATCCAATCATTGGACACATTGTATAAACATGTTGCATGAAAAGCTTAGAGATGGTGATATAGGTCACCCTTACCATAATAAAATGTAATATTCAGTGCCACAAATCCAAATGGAAAAGGAGTTTACACTATGTGATGTACCAAAGGTGTATGTAAAAGAACATGAAAATCCAAGACATGTGATGGCCTAGTGGCTCCCTACTTAAGATGTAACACCTTAGCCTACAAAGTATGAACCTCATGCATAAGGGATTACAAATATAAAGTGTATTAAATATCCATAATTGGTGTATCTATCACTAAAGGTTGTTGAGTTATAATTTGTTGTTGTGGTAGTTAAGTTTTCCCTAATGTAGGTGTAACGATGTTATTATCTTTGGGGGTAGATGATTGACTATTATTTGATTTATTATTTATTTCCATTGTAATATCTATGCATGATCAAGGGGATTTTATTGAATTATATCTCAAAATATTTATAGGATCTTATCCTTATCAACAATTATGTTTTCATTATTAAGTGGAGGGAGAGTTTCCCAATTTACACCTTATGTATCATCTTGATCTTGATTATATTTCTCATCTTCAGATGCATTATAATTGAAATACACATAATCATGATGTGAAGGATCAATGATGGGAGTTACAATTGGTCATTTTTATATGGTATAAGCTTAAATAGAAGGAATCTAAATATGATCAATAAAATTACCACCTAGCCTAACACTTCTTATTAATGGAAGAGAGATAGATTTTTGAGATGGAATATAATAAATAAATTAAAGTAGGGATGCTACAATAAAATGTATAAAATGTTAAATTATTAAAAAATCCAATAAAAATAGGAAAAATAAGGATACAAACCCTAGGATCATCTAGGGTTAGGGGTTGAGCAATTTTTAAAGTAAGTCAAGTTCACCAAATGTTTTGACCTTTTAGGATTTAGGGTATGCAAATCCTATATTTCTTAAAGAGTTGAATAGACTAAATCAAGGTAATAATATGAAATATATACATCCACTAATTTTTTATATAATTGACTAACTTTGACATTTTTAAAAATAGTAATAAATAATTCAAGTAAGAACTTAGCTAGAAAATAATTGAGATGGATGATATGGTGGTGATAAACTAAGATAGAAGCTAGTCTGAGTGTCAAAAATAGGATCCTAGTGTTAGAATCACTTATAGATAGTATCTCATTAATTATATATTAGCTCCATTATTATAAATGTGGTAACAATGTCCTTATATTATCAATAGTGTCTTCTTTACAGGATTGTCCCAAGCTTCTGGGTACACTTGTGTCTAGATTTGTGAGTTCTTGTGTGCACGAGTTGTGAAACCGTATATATTACCTATTTTGATTAAATTTATGAGAAATACATAATCCTCCATGTTTTTAGGGAATATGGTTGATGTAATATGAAAATTATGTTTGTTATTTGGGTAGGATGGACATCCTTAACACCCCATTGTGATGAGAGTTGCCTACATACCAATACTCTAAGGAGGGATCAAGCATAATGTAGTTATGCCCATACTAAGAGTTGGTGAAAATACAACTAAATATAGTATTATAATGGAATTGAGTACTTTAAATGTTCTTGAGATTAAAATTATGGGAAATCTAAGCCTAGGAATATTGTAGATGGTAGTATATAGAAGTATGGTAAAATAGGGATTAATAACCTTAATTGTGCACAATTTATTATGAGTTTGAATGTGTATTTTGAATATAATTTCCATCTAGTGTCTATATGGATAAAATACATGTATTTATACCATTATGATGTTTGTGTGAGTTATAAAATATCTCTAGGCCAACTCTAGGGGGCTTTAGATTTAAAAACATTATCTACTTTCTTTATCTAAACCATTATTTTCATATTTCACAATCAATTTTATCCCCATATTTTGGCCAACATTTGATTGAAAAACTACAATGTTTATCACTACTTTCAACTATCAAATTTATAAACTTTTATCAAATCATTTGAAACTCTATATTATCTATTCTATGACCTACAAATCACCATCATCAGGATATATCATTACCACACCCACTCTTTTGATTATTGAACCCTTAACACCATCCAAGTATGTACTCATCGAGAAATAACTATTATTTTTCCATTCTATTCTCTAGTTTTAAATAACTAGCGGAAAATCATTTTACACATATTTTAATATTATAAGTATGATATCAATTTTTATTACTTTAATTTATTCATGGATTTAATTATAATCACTTCATAATTCTTACTTAAAATAATTTCAAGCATTTATCCACTTTCTTGCATGATCACTTGATGGGGCATCATTACGATATTTTCATTTACCTAGGGAATATTTATTCTATGTAATCATAAAATGCTCTATTTTGTTTACTATTATTCAAAAAGGTAGACACCTAAATTTCATCACTTCTTGTCGAAATTCAAGTGATTACTAATATCTCCATGGCCATAAAACAATTGGAACTAGGGCATGTAAAATACTAAATTGTAATTAAAAATGAATATTATTCATGTTATAGTTGTCTAAAATGAAAATATTATTCATATTAACATCACATGATTTAAAATGAAAAGTGAGAGAAATAACTTGGTTTTGAAGGTCATCTATAACATGAATCATAGAGACGATAGGGCTAGTAATAATTATCATGGTTTTAAAATATTCATTCATTGGAATTACCTAACTATCTTCCATAAACATAGGTATAATTAATTTATCACATACCATTACATTGATTAGAATCAAATTATATACAAAAATATTTAGATAACATGGAATCACATTATATGGAAACATTATTGCATAACTTGGAATGAAATTAAATGGAGACACAATAGCATGATTTGGATTCACATTATATGGATACATAATTTCATTCTTTGGAATCATTTTTTTGGAAACATCATTGCATTATTTGAAATCATATTCTATGAAAAAATCATTGCATTATTTGGAATCACATTTTATGGAACATCATTTCATAAATTTAAATCACATTCTATGGAAACATCATTATATTTATAAATATAATATTAAGGAAAAAAATCATCTATGTATGGCTCTATTAGATCTTATTTATTTAAGTGAAATTATATAAACATCAAGAAGAAAACTATCTAATTCATTGCTAATTTATTTTTTTCTATTTTGTGACTACGAGAGTGTATAAACGTAGGATAATTTATTTAAAAATGATCTTGATCTTATTTTTTTAAATATATTCATCAATATCATACCTATATTAATATTAATTCATATAAATATCACCATTAATCACATGATATTGATCATTAGTCTAGTCATTATGATAACCATAAGTCATAAAATTAGAATAAAATAAGAAATCTAAAGGGCGGGGATTATTAGAATTTTTATATTGGTCACTCATTTTAAAAATTTAAGACCCCAAGGTAGAAAAATTAAGATAATAAATATAATCCATAAGATAATATAAAATATAGAAAAAGGGGAGATCTAAAATCAGGTATAAAAATTAGTTTTAAGTAAAAAAGCCTGAAATGCTTAAGAATGTATAAAACCCTAAAAATGTGTGTGTGTGTGTGTGTGTGTGTGTGTGTGTGTGTGTGTGTGTGTGTGTGTGTGTGTGTGTGTGTGTGTGTGTGTGTGTGTGTGTGTGTGTGTGTGTGTGTATAAAGGGATGACAAGGGTCAAGCATAAAATTGAATACTCCAAGAAAACCATGATATATATTTTTTTAAATAATGTTTTGATAAAGAAAGTAGATAAACAAAATGAAGAAATTAATTTGAGAATAGATACATCCTTTACAATTTATTTTATAAAATTAATAAAACCATAATTTTGGAATATGCACATAAAATGATGGAAAACTAATTAGGTTTTTATCCAACCAATAAAACTAAAAAAATATCTGATAATTTTGAAATTGTTGATGTATTGAATGTGCTCCCTGTGTCACTAGGGAATGGGAGGAAAGTAATAAACTCAATTTTAAGTCATGGAAGACTTGGGGCTTGAGTTGTTTATACAAATACTACTAAAAATAGAAAAACAACAGAGATATGGCCACAACTTATAAGTCTGCATGTAGACCCTACTGTAGGGACAACATATTATACAACAATGTTACTTTATTTCTTGATAATATTTGTGAAATTTCTCTAAACCTTGCTAATTATTACCAAAAGCACATAAAAACCATGAATATTTAAAAAATGAGATAAACTAAATTGACTCACGAGGTAGATCTATAGGTAAGTAGGGTAGGGCAGAAAAGAAAGTTTGATTTTGATGGTTAGAAGTGTCAAGTCTTATAAATTCTATGACAATAACATGCAAAACTAGAATTTACCAACCCTAGTGTAATGCTCAAAGCCACATGAATGTAGTTGATACTTAAAAGAAAAGGAGATGCATGTATCTAAAAGCATGTGTTGCACAAAAGTTGCTTATTTACATCAAATTGCATAAGCACATTTAATTTTAAATAAGATGAAATAGAACACATAAACCATAAGATTTGTTATCCTAGTGTTAAACTCAAACCAATAGATGTGCACATTATTATTATTATTATTATTATCATATTAATTAGTATAAAATAAACCATTACTTCTCTAAAAGCATGAGAAATATAAACTATGGAACACACAAAAGAACATTCAAATAATCTCATGAATTCTTAGCTTTTTTGCATTAATTCTCTAACAATTATTCTTATTTTGATTACAATGAGGGGGACTAACGCTATATATAAGCCTCAAAATACATATGCAAGTTCAAGTGGTCCCATTAAAAGATGCCCAAATATAGCCAAGTGGCATCTATATTTTGAATAATAATAACTAAAAATGTCATGCATTATGAGGGAATATGCCAAATTTGAATTTACAAAGCAAAGTAGAATATTCGTCAAGGCCCTGGAGGAGGTTATTTAGGTACTTGTTATTTATATTAAAGGGGTTTTTGGATAGATTCTTACTATTGCAACCTTTGTTTCTCTACCTCGTCCCTTGTCCAAACTATAGATCCCCATCCTCTTGTCTTCTCTTCATGATCTTGTATTTATTCATGACATTAATGATTGCATTTATTATTTAGACTGTTGTATTATTTGACACTATAGGCAATGATTTCTCCCTCAATATCTTCACCTCCCAATACATACCTTTCATTAAGGACATTGTGTACTCTACATTAGTTTGGACCATAGACAAAGGATCCTCTACATACTCATCCAATTCACCTGGACCAACCTTCCTCTTCTTTGTTAAAGTGGAGAGGAACTTATGAGCCACAACTGAGCTAGATTGAGGTTTTTCAACCTACCTTATCACCACTCTTTTCATGGTACCTATAACAAAATCAAATTTCTTGCCAATGTATGATATAGATAGGACTACCTAAGTTCTCTCTTGTCTTGATTATGGTATAATATTTATGACCCAATTTGGGATAATAATAGGCATTGGATTTGATAGAGGTGGTATAGCTAGGGCATTTTTTAATAAAGATAAAAAAGGCTAGAGGTACTTGAGTCAAGGTAGAGGATAGAGATAAAAAAGGAATGTGTGGTAAGTTTATTAAATCTATCTACCCAAGTGTGCCAAATGAAGTTTTTATAGGGCCCATATTTAGAATAAATGAAGGTAATATTGGGGGCACACTCACATTTATAGTTGTCAAAACATTGAATGGGGATACATGTAAAGGTGGATTTGGAAAGGTGAAAAATATTGAAATGGGCCTTAATGGCCTTGTAAATATGGGGGAAACAATAAAAAGTGTTGGATTAGCTATTACTATTTGGGAAGAAGTCAAACTAACAACCTAACTAGGAATAGTGCTTGATGAATATGCAATATTTGTAGTAGCATGAAAAATGAAACGGGGGATGGTAAATCCCAAGGAACCACTAGTTTGGCCTAAGTTAGTATCAACTAAAGATTGATCATTCATATTTATGGTTGTTGATGATACTAAATCCAATATGAGAACAATGGTAGGAGGATCACATGTAGAAGTAGTTTGAGATGCACTTAAAATTTGAAAAGAATGTAGTGGTGAGGTACTTACATTAGGAGTTTGTACTCCAAGGGTAGCCTATCTTATTTTAGTGGCAATATTAATAGTAGATGGATCAACACTTAGAAAAGGAGCAATTGTTTGCATTAGAGGATTTTCATTCAATTGAGAAGCTGGTGGAGGGGTTATTTCCCCTCTCATAGTGGTTTTAGGCTCCATTTTCCTCTTGTAGACCTTCTCAATGTTTCTACCAGCTAGTGCCTACACTTCTTCCATAGAGAGCTCAATTCCTTGTTAAAGTTCCTCAAGGTCAATAGTAGTAGGGTTAGGTTGATCTAGGATTTATAGAATGGCTCTCATAGTAGATGTAGAGATTAATGTGGGCCCTTAGGAGGGGTCAAGTTGATTGCTAGATCTTCCTTTCTCAAAGCTTGGATGTAATTCTTGAATTTTTGAAGTGGTAAGTTGTGGTGGTCTATTTGGTCTATTAATAATAAGAGGAACATTGTCTTCATCTTATTTATCT
This sequence comes from Torreya grandis, assembly GCA_037957365.1. Taxonomy (NCBI): domain Eukaryota; kingdom Viridiplantae; phylum Streptophyta; class Pinopsida; order Cupressales; family Taxaceae; genus Torreya; species Torreya grandis. Next base: position 792,188 of record JARHVA010005146.1, read on the forward strand.
TAACCTTCCTCATAGTTAACATCAAACATGTTCCCATGTGTTGGTGGTGGCTGAGACTTAGCAATATCTTACTTTTTATTCTCCCTATCTAGTCTCATTTCCAGTTAAATGTTCTTCATTGCTATATTTTGGAGTACCACCTCATCATTTAGAGCATATATATATCTACTCATGGACTTATTCTTGATTCTCATATTCCATTTACACATCTTTATTTAATCTAAAGAGATGTTTGGAAATGACATTATTTGGATCCCATGCTCATAAGTCATCATTTGGCAATAAGTAAGAATCCCTATGCCTAATAACTACAATAATATCATGCCATTTGGTAATTCTACTCCTCCCCAGCTTGTAAAGAACCTTATGGGGGACCATTTTATTATTTTCCTTGAATATTTCATTAAATCCATGAAAATTTTTATAGGACATTTATTTTTTAGCTAGCTTCATTGGCATAAACCTTCGTAGTCTCAAAAGGGCCACCATCACCCCTTCTATTTTGATAACTATGTAGTCTGGGTATAACTAGTATTTGTCCATATCTTTCAAGGGTTTCTTAATTTTAGAGGAAACCCTATGTATCTCACATTCATTGATTGACAAATAGAGCATTGGGTAAAAATATTCTACAATCACTCTTATGTTGCATCTGAATATATGTATATGCATTATAGAAAAGAGTTGAGGCACAACTTTTGGATACTCAAGAGACCATGAATTTTAACCTAGTTGAGTAATTACATAGATTACATCTAATAATTATCTCATCATAAATAATGGGGAACCATTATTTCAAGTGTCTTGTATTGCATACACCAAGTTATTGCTGATAATTTACCCATGTGGGGGAATCTACTAATCTTATAGGATTATTTGTAGTAATGGAATAGTCCTTACATCCATATAAGTAATGAGTGAACTACCAAATATTCTATTCAGGAGGGTTAGGAAAATTCTAACTCTTGTATAAAGTTTTGGATGGGCAAGTTTCCTTGGTCATCCATGAAAATATTTCCCATTGGTTTAGTCAACCATGAAGCCAAGACCTTCTTTGGGGAGTGTACTTCATATCAGTTGTCGATGATGACCTGGTTATATTCTATCTATAGTGAAAGAAGATCATAATATTTTTCAAAGCTTAGTCTTGATATGAAAATAATAGGGATCCCTTGGGACATTGATTTAATCATCCCATCTTCACACCTTGACCTTCCAAAAATACTGTAAACTAGGTCAATGCATGACATGACCTCTAGTTTAGCCACAAACTTATGGAGACCAACTACATTAATGGTAAGGATATCAAAAGGTAGTTGAATTATATGAGGCATGGTTTCATCCTCATAAATAACCCTAGCTACTTATACATTAAAGTATATGCTACTATAATATAAGTCACTATATGTTATGGCCTCATGAATGAATTCAATATCCTTAAAGATGACTAAAGTACCATTTTAAAATATAAATTTATCATTCCCAAGGAAACTAATATTACCTAGAGTAGAAGGACATTCTTGTGCCATCTTTTTTAATACTTTAGGTAGCAATCAATGTCTCTTTATATCCTTCTACAATTTTAAAGCTCCAATAATGGTAGTTGACAGTGAAATTTTCTAATGGATTAATCTTTGTCAAATTGTTAGAGCATAAATACTAGTGAAAGAAAATGTGTATATGTTTAAAATGCAAATAAGAATAACCTTGATTGCAAAGCCTTTTGAATGATCACTTTATTAATGTAATGTTAATGGTGATCTTGGTTCATGCTATATTAATGAAAAGCTTATCATCCTTGGATATATTTGAAATAATTTTGAGCTATTGCTTTTATCAATTAATTACATTAAAATTTTATTTAGCTTTAATTTTTCTTTGATTTGCCATAAATTTTAGTTTTAAAACTAAATATTTCCACCTTTTTACATGTGGCTTCCATATCAGATCTAGCTAAATGCTCGTATGGCTTGAATATGACTAAGCTACCTAGTTGGCTCAAAATCCAAACACAAGTCACCTTTCGTTTGCCTCATAGACTCTCATAATACATCTTGTCTTGATAAATCATTTGTATCTCACCATGTGGTGTCTTTTAATTCATAGAGAGTTCTCAAGTGGTGTTATTTAATTCTGATTAGCCATAATAATGCCATGCATCACTCTCATGGAAAATCACAACTTTGATTATTAGGTGTCTCCCTTAAAAGGATTTTGGATAATTGTTGACAACTTGGTGCTAATCATATGACTCAAGTGGAGACACACATCCCTCTTAGAGGTGATCTCATGGATTTTGGATAGAAATAATGTAGGAATGACACATGTAATCATCATGTAGGCCCAAAGGGGAAACACATCATTCTAGTGGGCTACTATTTTTTCTTTTACCGAGTGTCATTCTCGAAAGGCACCTCAAACAACTATATACCATCAAACCTTGATCAAATGAATCAGGTTAAAATACATGTTTTCCTTGTGATCTCTCATTATCTTTGGATGGATGTAACATGACATGGATATGTGAGAATCTTAGATAAACCCAAAGGGGGCACACATCACCTTAGAAGGTAGCTTGGGTCTGGGTAGTTACTATTTGAGACATGTAAATAAATATCATTGGCTTCTACACTATGTTAGGATGTGTGGGAGATGCATGGTGGCTTGGATTGGATGGTATTTCTCATGGGGGATAAGATCCCAATACATAGCCCTAAGATTTCAATTCAAATAGATAACTTCTGATGAGCCCTCTAGATGATGCCATGTAACTCACAAAATTGGTAGATTTACTCCAAGTGTATTGCATGGGATGTGATGAATCCTTAAGGTATTTTGAGGTACAATGAGGTGGTAATATATCATTTTAGGCTATAATCTAAAATTTGGCATCCCATAGACATCATTAATTGTAACTTTAATTTGACATCCTGTGAGGTCAAGAAAAAAACTATGTTAGTTTCTTGAAGATGTCATTGCCCATTTTTGGCAGATTTAAACAAGTTTAAAGAAAAAAATTCAAGCAAATAACTTAAACATATCATAATTTTAAGTTGATAAAACCCAACAAAGGTTATTGTGTTTATGTCTATTAGAGAGCCAAGTCACACTTACTTAGAAAAAGCCTATCCACACATCATTAAACCATCCATAGTCAGTAATTCATTATTGAATAAAACTGAAAGAAGACTTTCAATAATTTAAATATTTATAAGTATCAATCCTTATTGAAAAATGAATGATTAACCAAAAATTATGGAAACATAAGTATTGGTATATTTAATCAATTCTCCATGCAGTTAAAAGATTTAATATGGATAACATCTTGGGCACTTTTGAAAATTTAAAAAAGGAGGGTCCCCATTATGAGGATAGGGGAATGCTGATCATCAATATAAATTAGTGTTATTTTGAACTAGAAATGAGTTGAAAAGTAAGAGGAAAACCATAAGACTAGAAGAGGAAGCCCTAATAGTAAAATGAGTATGAAAACTTAGGTAAAAAAAGAGAAGTATCTAATTTTATTATATGATGATGAGAACTCATAAATCACATATAAAACCCTAATGTAAAAAATATTAAACATTAATAAGGATGAAACCCTAAGGGAAACCTAGGTTTTTACTATATTTTAAACAAAAATAAAGGTTCACTAATATGATTTACCTTATTTTTATTATTTAAACTTTGAAAAGTATATTTTTCTTACACTATTAATATTATATGAAGTATAAAAATAGTACACAAATCTAAATATAAAAATAAAAACATGATTAAATAATTGTACTTTCTATAAATAAAAATGACTTAGGAGATTTATATACTTAGTATGTTTCTATTATGTGGAAGTTTGAGACTGAATGTAAATGGTGAAAGGGATGAAAGATTAGATCAAAAGTCACTTGGATTATGAATTGGGTTTCTGTATGTTCTCAAATGAATATTTAAATTTGTGGATACCCATGATAGTCAATAACATTCTTATACTAGATTCACATGTGTATAATGCCTCTTTATTTTAGTATATTTCACTGTGCTTCTTTGTAATATATTTGTTTACAATACTAGGGCTCATTGTGTGTACCATATTAATAAAATTATCTTCTTCACTTTGAAACCTTAGGTTTAATTTTGACACTAGGTTTAAGCCTAAATAAGGGGAATAATGGTGGGTTAACCTCAATAACTCCAAAATGAATGGTTGATAGCTACCTACATATCTAATACATTGAAAAGGGAATCTGATCTACATATAACTCTCATTTTTAGGTGGATTTATGGAATGGTTCTCCTTTAATGATTTCAACCTTAATTATAACACTAGGAAAATAAGTACATTAGCTTAGATTGAGTACTTCAGACTTTGTCTAGGACCTTATCCTTATGTCTAGTTTATGAATTGGGATGTTTAGGGTAGTTCCTTTGAATGTGAAATACTATATAGATGTATCCTAATGAGTGATATATAATCCAATAGGCTTATAATTAATGTGTGTTTATATGGGACTACTTGGTACTTTATCACACTACTAACATTCAAAACATATTTTCCAACCCCTCAATATTATTTACATTTTAAAAAATGACTATTGTTTGGCATGGGAACATGCTCATTAGAATTAGACAATTGCAAAATTTTATAGGCATCTAGGTCTGCCAATTTTTTTGAGAGAAATGAATATTGATCTAATTATCTAGAGACACTTTTAGTATGATAAAAAATGAGGGTGGTTAAAAACTATGTAAATTTATGTGTATTAATAATAGAAAATTAGGAAGATGAGACCCACAAAAGACATGAAAATATAAGATAAGGGTGTATAAGAGTTATGTGTGTAAACACAAGTCATGTAAGGTGAAATTAGGTCAAGACTAGCATTTCTAAGTGCCTAATACCAAGTTTTGGTATCTATAGTATGTTATTGTCTTCCATGATTAGATTAACTTATGATTTTTATTGTATTTTATCTTTGAATAATTTTTTTTAAAAAATTTTGTATACACCTCTTGGTTTTAACCTTTAGTTTATATACATCTTGGTTACTTCAAAAGAACATATATCTCTCTTTAGTTACTCCCTTTTACATTATGGATATAGGTTGGTATTTTTTTGTCCTTTTTTTCATAGATACATTGATTGTATCCTTGATATCTTGATTATAAATAGCTCTTTATTATATCCTTGTACTACTTTGTGTAATGACATAATTATATATATTGGATATAATATAGTATTCTAAATTTTCTTATATTAAAGGATATTTATATATTATATCATATTTTCCCTACATAAAAACACTGCTGATTAAGTGAGACATCAAAATAATTTCATATACAAATAAGATAATTACAATAGAGACTTTGAAGAATAAACAACCATATATAGTACCTAATGTATCTAAAAGTTTACCCTTTAGATCATCAATATGGAGTTCAAAAATCATAAGAGAGAATGGGAAAACCTATTTAACACCTATGGCACCCTATACATCCTCTATATTGTCATACTACACTCATCCTTGTAAACAGTGGTCTTATAAAGTATTATCACAAGAGAAACCACCATGGGTAGAAGACCCAAAACCTTATCTCTATCAATTGGAAAGTGTAGAGGAACTATGGAATATGTATTTTATAATTCCATGAAATAAAAATATACTAATTTTGTTATTTTTAATGATCTCTTATATGTTAGTACATATATTAGACCATGCAAAAAAATAATGAATACTCATAAAGTCAACATATTAATTTAGACTGAAGACTTGAGTTCTCACTTGACATGAAACAAGACAACACTAAGAACCCAAATGATATAATAAGATATTAATATATAAATTTTGTAAAACAAAAACATGTTCAAACCATACCATTCAAACAAAATAAGTAAACAATAACACATGAACTCATAAAATAGTTCCTTGCATTCATTAAACACATTCATAAAATGTATAATCTGATATAAAAACATCTATTATTAGTTATCATAAGCATTATATATATATATATATATATATATATATATATATATATATATATATATATAATATTTCTATATAAGGCTCATTACATACTCAAAACCCTATGTTTGATATTTGATTCTCTTCTACTTGGAAAATGTGTAACTTCAGAAGATATTTGATTTGATTCCACAACCCTACCGTACAAATTATAACATTTTTAAACATATAAAAATATTGGATTATAACAAAAACTTATATCCAAAACCTTAGTTGGAGATGTTATAAAATTTTACATTCAAATCATAGTCCATTAAATTAGAAAACTAGAAGATATAATTAAATCTCTAGTCAAATAATTTCAATACCAAAATATTCATAGAATAGCATTAGTAATTTAAATAATGATAATTAATTAAATCATGATATTTCTAGTGATTTCATCAAGAAATGTAATATTTGGTAAATAAATCATATAAAATCATGAATGACAAAAAAAATCTTTTCCTAACTTCCTTAAAATTTCAACAACAATACAAAGTAATGATATTATCCCCAAAGACTTTTAAAGAATATTTTGATCAAGGTAAATGATAATATTAACTTATGACCCAATTTTAACCATTGAAAAAATATATAAGATAATATTTCAATGCTACAACTAATAATATCAACATTAAGTTATCTTAAAATAAATTTACCCAACCATCCAACTTAGGAGCTCCTTTCTCAAATAATCTAAAAAATTGAATCCCAACTCACCCTCCCTTGAGTAGAGGATTTTAGATTATATAACCATGAATATTTATCCTTTCAATTATATCCCACCATCATACAATCATGATAAGTTTTTGGAACCATTCTAGTGTAACTCACTTTCATGAAAATTGATGTGAACTCAAAAAAATCACTTACGACCTCATGCTTATTGAAAAATCCAACCTCAAATCTATCACTAAAGGTTAATATACATAATATATCAAATCCTCTAAAGTTTAATGAAACCAATAACATAAATCCAATAAATCATAATATCAACATAAACATCATAAAACATCAAAACAAACCTCTACAAATTTCTAATCTTAATGACACACCTATGAACAATTGTGTGGGTGAAATTGATGGAAATTGCAACAAATACTACCTCAATTCCTAGTTTTTAAAAATGAAAAAGATTAATTAATGACATAATTGTATATGAATACACTTAATTTTGTCAATCTAGGAACACATATTTTTACTAAGGGTATTCACTATATATGTAGTAGTAGATTCTTTTGATCAATTGAGGGCTAGTGGTTGATATATTATTGCTTGTCTATGGAAATTTCATATAAATTGGAAGTAAATGTTGAATTGAAACAAACCAAATTTCATAATAAATCTAAATCTTTATGCTAAAATTAAATCACACTTTCTAAAAGTAATTTTTAAATTGAAATTCCTAGAAATGAACATTGGTCTATGTTTTTGGAAGATTCCCATACAAAAAAAATTTATAAAAAAATTAAATTACTTTATTAAACTAAAAAGCAAACCAAATATTAATATAACAATGAAATTAAACATTCACATTGATATTAAATTATAAAATCAACTTGTAAGATGTAAATAATCACATTAGCAACAAAGTAATTTGATGGATTAGAATTTTACGAATAAGTCCACACAAGTGGGCCCATTTTTGGTTGGATTGAATATTTAATTCCATAATTGAATAAATGAATTTATATTGGTTTTATTACAAAACCTTTTCTAAATATACCATGGAATCATTGTAACTCTTAAATTATAATTCTACATTTATTAATAATTATAGTCTATAAATTATTCATTAAATAGAGAAGGAAAAAATCATTTTGACTAATCTAAAAACTAGAGGTTAAAAAAAAATATGTATAAAATATTAGAACAAAGAGGTTATGTGTGGAAATAAACTATTATAACCTATTTAATGAGGTTATCTTATAAATCATGTTCCAATGGAAGTGAAGTGGATGTAACAAGAGTTGTAACTCTTTTTCAGCTATATAAGAAAAATGTTATCTAGATACAAATATCATCTCACCTCTTTATCAATTTTATTCACGTCATAATCATAATAGAGTAACATCCTTAAGTACTTCAAAAAATTTAATGAATTTATATAACTATGGCTATGCACTAGAGCAATTAGTGGCTATGAGTTTGTGGTTAATTCATAGTGAAGCATGTTATGTATAAAAAGTTGTTACAAATATAGAATGTCTTGCAAGGATTTGAGAACATAAAAAATATTGAATTATCATTAATCCATTAATAATAAAAAATCATTAAAACCAATAAATATTCTATTATATCTAGAAATCACAAGCTTGAAACCATAATAATAAGCATATACAACATATGCTTATATGAAAAAAAACATATTTAGAAAGGCTATAATGAGTATATGAAATAATAAGATAATAGGGGATAAAGATAAATAGATAAAAATATGAGTTCTATTTATAATCCTCATCATTTCCCTTAGTTTATTATATTTCATGTCTCTATCCAATGACATTTTATTAGTAAAAAATAAAAAATACATTAAATATGCACAAACACTTATAACATCATGGTCAAGCTAAGTGGGTACCCAATGTTCTTCTTAATATTTAGCCATCTCCTTTATTTATTCCATAATTATCCAAACTCTCCTTATCTAATTAGGTATGTGATACCAAAAATACACAATCTAAATATCAATCCAATCCATTCAATTTTATGTGTCTTTAATCCATTAGCATACACAATAGCCCTTATATTTGTAGATCTAAATTTGTAAATAAAATAATGATATTTTTTACTTAAATGAAAGGCAAGTTATTTCCATATGTTACCACATGCATAAAAATATCCATAAAAATTAAAATTGAATAATATACATAGTGGTTCATGACCTAACACTAGTGTTTTATGATTATTTGAGCTATTGTTGTAAATTGGATTTATTGTGCCAAGTGATAAATGATAAATATATGGTTTTAAAATTCAAACATAAGATCCAAAATAACATATTTTTCTTCTTCCATGTATTCCAAACAATCTTTATTTATTCTCAATTTTTTTATAAAATAAGAAAAGTAATCTTTGAGTTGAATGTATATAACTAGAAGGTTAGGGTTTCATTGATTTTTAAATATCACAACATAACGACATTGGTATAACTCATAGAGTAGGTATTTTATCTCCATTGAGATGGAAAAACAAATTTGCATAAGGAAGTGGGAGAAACTATTATGTCCTTATATTTATAGTCCTCTACATCTAATACTAGATTAGTTTCTCATTAAAATACATAGTATATATTTTGGAGTCTAGAGGGTGGTCTAAAACTGAACACCTTAATGAAAATTTGATAAAATATCACAAATAATTGTAATACATTAAATTTAACATCATCCAACTAATCTTGTAATGTTATATTATTTTCCAAAATATAGTGATTTATTACATGTATTATATCATATAATAAACACCATCCATCCCTTATATTATGAAAAATCCTTTGATGCTCTGTTCTAGAAACAACATCTGTAGGAGGTAATAAGGGTGAAGTATAGATATTTACATTAAAATATTTATATGGGTTTATAACAATGGAATTGTATGGGCATGCATCCAAAGGACCTTGATATCTAGTAACAATATAATTTATGGGTTCTACATCCATGGATTCTTATCTTATAGACTAATTATCTTATTTATCTAGTGTAAGAGTTTTTATGGCTACATTTGTAGTAGTGTCTATGGTTTTAGGACTCTCCTCAACTTTTTAAAATATTTTTCCAACATCACTTCATGCTTATTATGGTACCACCTTAGCCAAGGCATATAATCCATTATCCCTTACTTCTATTTTCCTTATTCTAGATTTATGGGTTGTAATTTTCTTATAAGCAACAATTTATTCTTCACATCATCATCAATATTAGGATAAAAATATAGAGAACAATGTTTTTTAAATGCTTTCACTTATACATTTTATTCATCCTTCTTTTCCATTTTTACCTTCTTATAACTCTACTTGTCATCTATGTTTTATTCTATATCTTCTTCAAAATTTTATTAAATTGTATTGTAACTCTTCTCATTCTTGGTTAATATTTTTTGATTTCATGAAACCCTTATAAATATAATATTAATTTTAATTAGTGATTTTAGAATATTATATTTCCTCTGTGCTACTAGAAGATTAATCTCATTCATATAGTTCTTCATTATCACTTTATGCAACTTCAAAAGCCTCAATAGTTAGTGCAAAAGATTTATTTTTGGTGGTTTTGACCTTATTAGAATAATCAAATGATTATAATGTCTAATGTGCTAATTTATGGTTATTGAGGGGATTTTTGTTTCTTTTTTGGCTTAGTTGGAGGTCAAGGTAATGTTTTATTTTGACTAGAATTACTAAGCTCTATAGGTTCAATATAAAGGGGGTATATATTACATGGAAATAAAATCTTCCCATAAATATTTATGACTATTTTCATGTAGAACCTTTTAGACTACTAACCAAATTAGACTGGGATGTACAAAATACCCATTTTTTTAATTTTTCATATTCTCAATAGTTTTTATCAACAAATAATTAGGAAAAATGAAATGAATATTATGTCTTAAGTGGATAAAGAATTTTAAATAAACAATATACAATAATGAGTGCCTAAATTAATGGCTAATATAACACATGATGAAAAAAAATCCCCATGGAAGAGGCAATGAAAGCCTTTATGTTCCTTGGGCATCAAATGATATTACTTCCTTTGCTTCAAAAAATTAGATCTTGGCATCTACAACATTGGGTTTATATTGGGACCAACATTATCTTGTCATTAAAATACTATTTATTTATGCCAAAAAATAATTTTTATAATATCTCCCAAACCTTTCACCATTGTGATGTCATTATTATATTTCCATGAAAAATCTTATAATATCTCCTCATTGAACGCTATAAACTTCTCAAATAAATATATCCATCTTATATTTATAAGAATTGTGACATTTTTTGGATGCTTCAATATAATTATATCATTTAAGGTTACTTAATTACTAGATATCCTCCCATTTTTGCAACATACACACTCTCTCCTTCTTATAGGAACTAAAACTTAGAAATGAAAAGCTTAAACACACCATCATATAAACATTTTTTTTCTAAAAAATGAAAGAGTAATGTGAAAAGTGATATGGAAAGTGAATAACATTGAATTTTTCACTAATTACCAATATTTTTAGAGACCAATGGAGTGGATTTTAGTTTTATATTGTATCAGTCACTTTCATAAATCAAAAATAAAAATTGTGGTGTCTTGTCTTAGCCATGCTATGTATGTAATTGATTATAATTACTCCATAAGCTTAATGTGGAATTAAACATAACATTAAAAGACATAAATGTAATTTATGGACCTTCACCTATGCTCCCACCCAACTAAAAGTGGACACTTATCCTCAAGTGGACTAAAAGTATAGATTTTTAGGAGATGGTTAGAAATGAGGATGCATGTAACATTTTTGTTGTGGTGTAACATTGAATGAAAAAAGTGGATGATGGGATAGAATGGTGACATCATGATGATAGTCAAGTGGGGTAAAAAAAATTTAGTGATTGGATAGTAAGAATTCATGATATGAAAATGAGGTGGATAAGACATATGCTACAAATGAGGCTTTAAGGAAATAGGACATATATAAACTAGAAGTTAAAGAGGTAGATGTATACACCTAAATTGTATATTAAATATAATGTAAACATCAAATTTGATACACATTAACATAATTGGGCATCACATACACATTTGAATCTTGTACACACTTTTAATTTATCCATATATGCACTTATTATATTGAATGAATCTATTTACAAAATACACATATTCAGGATCAACCTAGTTTGTGAAAAAACATTTTAAAATCTTAAATAGACCTCCATATCTTAGATCATTGATCTACACCCTAAAGATAGTATTGATAACTTATGGATAGTTATAGTTTACACACGTATCTATATATACTAATATTGTCCACCATCACCTAAATTTATTTTTCAAATTGTGAAGTCTCCATTAAGTTGGCATATACATGTTTTATGAGTTGGTCATAGTGGAAAATAATGAAAAATCCAACTATAAATACAAATCAATCCTAAGTTTATACTCACTTGGTACATCTTATGAATTCCTAAAAAACTTGATAAATTGAATAACATTATCTCGAGACATTATTAAAAAGGCATACATATCTAAAAAACTTCAAAAGAGTAGCTTTATAACCAATTATGAATACATATGAAATTTAAAATTGAATAGTGGAAAGTGTTTAAATAAAAACATTATATTGAATTTTATATATATCATGATATTACACACACACACGTAGGTTTGAGAATTAAAATTATCTTGAGCCTACTTCAAAGTATTGGAATGTAAGAAACACCCAATCACTCAATGGGGAGTGTTTGGATCTATCCAACCCAAAGTATTAACCCATTTTTCAAAGGAAATATAATGGTCAAAATAATAACTAGGGTTTTCCAAGTGAGGAGAAGGTGAATATATCAATGCACAAGACCAAAGGCAAGCACACACACAAGGCTAATATATAGGAAATAGTGTAGGGGTTTAAGGAGTTACATAACCTCATAAAATATAGGGACATTTTTGGTAGTTCTAAGATAATGCTAGATATTGTAATGATAATAGTCTATGAAAAACAACCAAATTAGGTTTTAGATAATGTTTTATAATCTAAGAAGTGACATATAATTTGAGTATTTTTATAATTAGTGATGAATAATGAAAGTGAAAAATATCAACAAATGATAATTACATCTCCCCTCTCTTTATTTATGAATTTAAAATAATCTAAGTATAATATCTATCTATCTATTTCTCAATTCAATTTAGGGTATTATTCCTATATTTTACATAATCTAAATTATCCTTATTTTTAGTTTATTTAGATCACATTAATACAAAAAGTAAATATTTTGTTGAACCTATCATTGAGTTGAACATGAAAAAACCTAGTTTTCCTCATATATCAAGGTTTAATATTTCTTAGGGTTTTATATTTATCCTCTATTAGGGATTTCAATTTCATATCTTATTTTTTATTTACCCTTATTTAAATAAGATAAACCGTAACATAATTACAATAAAAAATATCAATAATTTGAATGTTTATTATTATGATACACATAGAATAAGTAATATTATTGTTTTTGATGATCATCTTGATAACATATATGGTTTTGAACTATATAATTATTTAAGACTCTTTGTAAATAAAGATTAACATATAAGAGACTAGCCTAATAAACTAATGGGTAAGATACTCTTAAAAGTAAGCCAATTAAATGAATTTAGATTTTACTAATATTTTTATAAGATATACTGAATCTAAGCATATGCCAAATATGGAAAGTACAATATTAAATATTTTAAGAATAATAATACAAAGGATAATTTTACCTAGCTTACATAATTATGTGTAGGTAAATTTGAGTAGTATAGGTGTAAAAATGGAATATCTAAAGATCTAGATCCTATCATCATATTCTAGATATTTCCTTTCTATTAGCTTGGATACTTACATTTCCCTATGGATACTAGCATTGATGCTAGTGTCATAATTCTACCACTAGTGTCCAATACTAAATATTGACTATTTTATGAAACTTTCACATATAGCCATTAATTTTTACTATCACATATAATATTATCTATTTGGATCATGCATATAAGTTTTCAATATTAGTCTTTTGATAAAAACCGTAGTTCTTCTAATTAGGGCATAACACCTTGAAGAATAGGGGTTAGTGAGCTCAACTTAAGTAGAGTTGAACTCAAATTCCCATATGTCAGTGTGCACTACCTACATATCCATATAATCCAAAGAGGGCCTCACATGTATTTCTCCCCTTTATGTGAGTTTTTTTGTGAAAAATGGTGTAATATGACACATACAAGTGCATGTAGTGATCTAGCTTGTAACTTGGAAAATAATTCTCATGGGATATTATTTTGATGATTTAGAACTATAATAATATTTATCCTATGATTTATTTGGAAATAAGAAAGAATATGATATAATAAATTAGCTATGAAATTTATTTTTTAGGAATGTAGTGTAAGCATGATAGGTGCTTTCTAGATGAATAATGGGTGGGATTTAACTTGTATTTATACCACACATCTTGAATTATTTCTCATGAAAGGGTTAAAGGAAATAAATAGGCCAACTTATACATATTAAAATATTTCAAAATTTGAGTGTTTATAAAGTATAGACACCTACATTGGATCATGGACACTATATTTAATGCTAATGTCTAAGTCTTAATGAAGTGTCAAGAAAGATAAAAGTTGTTAAATTTATGTGACTCATAGTGAAGGATATATATATATATATATATATATATATACATATATATATATATGTATATATATATATACATATATATATATATGTATATATCTATATATATACATATATACATATATACATATATATATGTATATATATATACATATATATATGTATATATATATACATATATATATGTATATATATATACATATATATATATATATATATATATATATATATATATATATATATATATCAAATTTTAAGCATACTATGTGCTATAGGTGATATATGTAATAAAACTATAAGGTGTGACTATAAGATAATGTCATAGGCATAGTGAGATAGTGACAGTAAGTTGTTTGGCTACAAGATAGATTAAGAACTCAAGGGTAGAACCCTGACTGATAATTTACAAGTCTACAAGATTAGTTTAACATATATATCTATATTTGAGTATCTAAATTTCACCCCAACATATATATATATATATATATATATATATATATATATATATATATATATATATATATCAAATTTTAAGCATACTATGTGCTATAGGTGATATATGTAATAAAACTATAAGGTGTGACTATAAGATAATGTCATAGGCATAGTGAGATAGTGACAGTAAGTTGTTTGGCTACAAGATAGATTAAGAACTCAAGGGTAGAACCTTGACTAATAATTTACAAGTCTACAAGATTAGTTTAACATATATATCTATAATTGAGTATCTAAATTTCACCCCACTTAATCTATTAATTCATAAGAATGAAATTACTAGGTTAAGAGAAATAAATGCATAACATGATGTATACAACACACCTTATATACACATACTATTTTCAAACTTTTATCAATTACCTATGCTCTTTATCTTATAGGAACCCATTGAGTCACAATCTCTCTAAGTGTACACCTCAAGGGGTGTATTGGTAAATGGGTGGGTAGACCATTATCATTTTTTAGGATTTTTGTCCCTTTTGCCACTTATTATCAATCTAACTAGATCATAAAAACCATTACCCTAAGCTTCACCTCTTCTTTTGCATAGTCCTCTAGATTTTTACCACCTTCATTATCCCTTTTCCTAACCTAAACCATTTTTTTATATAGTTTACATGACTATTTAGGTTGTCTCAACCTTGTAATATTATTGATAGAATTTATTTAGGGTTTAGGTCAGCCCCTAGCTGACCTAATCTATGACCTAGTGAGTTTTTGTCAATAATGATACTAGGTCAACTGGATCGACCCTATTGGTTCAAACTTTCATAAAGTTTTTGGGTTAGATATTCATATATTAAAACAATAATTTCATGATTTCTAAGAGAAGATAAGAAGAACTAAGATATATTGTGCATTGTATTATCCACCATTATATTTGAGGAGCAAGATTAGGGTTTCATACTTTCTTTGGAGATATAGATCATGCCATATGGAGAATTACTTTAGATGAGTTTATAGGTTTTGTATAATAGATTTGATTTATACTTGTCATCCTTACATACCACAACAACCTTTTGTGAAGCACCTTGGCCAAGGGAGAGATTGAGGCTTGATGGGTTAGTCTTCAAAGGTAAGTACTCCCAACTTTTTCCTCCTCTGTAAGAGTAGATAGATATAAATTTTCACTTCTCTTCAATGCATTAGGATTATTTATATATTGACATGAGTATATGTATTCTATGCATGTTTAATTTTGTTGTTTATTACCCCACTTTGTGACACAAGCTTTGGTGAGAACTACATTAGACTTTTTTCTTTACTTATTATTAGTATAATGAATATGAAAATATGGGACTCAGTTAGGGTTTTCCATAGTTTTTCTTGATTAGAGGATTTATAACCCTCCCTAGTAATATTATCATGTTGATAAATCCCCTAATTGAATCTAGTAGGTTTATATTGGTCATGTTCTTGATTATCTAATGTATCCCCAATTGGATGTGTAAGAAGGATTTATCTCTTCGATATAGGATTGATATGTAGATATGATTTATTTATAATTACATAAATTCTAGTGAACCCAACATTAATCTAACCCTTATAGGTTTTATTTCATGGTTTTTCATTTCTATCATTTATTATTTTTTTATATCTGCAATACTAGGTTGACTAGGAGAGTATAGTTCTAACTTATATGCATAGGTTTAACACATAGTCACATAAAAATGACTCTATTATTTCTATGTAAGTCTTCATTAGATACAAGTTACTAGATCAATAATGACAACACAATACTCTTATTTATCTCTAGATGAAAGACTATGTAGAATAGGTCAACTTAGTCTCTTGTTCATATCCAAAACAAATAATTAAGTCATGCAGGTCAACTTAGTATTCCACACAACTTATAAAAAACAAAACAAGTTGACAAAGTTGACTCAATCATCTTAATAGGCTTTAGAAAATAAGGTTTTCATAGAACTAGGTTGACCATGTTGACAAAGCTATTAAAACATGCAAATAAGCATTGAAGGCACTTTAATTTTTTTTTCACACTCCTTAACATCTTCCAACCCACCAAGGGTGGAGATGGTGCACACACCTTCAATTTTTGAATAACCTTATAAGAATATGATTATGGATCATTCTATGACTGGTCCTTATCACTTTTATAGATACTAAGACCCCTCTATTTGAATTACCACTGAGATGTTTACAACTATCCTCCAACCTTTTGTGAATTATATTCCTCTCTCAATAGAGCCTAGTTCAGATCCCATTCCTACTTTGTCTATAGTTGAGTCTCTTCTTATTTTTGATCTTATTACTCCTTCAGTCGAGTCTCATCTAGTCTCTCCACCAAACCCACCTTCTCTTGGTGATGTTTTTCTCCCTTTACCATAATTTACTCCTTTTCCACCAAATGGGCTGATCAACCTTATTATGACATTCATAATTTTTTTGGTCACTATACTAGATAATATTAATTATACCAATCTTCCTCAACTTCCATTTCCACCCCTCCTATGAGTAAACCCACTGAGTCTACTCACAAGCATATATGTTGCTTCCATAACATAGATAATCATTCATCCACATATTTTCAAAATTTATAACAATATATCGACACTTTACATACCACCACTCCTCATCCCTCAGATAAGGATATGCCTCCCCTAAGAGTGTTACCCAAATATCTTACCAAATATGACAAGGTATATTGTCTTTGGTACCACTGTGGTGCACATCACACTAATCATTCTCACATCCTTCAATAGCATCTCACAAATCATCTAATAATCATTCTTTTATCTTCTACCCTTCCTCTCATAGGTTAGCCTCCTAAGAAGGATCCCCCTTCTTCCCCCATGGATTCACATCTTATTGTTCCATCTCCACTTATGATTCCCTCACTTGTGGACCTTCCCTCACTAATGGATCCCTCTCCACTAGTGGTACCTTATCTACTAGTGACCCATTCATCTCTCATATAATCCACTACCATGAATTATCTTGAGCATCCATTGGACAATAACCCTCATCAGTATGATCCTTAAAGCATTCCAACATTTTCCATTGAGGAGATTCAACATGAAGTATTTTCTCAACTTTCATTGAAGATCAATAAGACATTAGATATAGTTCACATTCAACTTCATACAAACTTATTATATGTTATGGATAATGTGTTTAGACAAATATATCAGTACTTATGAGCACATGCATGGTTTTCTTACATTTTCATTTATATTGGACATGTGTTCTAACTTTAAATTTATCTATTTTTATATCATTTGATATTATGTCAAGTTATTATCTATTTTACATGGTGACTTTTATTTTTCATTACATGTTGCTTATGATGCTATTATTCTTCTCATGTTTTATTATGGATTACTTTTCATAATTCCATCCTTGTTGTTTTTAACTTCAATCCCTTGTTCTTATACTTTTTATTTATTGGTTGCTATCTTATTTCTATAGACATGGATACTTATTATTGTGCTTTGGTAATATAAACCTTACTCACTATATTTATTCCTCATTTACCATGTGATCAGATAATGAATAATTCATCTCATTAAAATATCCTTTTATTGGTCCATTTTGGATCTCCTCTTATTCCCCTCTATTCCCTTTTATAAAATAATTATACACATGGTTGAGACTTGAGATAAATGTTGGTTCATTATTAATCGTAAGTGTTCTAGTCAGTCATGTCTTTAGGTACTTATCTTCCTTTAGAAAAAGCCTAAATCTAATTCATGTATATCACTATATCTCATATGATTGGTAATTCTAAATCCGTATAGAGGAAAATCCTTAAAATCCATACAATATTCAAAAACAAAATCATTTAACAAAAGGAAATGATCTAAAAGGTAACATTCAAATTTTTTAAAATTTAAATCACACTAAAGACATGATTATAAACACATCTCTTTTTAATTGAAAATAAAACTCCATAGTTGGCCTCATAATAGAGCCAAGGTCCATTGGCATGTGGTAGGCTAGTAGATTAGAGAAGGATAATTAAAAAAATATTTTAGTGCTACCTACTTTCTCACGTAAGTTATATAAGGGGTCTTGAGGAATGGGGAACATGTTGTGGGAAGGTAGGTCCATTTTGATTTTCTTGTTCAAAGCCTCCAAAATGATTTGATCTTAGTACCACCCTTTTTTATCTACCTAACTTTGTATATATAATGAATAAGTATCCTTTGTATATTAATGGCCACTAGTAACTTGGTGCCTTCTCATGTCCTTAGTGTGCCTCATTTATCCTAAGGTATTCTCATAAGACACCTATGTTATGCTTCTTACATTCCCTTTTTTCTCCCTACAACCTTAATATTTCCCCTTGAGAAATATTTTTTTGTTCACTAATCACTCCCTTAGGGGTTCCATTTGTGAGTTTCATTATAAGACCATGGATAGGACCTGGCCTTTCTCACAAATTGCCAAAAGATTCACATTACCATTCCAAACATCCCCTTTACCATATTAGCACATTGTTTCCACTGCATTGGTGTTCCCTTTATGAGTTGAAGTGTAAGACCATGGATAAGACTTGGCATTCCTCACAAAAGTTTCCAATATCCAAGTCATAACATAATTACATGTGTCAAGTATGATATAATATGTGATTGATTATGAGTTACACATCATTGACATGTTTCCCATATTGATTTAGTATGTTTTATACTTCATTAATATTTCATTTTTATCTTCTTTTTTCCAATTTCATGTAAGAATCCAACCACTTTTATTAAGTCTTTCATACTTCCCAACTTGAATTAGTATGATTAATTTAAGACCATTTTGCCAATTTTTTTTATCTTTTATACTTCCTAATGTGATTCAATATGACTGATTTACTTAATTGAGTTGTTTTTATACCATTGGTTTTTCACGTGATTTCCATTTTATTACATTATTTTCATACTTCCCAAAATGATTCAGTGTGATTTTACTTATTTTGATTTGGCACCTATCTTTCTCATGGTTTATAAACATTTTTTTGTTTACCACTTATTGGTTTATTATACTTAGTCATCTTTTGTTATTACACATCTCCCATCATGATATAGTGTGTAATGCATTTGTTTTTGATTAATTATAATTTTTCAAGTCTTTTTGCTTGTTTTTTTAACCATGCATATGTACCACATAATGATAGAAAAGAAAACACAACACATATATTTCGTATAGTATATACAACAAAAGCAAAACAAATGTGATAAAAATAAATATATCCATGCATCCATAACCATAACCAAAATATAACACATAAATTAAAAAAAATACATCACTCTAGCTCTAAGGTTAGGCTTCATCATGTCTATCCTATGGCCTAGCCATGCTACCCATAGATGCCTCAGACTATCCCCTCTTAATAGTATGATTTAAAGAGGTTGTCTAGGATCTCAAGCCTACTACCTATCCATATAGGTTGGCCACTTGGGCCTATACTTATCCCACTTATATAGTGGTAGCCATATGTGCTTCTCTCTTTTGAGCCAAGGTTTTCTATGCCTATGCCTCTCCTAATCCCACCCTTTTTAGTGATTGTAGCCCATCTCTACATGTTTTTAGTTGAATCATATCCTCCCTTACTAGTCTAAAATAACCTTCCTAAGTTGAGGTAGATGGTACCATGGGATCATCTAATGTGGTGGGATCATATGGTGCTAGCACCCTATCCAGAATACCATGGTGTGATTTCATCACCAAGGATCCCATTTGACCTCCTCCTCATCTATAGTATCTAAAACATTCAAACTAGATAGATATTAGATCACATATACATCTAAAAATCTATCTATACATATAACTAGTATTCTATATTAAAGATTAAAAATATCAACATTTATCACTTGTCACAATGTCACTAATCATCATATCCCCATTTGATCATCCACATAACATGCTATCTCCATCATCTCATCCCTCATGCACCTCATCCATGAGATGCCTCCAAATCAAATTAAACTCAAGAGTTGCCACCCATACACATCTCAAACCTTGCCTCAGTGGTGCCTCTATAGACTAGCTCTACCCTAGATTGACTTATAAGTCATCCTGGATGACTACCCTCTATGCTCTAACTCTATATTATCATCTCCATTAGTGGTGTGATTGAGGTGGTTAGTATTCCTCTTACTATGGTACTAGGTGTGGTACCTATGACATTCTTACATCCACATCCATGCCCTCTCTGGCTACCACCTATCATGCTTGACCATTCTATAGTCTCACATATGATGATATGATCTCCAGTATCTTAATTAGCACTCCTCCTCCTCCTCTTCCTCTCCACCTTAACCCTCTCACAATTGAGATCAGAATGTAAGCACCACTATAAGATAAACTAGGTAAGGGAGTCCAAACTATCCTAACAAGTGTGCCACTAACTACATCTCTACCCACCAAGTGTAGTGATCCATGGTCTACACTCATGCTAATTATAGCACCATAGTCACCCAAATTAGCCAAATTATCACAATGTATGCATAAGTTTTCCACATTATCTTTCCTTGTGGGATCATTTATAGTGATAGCACATGAGACATGGTCCATGCCACCTTATGCTATCTCCATCTCAACACCTGAGGCAACTGATCACCAACCACATAGGGAAACCTAGTTGGTTGATACATCAAGAACATTTCATATATCTAGGAACTCAATAGTACCACTAGTCCCATGGTATTCTAACCTCTAGATAACATCTCATACATATCATACATGAGCTAAACCTAAATGATAGAACCCAAGTTATAGAGTGCCCCTTGATCCAATATAGATTGACATAAATTTAATGCATATAGTGGTACCTTATCATATAACTTATGAAATAACATTCATGTTATCATAAGCCCTATCATAGCCTTCTAGATATCCATAATCTATGCAATATAGACATCAATTAGATTCAAACCTAGCCCTAGGTAAATCTTATTCAAGAATGTTTTCCATTGGGCCAATTATCTCCTCTCTTCCAGATCATCTAGTAACCCCATGATTACTAGTGTACCCCTATCAAAATTCCAAGTAATGCATAGACATACGCTAAAGTGATACCAACCTCTATGGTATCCCAATCCACCACACATATAAATGTATTGGTCAAACATTCTCAATATCTCAAGAACATGACCAAAAGATCAACACTCAATGGGATCCACCACACCTCCATGATGCCTCCAAATCCTAATGTGACAAATCTAGATTTCTCTACATCTTTCAAGTGTTCTAATAAATTAGGTAGTTGTGATGTATCCACTAACTACCAAAATCTCTACTGCCTCTACAAAAATAAAACAACAAAAGATGCATTAGACCTCCATGTCACTCATAATCAAAATAAATTATTTTATATTACACAAAAATAAACTAATTTACCTTAAATTATTCATTTTTTACCAATTTGACCTATTTTTCAACTATGTTAGCCATGACCTACTAGGTTGGCCAATTCACAATTTTATTTTTTACCAACCAGGTTCACTAGGTCGACCTTGTTCTTTCAATCCAATGAATTTTTAACCAATTGTAATAAATACCTTAGGCATTTATTGATATGACCCTTTTTTACCTAATACCCTATTTGACCCCTAATATCCTTAAAAATTTCCTAAGGTTCATTTTGGTATCTAGTTTTGGTCTAATTAAAAAATTTCCATTAAATACTCAAATTCAAATAATTTTTTTCAAAAATAAATTCAGTTACTTACCTATGTTGTTGCCACTGTAGCTATTATGTATCCTCCCCATATCAATTATCATCTCCTCACCATCTTGGTTCTTTTGGCTTTTTCTAAGTCTATCAAAGATCTATTTTTTCTTAGAATAGTAAATAATAGAAAATGAATTCTTTTTCACCCTATTTATATTTACTATTCCAAATTATTTACCCTTTAAATATTTACCATTAAATTCCTTATTTTGATCATATCTTTATTTCTACTCACTCATTTTAAAAATATAAAAAGTTATATAATCTTGACATCATAGGGAATCTTTCTAACTATTATATGCCTATGTTGCAAAAATTTCAATTATTTTTCTCTTTTTTCACTAATATCTATAGGTTGACCTAAAGTTATTCATATTAGATGCCTTCACATTTCTCACATCTCCTTCTTTATCTATAATGCTAAATTAAGTAAAGGTATGTGTTTTTCAATTATGTGCTTTCATTTATCTTATTTTCTCCTTACTACACTTTATTTATCATCAACATTATGTGTCATCGTATTTTAATCCTAAAGCACCATCCCATGTTACACTTTCATGACATGTGATGAGATTTGAGTGGGGAATATGTATCCACATAACATTTTAAATTTTTTATTGATTACTAACACTCTTTATCTTGAAGGAACCTATCAATTCTCAATCTCTTTCAGTGCATACATTAAGGGGTGCACTGGGAAAGGTGTGGGTAGATCATTGGTGCTTCATATGATTATTTTCCTTTTTCCCACTTGTTATCAATCCAACTAGATTCCAAAAACCATTCCCTTAAGCTTTTCCTCCTCTTTTTCACACTCCTCTATTTTTTATGACCTTCATTATCCCTTTTCTTAACCTAAACCCCTTTTTGATAGTTTAAATAATTATGCTAGATGTTTTGACCTTGTAATCTTATTGATAAAATTTATTTAGGGTCTAGGTTAGCCCTTGGCCAAACTAGTCCATGACCTAGTGAGTTTTTCCAATAATGATACTAGGTCGACAGGGTCAACCCTATTGGCCATAAATTTAAGAAGGGTTTTGGGTTAGATCAACCTATATAAACACAATAATTTTTCCATTTATAAAAGAATAAAATAAGCAGTATATATTGGGCATCTATTTATCCACCATTCTACTTGAGGAGAAAGCTTAGGGTTTCATACTTTATTTAGAGATATAGATATTATCTTGTGGAGAAGTTTTTTGGATGCATATATAGGTTGTGTAGCCTAGAGATGATTTATCTTTATCATCCTTACATAACACAACAACCTATTGTGAAGCACCTTGGCCAAGTGAGAGATTAAGGATCAATGGGTTCATCTTCAAAGGTAAGTATTCCTAACTCTATTCCTCTTTTATAAGAGCAGATAGATATACATTTACACTTCTATTCCATGCATTAGGATTTTATAGACATTGACATGAGTATATGTCTTTTACGCATGCTTATTTTTATTGTTTATTAACCCCACTTTGTGCCATAAGCTTTGGTGAGAAATATACTAGGCTTTTTTCTCTGATTTTATTAGTATAGTGAATATGAAAACATAGGACTCAGTTAGGGTTATTTTATAGTTTTGATCAACTAGAGGCTTTAAAACCCTCCCTAGTAATATTATCATGGTATTATATCCCCTAATTTAGTCTATTAGATCCATATTGGTCATGTTAGTTATTATATAATGTATGCCAAATTGGAAGTGTAAGTAGAATCTGTCTTCTCCAAACTAGGATTGATTTGTGGGTTCAATGCATTTTTCATTGCATACACACCTTGCTTTGACTTCAGCTCCATTTGAATTTTTTGTATGTATATGACCTAAAACCAAGAGAATGCTATATGTTTTATTAGTGAATGTAATATAAAAATTAATAATTGAAACTTCTTAAAATAAAAGAGAGTAAAGAAGGAGTACACTTATGTGTTTATGCAACCATTTTTCCCCTTGATAGTTTACTTTGGTAAAGATGATTCCTAGATGAAACATTGGAGAGAGGTTCACAACTAAAATTTGGAGATGTGAAGAGGGTATTTGAAAAGTGATCATTCTTATAATCTATTATAATGGCAAGTTTTTCCAAGTCCATCAATAGTATTGAATCTTAATTATGCAACTCAATTATAAACATAATCTAGAAAATCTAATTAGAGACAAATGGTGTAACCATATCAACCTAACATAAATATAAGTAATGAAAATTACATAAAGAGTGATGAATCATGATAACATTAATCAAAGGAGCCAACTAATGAAACAAATAAAATCTCAAATGATACATCTTGGTAAGCTAGTGTATGAATAATATATTTATAATTTGGTGTATTTGCATGGCATATACACCACAAAGGTATCAAATTATGCCAATTATATAAATTGTATGTATTTAGAGTCATTTATATATGAATTTAGTCCATTGATATTCCTTCCATTTTGAGGTGAGGTGAATGAAAACCAATCACCTTATCTTAAAAGGATAAGATGACCATACAATATCTATATGAATCATGTAGAAAATAAGCATAGAGTGGTACCATGTATAAGTAGATGTATCAATGAAGCTCATAGTATGTATACCTAATAATCCCTAATATGTATGATATTCATCATGGAAACATATAAAAGTAACAATAATTTTTTTTGGTAGGACAGATATCTTCTCATGGCCAAACCATGGCATTTGGATTTTAATCCTCTCTCAGAATCCTTTAACAAGTACCCTATCTGGGTCCAGCTCCCTAATCTTCCAATACATCTTTGGCATGATTCATTTTTTGAAACCATTGGAAATGCTATTGGGGATTTTTTATTTTTGGATGCAGATACTTCAGATTTTCACCATTTGACCTGCGCACACTTTTTAGTAGATGTGGATGTTTCTAAGGGCCTTCATGAGGCAATTTGCCTGGATTCCCCAAGGGGTACTTGGACACAAATGTTGGATTTTGAGGGTATCCCTTTTTGATGCAAAAAGTGCCACCTGATGGGTCATATTGCTGCTCATTATGCTGCTGGGAAATCTAAATCCAGACGACCACCTTCTTGGTGGTCTGAGGCTTCCTCTAAACATTAAATAGTTAAACAACCCATGGAAGCTCTATTTGTTCCTGAGAATGAGGATAGTATCCACTCTGAGCCGTTGGTTGAGGAGGATTCTTTGGTGAAAGATTCTATTGAAGTTTCTACAAAGGTTGGGATTAGTGATCTATCTGAGCCAGTGGTTGAGGTGGCATTGGTCTCTTCCCCTATTTTGGAGGATCCTCCTAGGAGCCAAACTTTGTTAGGTTCTCACAATGAATTTGTTGCGGCATTCGTGTCCCCTGGGTTCCATGGATCATTATCTTCTGAGGCATGGGTTGTTGAGGTAGCAAAGTTAGAGGATGGATGGAAAATAGTTAAGAGGAAGAAGTCTAAGCCTTTGGTCCCCCCTCTAGATATGAATCTTTAGTCGTGTAAAAAAAAAAAAAACATCATTTCAAAAGGAAAATCTAATGTTCCCTTTTGCTGACTAGTTTTTTTGGGTCAGTAAACTGGTTACTTTACTGGTTTGCTGGTTACTGGTATGGGAGGTTTTTCAAGTTACTAATCCAATCTATTAACTTTTTGTTTAGTGTTTTGATAGCAATTTTGCTTGGTCATATCTGCTAGTAACAGGTCCCTATAAAACCTGGTTTAGTTATTTTATTGGTTACAGGTTCTTTTAAAAACTTGGTCATGCTTAATGGTTTATCTTTATTTTTGATGTAAAGGGTTTTGGGGCCCCTTCAAAACCTACTTTGACCTTAATCTAAAACATATAAAAGTAACAAGACTAGTAAATAATCAATCATACACACAAGATTACTCAATGTCATACAAAGAGGGGTCTAAGAAGATAAAAAAAGGGTGTGTGTGTAAATTATGCAAAATCAAGGGGATGACATATTCAAATGTCCACACACCAAATAAATAATAAATGTGAAGGTAATCATGGTAAAAAATTAAGGAACATGTTCAAATGTTTTACAATCAAGACAATGAAAAAAAAGTACACTCAAGTAAGCCATATGAAGAGATTAAATATAAGTGAAATATAAGCAATTGACATAAGCGTGCCATAACAATACACACACACACACACACACACACACACACACACACACACACACACACACACACACACACACACACACACACACACACATGTTTGAAAATTTTCCTATAGAATAATCATAAAATAATAGAATCTATATCAATCATGATCAAATAAAAGAAATATCCCCCTAATGTAATGTGTCACATATGATGAGGAATGTGCCAACATCAACATGCTCATGTATCAGGAATCTAATGTATGTTTGTATCACACTAAAATATCCATGAAAAATAGGTGTGTATAGAAAGTTTATGTTATCTACTAACATAAAGTTAAAAAACATATGAAAAATCTAGTAAACATGTGAAATGCTAAATATTTTTGGTACTTTTACTTTATTTTAATGATTTTATATTTTATTGAATATATATATATATATATTAAATTCTTTTTGAATGTTTTAGAAGGGACTATTCCACGAAGTCATCATCATAAAATGATGTAGGACAACTTGATGACCTTATAAAATATTTTTTAAAGAGAATCATTACCACCTCTTTGATGTTATCTAATAGTTAGCTACCAGAATAAATTGGTATTGGTTTATTCCCATATACATCATTTTGGATGAAAATATATTTATCCTAAAAAGGAAACATGAGGCACATGTTTATAGTATCCATTATCATGTTGATATCGGCAAACTAATGTTACCCAAAATGGAATGCCAAATGCAAATTCTAATATAATACCCATATGAACCTAGGGACCACTTTTGGTCCACATAAAATGGGTAACATAATGTATCTAAGAGATTATGTAGAGATTGGGCAGTGATTTTGTTATCAACTCAAGTTACACCCTATTGAAGAAAATTTCTTAGATCTCCTTCAAACATGGCCTAACATTGGATTGGTCTATAGGTGTGGGATACTTGTACTTAGACCAAACCTCTAGATTATGAAGCTAACTCCTCTGAATATATCAATTTTGGATCAGTTATAAAAACATACTTAATATGGGCTAAAAAGAGTTATAAATATTACTGAAAGGGAAAATCATTTTCTAATGATGGTGATACACCTATATTGTTAGTTCATCCAGTCAATTTGAACTGATGAAAACACTGATAAGCAATGCAAATTATTGAATCTTACAACTCAAAGGGATTATTATTTAATATTGTTTCATATAAAGGTTCCATCAAGTGATAAAATCATGAGATCAAGGATGGAAGGCCTGATTTAAGGCACTAACCAATTAATAATTCTAATTTTAGCTCAATCAATCAACATCAAACACTATATATGCCATGTATAAGATGACATACTAGTAACTAGATGAGATTAGGACATACCAAGGGAGAAAATACTACCACATGTGAAAATAAAACTAACATAATCACACTAAACCTATATCATGGAATCTAAAATAGTCATTTTTGTTATCTCAGTAGGTTATATAGCTCAATCTTGGTAGAGTTTCATCATGCCTAAGAGAGTGATCTTGAAAAAAGGCCTAGAAGCCTACATATATAGAATATGAGAAGAGAATAAGCCAATAGAGTGGTATAGAGGAGAGAAGGAATAGTTATCCAATAATCAATTTAATTCCAACTCAGTTACAACTAGTCCTCCAAAGATATCTTCTTGTTAGTGTTCTTGCATGTTTCTTTTCACACTAGAAACAAGGTGGTGGGCCATCTTTGAATTTTTCAAAATACTCATGAAGTATACTATTCAATTATTTTTAAAATAACTCCACTTAACATAATATCAATCTAAGTGAATCCCCTTCTTGCATTAAGACTTAAAACATGCATTGATTGCCACTTTAGATCAGTTAACTCACAATAATGACCAATTAACCATGAATTAGCACTTAAAGACTAGTTGTGCATGTAAATTCCACTTGAATATAAGATATGTGTCATGATTTATATTTATTATTAGTTATATATTGGTTTCCACTCTACATCAACTCACTTCATCAGTTTTCTATGCCATTCTTCACTTGGTTGACCAAGTAGGTCTACTAAGCCAATTAGGCTTAGTATCCTAACTACCTACACTTTATGGAAATAATAAACTACATGAAACTTTAAAAAACTGAAAATATGATGATTTAAAGACATGAATAAATGGATTATATCATGAAATGGGTCATCCTAGGTAAGCAACACCTATAAATTAGTTAAACTAGTTGACTAGGTCAAACTATCTTCAATTCTATAGATTGGTTGATTTGAATGAGAACATAAAAGGATTTATAAGCATGGTTTTGTGTATGTGATTATTTTATCATGAATAAAAATTTCCAAAAAATCATCAACATTGATTGGACTCTATTAAACTACCTTGTACCTTTATTTTCTACACATTTTCTTCAAGAAACCCTATTTTCTACCATGTCCATATAGATTTGTACATCAGGGTACCATTTACAATAATCTTTATAAATTTAATTAATATTTAAATAGTTTATAATATGATTCATGGGTTTTTGGATGAAATAAACTTCACTTTTCTCAAAACTGGTCTATAGGAGGGTTTGGGAGGGTTTTGGGGGTGAACCTTA
Source organism: Torreya grandis (assembly GCA_037957365.1). Lineage (NCBI taxonomy): Eukaryota > Viridiplantae > Streptophyta > Pinopsida > Cupressales > Taxaceae > Torreya > Torreya grandis. The sequence goes on from JARHVA010005146.1 coordinate 821,398, forward strand.
CTAATGAGGGATCATAAAGTATGAAGCTCCAAAAAAGAATTTATTGCCATGTATATTTATTAAATATACACCTTAAACTTTCTTAAGAATATTGGATTCCCATGTAAAGAGTGTGCAAGGATATGTATGTAGAGAAGCTAACTTATAGGATTTTTCATGCATTTTAGACCTATTTACAATCTTAGTGATGGTTCATAAACCTCAATTGATCAACGAAACTCAAAACTTCATGGATTTAAATTGAATATGGGTACACAAATAATTATAATATCATTTGGTCCAAATCCTTATATGGTTAAAAATATGAGCATTGAAAAAGGTGGTTCAAATGGGTATCTTGATTGTAGTAGTTCAAATTTTTTCTAAAAGACCAATTTGACCTTTCAATTAAATTTATATAATTTAAATAACTTTTATGTGACCTTTAAACACTTATAATACATTCTCATTATGTCATATTTTCTTTGGAGAGTCTGCAAGAGCTTCAAGGTGATATAGGCCTTCTAGGCCTAAAATTGGTTTCTAGGCCTAATTGGCCAAATTTGAGTGTTGGAGGTTTGATTGACCTATAATATTATATGGGAATAAAAACACATTGTTTCCTATTAATTTACATCCCATTTTACTTCCTTTTTTCCCCCTAAGATTCACGTTGTCTCCATGGTCTCTTAAGATTACATGTAGGAATGATTTTGTCTACCTATGTATGTATGGAGTTTTGAGGACTAAGAGGTTATTTATCCTTATACATGTTTAATTAAATTTTAAACCTATAATATATGTTATTATAGTGATAAAACTCATTCAAACCATCTATCTTACCTAAACCCTATACTCTCTTCATCTCTCCACCCTAGGGTTTCTTACAATCATAGCTTATATAGCCTTGAAGGTTGGGTTTGCTAGTATTTATTAATTAACATGATATTTATTCATCATCATAGATTATATACATATAACTATTATTAATAAATTTATATAAATATCAAATAGCCTCCAAATGTTTACCAAAATCTCAATTTATATGCACAAACTAGTCATAGGTTTATCTCTTCAATTAACCCTCAAGGGTTTTGGCATGAAAACTTAAGTGTGATCAATATAAATATGTTTTTAAAGTATTATCATATTCCATTGATTTTTAAAATCCCTCATGAGGTAAATATATTTGTCAAACCTTTAAACCCTCCAAGAAGGTCTCCTATCTCCATCTCTAAATGCTCAATTGAATAGATGTGTCTATGACAAAACAATGAGAACTTAAACCATTGGTATGACCTTAAAGATGGTATGGGAAGATTTAAAAGGTTATAAGGACCATATTTACCAATTTTTAGATCCTAAATCTACTTTTGGATGTTCAAAGGTCACAAATTTCTCTGAAAACTAGTTTTTGGGTGTTAACTATGTGTATAGGACTGTGAAGATGCATGTTGGATATGTATGTTAGAGGTTTTGGATCCTTATTCACTATATAATTATCTAGTATAAATTTTTAATAAGTTTAAAATATTCATCAATCTCTAAACATCTCAAACAAATCTTAGTCCTCACCATATTAGACTTGTAGACCTTATTGACTTGATAATGGTTTAGTCCAAATGAGGACCTACAGACTGGGGCATGTAGGTCACTTTTTTGATATTATAAGCCACCTTGACATCATACATAACCATTTACCTTTGGGATACTATAAAAAAATATACCTCCAATATCACTACTTGGTGATCCATGAGGCATATATCAATCATAAGGATACTTTGAGTTTACCTACCTCATTGAACATTTGACATCATTATGATGGTTGTAGATATGCATTTAGGACACTATATGGATAGAAGGTTGATGAGGGATATGAGGTGATTTTTTTAATTATTAAATTTTTATCCTCCATTATTCACCTTGAAACCTCTTTATCATTCATCTTAACCAAGACCAACACCTTGATTTTTACTATCAAAACTCAATCATTATGTGGCTTGTCAAACCCTAGTGTACAAAGTGAGATAAAAAAAATCATGATGTATGGTGAGTGAGGTTGGGATATTTTTCATTGTGTCTATGGTAATTTTTAATTTCACTTAATTCATCATACAATATTATCTATATCCCACTTTTTTTCATGGTCTCTTAAGAAACTCCTTAAGACTATCTTGAAGCATCCCATACATTCAGTTGTAGGTGAATATTAGAGTGTTGAATATGAAAATACATTCATGAATTATTATAAACATGAGTTATAGGATCATATTATGGAATTTTTTCACCTTGATCATAACATTGAATTCATGCGCACTATCCCTATTCAAAGCCAAAACACTGAACCTTCTTAGAAAGTGGTGACCTGACTATGTTTTGGTGTGATTATACATATTGAGATATATTTATACCTTGAGAAGGTCAAACATATAATTTAAGATCTTTAATTATTTCATAAATGGTCTCAATATGTTCCAAGACCTCACTTGAATCTCAAACTCACCTTCAAAGTCCTTAATCACTACTCTATCTTTAGCTTATGACTAAGTGTACTTGGTAACATGATTGTAGGTGTTAGTTTCTCTTACAATTATAATCCTATATCACTCCAATGATCTTGTTAATAATATATTAGAAGAGTTCTCATGAAAATTTAGGCTTTAAATAATTCATAGAACCCATGATTTCCATCATGGTTTCAAGATTATTTCTACAATACATTTGATTCATCCCCTTTAGCATTGTTGTAGGTGACTATGTATGCTCCCTTTATATGAACTATGCTTGAATTAAACCTTGAGAAGGTCCTAAAAAAAGAGTTGATAAGACTCTAATTCAATCTAAGTAACTTTATGATAGATGAATGAATAAAAAACCTTGAATGTGATATCTTCCTTTTTTGCCTTTCTTTGTACTTCCATGGAAAAACTTCACTTTACTTTTTTTTGGCTATAATTGATCATTCACTCAATCTTAATAGGGTTTTAAGGTTTTTTACAATATTTTAATGACCATTATGATTCCATAGTCCTTGAATCCTTCTTGACAATATATACATGAGATGTAAGTGAGTGTAAGGGTGATATGATGTGAATGGAAGATGAGAAACTATGAAATTGAGAATGGAGTGGAAAGATAGGCTTATGTAATGATGAAAGGTAGTGACGAGGTAGTGAAATGGAAGGAAACACAATAGCGGTGAAAATAACATGAAAAGTGTATTTCAAGACCAAGTTGAGGGTATAAATCAATAATAATCCATGTTAAATAAGATATAACAATTTGGAGGCCTTTGAAAAAGCATATGGTGCTAAAATGAAAACCTAGGAGTTTGCAAAAAACCTCAACATATTCTAAGAAACCTTAAAATATGCTAAAATAGGAATATGAAGGTGTTTAAGGATTATTGGTGATCTTTTTGGCTATAAATCTTCGTGAAACTTTGAGAAACATGAGTATAAGACATATTAACAATAATGAGATCTCTTATGCAGTCACCAACTATGTTTTGACATCTTGAAGCCACCATGAACCATACAATCTCTCCTTCAAGCCACTTAAAAACTAAAAAATAGCTATGTATTATCTTATTCAGATACATATGACATAAAACATGTGAAAATAAGTTTAATAATTCCATGTTAAGGTGGTTCATATTGAAAAACTCCACAAACTTAAATTTTTCTTCCATGATGCCCAGATAAGGAAAAATCTTAGAAAACCAATTGCCTGCTTGGATGAAGAACACCTAATGAGTGCCTTAAATTAAAAAGGATGTATAATTAAGGGGAGAGAGAGAGATGAATTGATAAACAATTTACATAGATATAATCTCTCTAATACCTCTTTATCTATCCAAAATTTTAGAACTTGATTTTCTCTCTCATGGCCGTACCACCTACAAACTTGAAGAGCTCTCTTGATGTGCAAAGAATCTAGATGGATGGAGAGAAATGGTTTTTGGGATTTTATTAGGTATTTTTATTTTTAATATTGTATATAACTCCTATATTTACTTCTCCTTCAATATTATGATGTCTGATACCTAAATATAACTCCTATGTCAAAACTAGGTTAAATTTGGCATGCAGGAGTCTTTTGAGGCCAATCTATGTTTTAGAGTTGCATGAAAAGCTATTTCCAAAATATAAAACTCAATGACTAAGGTAATGAAATAAATATGAATTTAATTTAATTTAATTTATTTTTTATTATTTAATATCCTTATTATTCTAAATTTATCTTTAAAAACTAAAAACCCTCAATTTTAGTCAACATACCTATATTAGACCACCATGTAGAGGCTTATAATAGTGCCATGAAAATTTTTGAGTTATAAGGGGTGGAATTTGGCATTGATGTTAGGAATGTGTTACAATGTATGAATGAAGTTTTAATTTATTTCATGTGTCATTTATGTCATTCTATGTTTTCATTTTTGTTCTTGATGTTGAGTTCATAAAGCCTTATTTAAGGAACCTAGTGAAATGGAATAAGCCTGGTGACATGATGAGTTGATCCATAAAAAATTTGTATAATAAAGGTTTTTAGTTTATGAACATGGAATGAGGTCATATGACATGAATTTTTAGTGTTTAATACATTTAAATAGGTTTCAAGGATTGATCATTGTCTAAGTATGATTGGTAATTTAAGGACTAATGTATAAAGTGACTTATAGTGGCCTAATGAGGGGTCAAGACCATTTATAAAGGTATAATATATATTTAAATGATTGAAATATGTGTGAGAGGTTATATTAAGTGTGTAAAAAAATTTTAATTCAATACTTGAAGGAAAACCTAAAAACATGTTATAAGGTTCCATGTATGCATAGAATGGGGTGTTGTAGACTCGAAGAAGAGATTTATTATACTTGTTGGCATGTGAAACCTTTACATGAGATATTGATAAATTAATGTAAGTTTTATAAGGTCATTATCATTATTTTAATGGAATTGGTTTTGAAGATGATGGAAAATCCTTTATGAATGATTGTTAAGAAGTGAAACCAGTTAAAACCCTCTCAAAAACCTTATAATGTCCTACTAAGAAATATCTAGCTAGTTATGGATCATAATGGTATATTTTACTTATTTTTATGTTTTTAAAATGTAAATTAATCTTCAAGGTTTCCTCATGTGGTTTTGGTTTTTCATGAGAATGAGTACAAGCTATAAGAAATCCCTTATTTTTAGAAATTTTGATGTAACAAGAAGGGTTGACAAAGTCAAAGCATGAAAATGGATGGATAATTATGTGTAGGATTATATTTTATTTGAATTAATGTTTTTAGGTATGTTTTAGACCAAAAATTTGATAAATTGGTCATTGAATTTAGCCTATCACTAAACAGGCCTAATGAGCAAAATAATGAGAAAACTAGGCGAGAATGAGAATGAGATTAGGGATTGGTTTTAGAATACTAGGGATGGATCCTAATGAATTATAATTATTAAATAAATATTAGTCTTACACCCTTGGTGTATAAGTGTTTATGATGCCTATACTTAAGCAAAAAGTTTTCATCAAACTAGTTTGTCTAATACAATGAAGTCTATATAGAAAGAAGTTATGGAATTGGTTGAAATACCAATATATATATATATATATATATATATATATATATATATATATATATATATATAACCATGTAATATATATTTTCATGGATGATATAATAATGATTAATGTTCATTAAAAAACATTGGAAGATCAAATAAATGTTCCCACAAATGTTTCATGACTGTGTTTTTGGTGCTATAGGCAACTTTCTATGTGTGTGTGAAAATGACATTTCTACATCATTTTACACTAAATTGGAGGATATAATGATATTTAAGGCGTTATAAATTTATAATATTATAATTTTAATGTACTTTTACTCATTTTTAGTCCCTATTCAAGTATGGAGAGTCAAGTGTTTTTGACTATTTATTGACAGTGTTTGGTGGTTCTGAGTAAGCCATTTGTAGGAGTGTTCTTGAGGCCTTTTGTGTTATGTCATGAAGGAAAAATAATTTTTGGAAGTATTTTAAGTCATAAATATAATTTAATGTGATTTTATATGTTAAATTTATGTATATAGTTTAAATTTGTAAGATAGACTCTCTAGTAGTGAGAAGGCCTAATGGTGAGTAAACTAATTAGATCGTTCAAGGAGTGAAAAGGGACAAATTATGTTGGGTAAATAATTATATATTATTATGGGTATATTAAAGTGAAATATTAAGTGTTCCATATATTTTTTAAGTCTCAAATTATTCAAAGGTGGTCTAAGTGAAATGTGTACTTAGGGAAGGTCTAATTGCATTAGTTAGGCCTAATGGTGGTTTTAGCCCTTGAGGGTAATGAACGACCTATGAAATGTTTTTTTAACTTTTGAAACATGTTTATAGATATATTTAAATAATAATCCAATTATGGTGATATCCTTGGCCAACTAAGATGGGTATGAGAAAAAATCAAGTATAAAGTCAGGGCCTAATAAGCTTATTTTGACTAGTTAGAGTGTTGAGATATTAAGCGAAGGATATAGAGTTTTAGAGAATAGGTTAAGGGAATTAATATAATCATATATATTATATAAATATTACATTAGTATCTAAATATGTCTATATATTCATTGATCAAGGTCATTTAACCTAATCCTGCCAAAGAGAGGGTTAATTAAGCGAGAAGGCCTAATAGGCTGTTAAAAGAGAAAGAAGTGTGAGAAGAGAAAATATAGGTCATATTAAATTGAGTAAAAAATAGGTTTATAAGGGTTATCATAGATTTAAGGTATCTAATTTTATGCTTGTTTTCCTAGGGGTTTGGATCCTCCTTGTAGGTTGAAGCTTGTTAAAAACACTAGTTGAGTTAGTGCTTGACTAGTGAGGGGTTGGTACTCCTTGTGGGGTTAGTGCCTCAATAAAAGGTTGATTAATTTATTATAGGATAATATTATAATTTTTACATTAATGGGTTTTATTCCCATAGATATTTTCCCACATAAATATTTTACTCATGTGTTGTGATTTCACTTCTTGATCATATGAATAATTACTTATGCAATGTTATATCTTTAGATCCATTTGATTGATAAGTGAATGATATATGGAAATGAAATAGGATTTTTCACACTAAGTCACACCCCCTCTTAGTTATTATATCTCCAAAAATTGGTATCATATCATGGTCCCTTGAGCAGACCTAATAGTCTAAGGGATATCTTTGGAACACAAATATGGATCTTGGTAATGAAAGTGTTTTCTATGATTGCTAGGAGAGTTTACCCAAAGTTAGTAAAATAGCTTGTGAATTTTATTCATAAGAGAAATATCACATGTAATAATTCACCCATATTTTATTGAAAATAAAGAGTTTAAAGGCACAAATTGAGTAAAATGATATTAAGTTAAGGACTTAGTAAAAGTATGAGGAAAGTACTAAAAATCTTAACCATATCTTGGATAGTCAAATATCCTTTCATCACATGAGAGGTTTTGGATTTAGAGAAGAATAAAAAGAGTTTAATAAATGTTATACATCGATAGACATTGATTAGTTAAGGAGTGATGAAACTGATAGAATCAAGACCTATGCAAAAGCTACCAAATTTGAAGTCAAGCATCAACAAGACAAGAAGGTCCTTGTTCCATCAAGTGATGTCAAAGGAAATAATGTTTCATCATATCTTATTCAAAATAAAAACAAGGTCAAACAATCATAGTATGCAAACTCCTTCATGGGTTAGTATTTGTCCTATGGTGTTTTTGGACGTAATTTTGTTAATTATAGATTGAAAATCATAATTATATGCTACATTTGTAACTAAAGAGGACATATTACAAGAGAGTGTAATACAAAATATATCTGGAAAACCATTCATGTTGAGAAGTTATGGATTCATGACACTAAATAATGGATCAATAAAGAATAAACTATAGAAACTAAGTATAAAGATAGAGAATAATTTATGATAGCCCAAACTACTCTTCACACTCAAAATGAAGATTTGAAATGGTACATAAATAGTGGCTAGTCAGGTCACATGACAAGAGATAAAATCAAATTCATTGCTTTGAAGAAGAATGCCACTGGTTCAATAAGGTTTTGGGATAACACATCTATTAACATAGTTGGAAAAGGTGATTTGAGCTTTTACAATGGGAAGACTGAAACATAAAATGTGTTATATGTAGATGCATTAAAACATAAATTGTTGAGTGTGAGTCAAATGTGCACCCAAGGACATACTCTAATATTTCATGAGAAAGGATGTGAGATAAGGAGAGATAAGTTAAGAAGATTGATTTCCAAATCTAAGAGAACTAAAAACTATCTCTATGTACTAAATGAGTTCAAAAAAGATAAATGCTTTATCCGTAAGGTAGATGAGAGTTGAATTTGTCACAAGAGGTTAGGCTATATGAACTTTGACAATATAGTCAAGATTAGCTCCAAGGGATATATGAACAATATGACAAAAATATCTAAACTAGAAGATTATCTTTACAAGGAATATCAACATGGTAAGAAAACTAAGAGAAGATTCAAGTCGAAGGAATATTCCAATATTAGATATTTAGAACTAATCCATACTGATCTTTGTGGACCTACAAGGATTCAAATTATTTAAGGAGATATATACTTCATGTTTCTTATATATCATTTCACAAGAATGACTTGGGTAGCTTTATTAAATTATAAGACTTGGGTAGCTTTATTAAATTATAAGTCAAAAGATCTAGGCTTTAGTTGACAATGAAATGAATGTGAAGATCAATTGTCTTAGGTCTGGCAAAGAAGGAGAGTTTTGGTTAAATGAGTTTGATGAGTTTTGTGAGGTCAATAGAATAAGAAGATAGTTCTCAATTGGTAAAACACCTCAATATAATGGAGATGTTGAGAGAAATAATAGAATAGTCCAAAATATGACAAATACCATGTTTAATTAGTCCAAGCTATCAAATTATTATTGGAGAGAAGCTATGAGTACTACAGTTTACACTTTGAACATAGGTCAGATTAGGATCAATGGTGATAAGACTCCATATAAAATATGGAATGGTAGACCTACAAGTGTTGAAAATTTCACCATTTTTAGGAGTAAATAATATATTAAGAGAGATGATAAGGACCTAGGCAAGTTTGATTGAATATATGATGAAGGTTTCTTCTTAAGATATTCATCAGTAAGTACTACCTATAGATGTTATAACAAAAGGTTGAAAAAGATAGTGGAGAGAAAATTTTTTAATGTTAATGATATAAAAAATACATATTCTCAATCAAATAATGATGAAGGAGAAATAGAGATAGATGAAGATGAATAAGAGAGTGAGGAAAGAAAAGACTCAAAAGGTCCCTCTAGGAAAATTCAAAAGTATCATCCTAAATCTTAGATCACTGGAAACAAAAGTGTAGGTATACAAACAAGGAGAAGAATGGTGAGTGATGATACCTTAATTCCAAAATTTGAACCTAAAAACTATGCATAATCAAGTGAAGATATGTTTTGGTTAGATGCAATTAATGAGGAACTAATCAAATTGAAAAGAATGAAAATTTGGAGTTAATACCTAGACCTAAAGATAAAAACATCATTAGTAAAAAATGAGTTTTTTGGAATAAATTAAATGAGAGTAGAGAGGTCACTATAAAAAAATCCAAACTTGTGTGCAAAATATTTACTCAGGTAGAAGGACTAGACTTAGAAGAAACCTTTACTCTTGTACCAAGGTTATATTCCATTAGGATGGTTATTACCTATGTAGGATTCAAATAATTTAAGATATACCAGATGGATGTTAAGTTAGCCTTCCTAAATAGGAACTTAGAAGAAGAGGTATACAATGAACAACATGAGGGTTTCCTAATGATTGATAATAAGGATTATGTTTGTAGGTTTAATAAGACCCTTTATGTTTTAAAATAATACCCTAGATCTTGGTATGCTAGACTTGATAAGTACCTTTTGGACCAAGGGTTCAAGAAAGAGGTTTCAAATAGTAACTTACATGTCAAAACTAAAAATGATCATCAGTTGATAGTTTTAGTCTATGTTGATTAAATTATCTTTGGTGGAACTAATGAAAACATGACCAAGGATTTTGTAGAGGTGATGAAGTAAGAATTTGAGATGTCTATACTAGGAGAATTATCCTTCTTTCTTGGACTTTAAATTAGTCAAACTAAAAAGGGTATGTTAATTTCATAGGTCAAGTATATAAAAAAAATGTTAAAGAAGTTTAAAATGGAATATTGTAAGGATATATGTACAATTATGGTTATAGGATTTAATCTAAGTAAGGAGGATGAATCCCCAAGGGTTAATCAAATAAAATATAGATCCAAAATTGGGAGTTTGTTGTATACTATGACATCTAGACTAGATATCATGAAAGTAGTAGGTCTTGTGGTAAGATTCCAAGTAAATCCTAGGAAAATTCACCTATAATAAATCAAGAGGATACTTAAGTATCTAGAAGGAAATTTAGATATGGTTTATGGTACCCAAAGAGTAAAAAGTTTTATCTATTAGCCTATACAAATGAATATTGAGCTGAGAGTCTAGATGATAGAAATACCATTAGTAAAGGAGCCTTCTTCTTAGGAAAGTTTCTAGCCTCATGGTTAAAGAAGAAACAACCTTCAATATCTTTACCTAATTTTTAAGTTGAGTACATTACAATATCCTCATGTTGTACTCAAGTGTTGTGGATGAGAAAAACCTTGAGAGACTACAACGTGGAGTTTGATGGCCTTGTTTCTATTCTTTGTGATAATACTAGTGTCATAAGTGTTTCAAATAATCCTATCTTGAATTCAAGGACCAAACATATTCCTATCAAATATCATTTCTTAAGAGAACATGGGAATGATCAAAGCATTAAGCTTGAATTTATGTCTACTAAGGATCAGATTGTAGATGTCTTAACTAAACCTATTTCAAAGGCTACTTTTGAACATATAAGATAGGAATTAGGTGTGATACATATTACTATCAACCAATAAGGAAGACAAAATTCTTAGGGGGATATGATGATGCTTTTTTTTAGCTCCAAGAATATAAAATAAGTGCACACGCTATGAAGTCAAAGGGGGAGTCATATCAATCTATCAAGAAGAAGCTATTTGAGATATGAAATATGGAAGGTGGAGTTTTTAGACATGATATTTTATTTTTATATATTTATTTATTATTTTAGGTAATTAATTTTTCATTAATATCAAAGGGGGAGATTAATCTATATTGAGATTGATCTGAATTGAAAAGATGTTTCCCAGTAAGAGAAGTATCTCTGAGTAGGTTCCATTAATGAGATATTTACATCAATGATGAAGGGGGAGATTATTTGGATTGTGTTACAAGGTATGAATGAATTTTTCATTGATGTCATGTAAGTTCCATTGATTTAATTCTATGTTTTTATTGTTTTTCTTGATGTTGAGTTCATAAAGCCTTATTTAAGGAACTTAGTGAAATGGCATAGGCTTAGTAGCATGATGGGTTGAGCTATAAAAGACATATAAAATAAATTTTGGTAGTTTATGAACCTGGTATTATGTAATATGATATGAGGTTAGAGTGTTGAAGATAGTTCAAGAGGTTTCAAGGGATTATCATAATCTAAGTATGATTGGCAGTGTAAGGACTATTGTACAAATTGACCTATAGTGGCCTACTAAGGGGTAAATATCATTTATAAAGGTATAATATATATTTAATGTATTTAAATATGTGTGAAATTTTATTTTAAGAATGTGTAAAAAGTTTTAAGTTAATACTTGAATGAGAAAGCATGAAATCTTATGATAATTTCCCTATGTGCACATAATGGGGTATTGTAAACCCAAAAAAGGGATTTATTGTACTTGTTAGAAAATTTAAAATTTGAATGAGATCCTTATAAATTAATGGAATTTGGGTAAGTTACCTATATTTATTTTCCTTGCATTGTTTTTAAATATGAGGGGAAATCCTTTATGAATGATTGCTAAGAAGTGAAACTAGTCAAAACCCTCTCAAAACCCTTATAATGACCTAATAAGAAAGATATAGTTATTTATGGATAAAAATGGTCCATTTTACAAAGTTTTATGTTTTTAAAATTTAAATTAATCTTCAGTGTTTCCTCAAGTGGTTTTGGTTTGTCATGACAATGAGTAGAAGCTACAGGAAACCCCTTATTTTTCAAAATTTTAATGTAGTAGGCAAGGTTGACTAGTTCAAAGCATGAAAATGGATGGAGGATGATGTGTAATAATTATAATTTATTACCATGATTTTTTTTTATTGTTTTTTATACCAAAATTTTTATAAATCAGTCATGAAATTTATCTTATGTCTAAATAGGCCTAATGAGCAAAATAGTGAGAAAACTAGGTGAGACTGAGAATGAGATTAGGGATTCATTAAAGAAGACTAGGGATGAATAATAATGAATTGGTTAATTATTAAAGACATATTAATCCTATAAAATTGGTGTATAATTGTTTATTATTCCTATACTTAATCAAAAACTTGTCATCAAACTAGTTTCACTAACACAATGAAGTCTATGTAGAGTTAAGTTATGGAATTGGTCTGAAAGACTAATATTGATATATAACCATGAAATATATATTTTAATGGATGATATAAGGATTTTTAATGTTAATTAATACCCATTATAATATCACATAAATTTTCCCATTAATTTTATATGACTTGATTTTCTTGACTATGTTTTTGGTGTTATAAGCAACTTTCTATATGTGTGTGAAAATGATGTTTCTGAGTCATTTTGCACTAATTTGAAGGATAAAATGATATTAAATGTGTTATAAAGTTACCATATGATCATGTGAATTTATTTTAATCATTTTAAGTCCTTTTTCAAGTATGGAGAGTCAAATGTTTTTGACTATTTGTTGACAATGTTTGGTGGTTTTGAGTAAGCCATCTGTAGGAGTGTTCATGGGGCCTTTTGGCATGTGTGCTGAAGAAAACATCATTTTTTAAATTATTTTAAGTCATAAATATAATTTTAATATAATTTAATGTATGGGTTATGTGGAAAATTTGTGTATATGGTTCAAATTTTCAAGATAAAATTTATGGCAATGAGAAGGCCTAATGGTGAGTAGACCTAATTGGATGGTTCAAGGAGTGAAAAGATAAAAATGGTGTTGGGGAAATAATTATATATTATGATGGGTATATTAAATTTAAATATAAATTTATTTAATCCATTTGTGAATGATAAAAGTTATTAAATGATGTGTAAGTAAAACATGTGCTTAGGGGAGGCCTAAATGCATTAGGTCTCTATTAGGCCTAATGGTGGTTTTATCCCTTAAGGTTAATGATAGACATATGAAATGTTTTTTTTAACTTTTTAAACTTGTTAAGTGATATATTTAAATAAAAATAAAATTATGGTGAGGTACTTATATAACAAATATGGGTATGAGAAAGAATCAATTATAAAGTCCACGCCTAATAAGCCTATATTGACTAGTTAGAGTATTAAGATATTGAGTGAAGGATATAGAGTTTTAGATAACAGGTTAAGGGATTTAATATTATGATATATATTAGATGAGTATGACATGATTATATAACTATGTTTTTATAAGTTTTGAGTAAGCTCATTTGACCTGATTCTGTGAAGGAGAAGGCTAATTAAGTGAGAAGGCCTAATAGGTTGTTGAGAGAGAGAAAGAAGTGTGAGAAGATATAATAAAGGAGGTAATATTAAATTGATTAATAAAAAGGAGTCCAATTTTAATCATATATTCAAGGTATTTTAGTTAGTGCTTGGGTGTGCTAGGGGTTTGGAACCTCTTTGTAGGTTTAAGCTTGCTAAAAACACTAGTTGAGTTGGTACTTGACTATTGAGGGGTTGGTGCTCCTTGTGGGGTTGTTGACTCACTAAAAGGTTTTTTAATTGATTATAATATATCATTAAAAGTTTTTCATCAATAAATTTTATTCTCATATAGGGTTTCCCACATAAATTTTGTGATCATGTGTTGTATTTTTACTTCTTGCTCATATGAATAATTGCTTATACATTACTATATATTTATATCTATTTGATTGATAAGTGAATGATATATGGAAATGAAATAGGAGTTTTCACATTGATTCAACCCACCCCAATCTTAGTGAATATATTTCCAACACTTGATAATCCAAATTTCTAACATTTTTGGTGACTCATTGGGGTTGACCAACCTGCTGGTCAAAAGAACTCACTGAATTTTGATATGATAATGAAATTATAAAACATTAAAACATGGCTTGATTAATCTCTTGAATACCATTTTTTTTGTAAATTTTAACATCTCTATTGACTACAATAAAAACAATAAGAAGACATAATATAAAAAACACAAGAAACATACCTAAATCTAAGAAGCAAACACACCTAATCTAAGGAAATAAAAAGCCAAGACAAACATAAAAATAATAAGGAATAGAGATATTAATTGTGATATTAAATTATTTAAATAATATAAAACACATAAAACAACAAACCTAAAGTCAAAATCTTTCCTCTAGGGTCAAATGGAAAACTTGATTATTGACTATGGCACTATATTGTATGATTGACACATTTTGATAGGTCTTTTTTGTAGCTAAGAGCATTTTCACATTCACAAACTCTTGGGGAAGAAAATATTTATTATAATTCCAATTTTAGGTGCACAAATTATAGATGTGAGTCTAACACCGAATCATACATCTCCCATAACCATGTACTTTACAATAACAATGCCAAATCTTTCATGAGCTACTGATGGTCATGTTGGGTAGCTTGATGTGACTCTTGTGTTATGGATGAATAATCTAATTTCATGACTTCTTGGGGACATTTAAGTTCATATTAAACCTTTAAGATTAAAGAGACATCTATAAATGAACTAAAAATTTAATAACCTTGCCTGAATGACTCATATAAGTTATCTCCTAATAAGACAACTTCTTGGATTTGATTTCTTAGAGGGTTGATTGTTTTTTTCTTGATGAAACTACTCATCTCTACCTAAAATTAATCAACTATAAGTAAGGATTAACTTGATTAGATGCTATCAAACAATCCCATTAATTTTTTCTCACCAAGCTCATGTGTGATTAGAGTTTCTTCAATGTGAATAGTAGAAGGTACAAGAGGAAGCATATCACTTTCTTGGTCATGATCACGAGGCTTCAAATCATTAATTTCTATTTTAGAGTGGTCAATTGAAGTTGTTTCATCTTCAACATCCACTTGTTGATTTATAATTCTCTAAAAGTCATCTTTTTATTCATATTCATTGGTTGTCTTGCACTTATATTCAACCACCTGTGCCAGTTCTTGTGGACTATCATAATGAATGCTAGATACCATGGTAACCATCTTCTTATTTATAAATTAGAGTGTCTTCCTCCTTTATCTCATCTTGTACTTGTATATCATCCTTTATCTCAACAAAAACTTCTTTGAATTGATCTTCTTTTGTACTATGAAAGATTAAATCATGGCTATCTTTGCTAAGAGGTGTCCCAATGATGATATGCTCTTTTTGATCATCTAAATCATTCCCATATTTTGTCACTTCAACTACATGTTATTCATTTACCTCATAAATGAAAATATATTTCTTAAAGAGTGTCATGGTGGACCCTAAAAAATACTCAAGAAGATGAGATAAATACAATGGATTTTTCATGAATTCTTGATTCTACTTATGGGGCTACCCAACTTTGACAACCATCACCTCCTCTTTCTACTACACATTTATATGAATAAAATTTCATGAGGGGAAGGCCTTGGGATCTTGAGGAGGGAGGGTGGTAGCTAATTACTTTAGGATTATCCTTAACTTGAACATTTGGACTCATGCTTAACTATTAAAACTATTTCCAAGTTGGAAACTTGTGTTTAAGAGCTTGTTATATTGAAGCTGTTGGAGCTCAGGGCATGAATGGAAGAACTTCGTGCTGAGATGGATTTGAAATCCATGAATAAAGGCATGGGGTAGTAGGAGGTAATGACTTTTGAGATTGTTTAACTAATTGATCTTGTCTCAAGGCTAAAATTTCTTCAAAAATCATTGGTTTATCCTTTTCATCTCCTCCAACTCATCATAAAAAAATTGTGTGTGTTTGGAAGTGTGGTTGATCTTGGAACTAATATGTCTCATATGGAGGATAAAAAAGTCTATGAAGGTTATCATAGGATTGTTATGAGTCACCCTATTACTGATAAGGTTTTATATATTGTTGGTGAGGCTCATTATAAAGATGATATGGATCATGATAGGGATAATACGGGTGAGTATGAGATGGATAGGGATCATATTATAATTGGGATGGATCATAGGGATGTTGATAAGGAGATGAATGATAAAAAATTTATCCATAGGATCTCATAGATTACTAGAGGACACATGAAAAATAATTAATTGTGATTTAGAGCTGCTATTTACTTCAGAGATGCGGACCATATGAGTGTTGAAAACTGATTGTAAAGTATAAGACATTGTAAATGAGTACTTTAATGGCTTGGATATATGTCTCACTAGGTGTGCCAAATTTTTTATCAACCTAAGTTTTACCCTACTGAAGCATATTTCTTGAATTTCCTTTAAACCTAGACTAAAATTGGATTGGTTTATAGGTGTAGGATACCTATACTTAGACTAAACCTCTAGATTATGAAGCTAGCTCCTCTGAATATATTAATTTTAGATCAATTACTAAAAGCTAATTAATTTTGGGATGAAAAGAGTTATAAAAATTACTAAAAGGGGAAATCCTATTATATTGATGGTGATACACCTATATTGTTGGTTAATATAATAAATTTGAAATCATAATAACACTGATAAGCAATGTATATTACTAAATCTTACAATTTCATGGGATTCTTATGTAATAGTGTTTCATGTAAAGGTTTTATCAGGTAATCAAACTATGAAGGCAATGATGGAAGGTCTAATTCAAGGCACTAACCATTTAATATTTTAATTTTTAGCTCAATTAATAAGCATCAAACACTATATATGACTTACTTACGATGACATTCTAGTAACTAGGTGAGATTAGGACCTACCAAGGGATAAAATACTGCCACATGTACAAATGAAACCAACATAATCACACTAAACCTATATCAATAAATCTAAAATAGTCATTTTTATTATCTCAAGAGGTTAAAAATCTCAATCTTGGTAAAGTTTCATCATTCCCAAGAGAGGGATCTTGAAAAAAAGCCTAGAAGCTTGAATATATATAGCATGAGAAGAGAGAAATCAAAGAGAGTGGCATAGAGGAGATAAGGAAAATTTATCCAATCATAAAATCAATTCCAAACTAGTTATAACTAGTAGTAAATAGACCTCTAAATATCTCTTTTTGTTAGTTTCTTGCATGCTCTTTTTGGCATAGGAAATAAGGTGGTGGGCCATCTTTGATTTGTTCAAACTTGTCATGAAGAATGTTATGACATTATTTTTCAAATAAATCCATATAAAATAATATAAATCTAAGTGAATCTCCTTCTTTCATTAATACTTAGAAAATGCATTAATTTCCACTTTAGATAAGTTAGCTTATGGTAATGACTAGTTAAGCATGAATTAGCACTTGAAGACTAATTATACATGTAACTTAGAATTTAAGACCAAATATGTGGCATTATTTATATTTAGGATAATTTATCTATGGGTTTACACTTTTCATAAACTCACATCATTATTTTTCTATGCCGTTCTTCACTTACTTGCTTGACCAAGTAGGTCTACTAGGCCAATTAGGCCTAGTGGCCTAACTAATTACACTTGATGGTTATAAGAACCTAAATAAAACTTTTAAAACATTAAAATATTGTAATTTTAATACATTAATAAATGTATCATATCTTTAAATGGGTCTTCTTAAGCAAGAAACACCTACAAATTAGTCAAACTAATTGACTATGTCAAATTATCTTCAATTCTATAGATTGACTGATTTAAATAAACTCATAGAGTCATTTCTAGGATTTTTTTTGAGAATATTATTATTTTAAAATTAATAATGAGTTCCAAACAAGCAACTCCATTGATAGGAATCCATTAAACTACCTTGTACCTCTCTTTTTTTCTCTTTTTCTTAAAAAACCCTATCTTATACCATGTTTATATAGTTACATACATCATGGTACCATTTATAGGTACCTATATAAGTTTAATTCATGTTTAAATATATTATAAGATGATCCATAGGTATTTAGATGTAATAAACTTCACTTTTCTCAAAACTAATATGTAGGAGGGTTTGGGAGGGTTTTAGAGGTGAACTTTCTTAATGATGGTTCATAAAGTATGAACCTCAAAATAAAAAATTATTTACATGTATATTTATTCCATATACCCCTTAAAATTTCATGATAATATTGGGTTACCATTAAAAGAGTGTGGAAATATATGTGTGTAGAGAAGTTGACTTATAAAATTTTACATGCATTTTGGACCTACTTACAATCTTAGTGATAGTTCATAAACCTCATCTCCTCAAATAAATTCAATACTTAATGTATTTAAATTTAAGTTTTTTCCTAAAATTATTATAATATAATTATTTCCAACTCCTTATATGTTGAAAGATATGATCATTGAAAAAGGTGGTTCAAATGGGTTTCTTGACTGTAGTACTTTGAATTTACTCTAAAAGACCAATTTGACCTTTAAATAATATTTATATAATTTAAATATACTTTATGGTACATATAAAAACTCAGAATACCTTTTCATGATGTCATATTTACTTTGCAGTGTCTAAAAGTGCCTCAAGGTGAGATAGGCTTTCTAGGCCTAAAACTACTTTCTAGGCTTAATTGGCCAACTTTGAGTGTTGGAGGTCTGAGTGACATATAAGATGATATGGGGGGTCAATTTTTTTTTTAAAATATTAATTTACATCCCATTTGAATTTTTTTATACTTAATATTCACTTTGTCGCCATGGTCTCTTAAGACTGCCTGTAGGAATGATTTTGCCTGCCTATGTATATATGGAGTTATTAGGACTGAGAGGTTCTTTATATTTTTAATAAATTTTTAATTTAGTTTTAAAACTACAATATATGTTATCATAGTGATAAAACTCCTTATTCAAATCATCTATCTTCTCAAAACCCTATACTCTCTTCATCTCTCCAACCTAGGGTTTCTTGCAATCACAACTTGTATAATCTTGATGGATAGGTTTTCTAGTATTTATTAGTTAAATTGAGATTTATTAATAATTATTTAATTATATTCCTATAATAATAATCATTAATATTCTATCAATCTCAAAAAACCTCTAAATATATACCAAACTCTCAATTTGTATGCATAAACTAGCTATAGGTCAGTCTCTTCAATTATCCCTCAAGGGTGTTGAATTGAAAACTTGGATGTGATCAATATTAGGTGGTGATTGAATATTATCACCTTATATTTCTATCATAAAACTTCTCATGAGGTATTAACATTTTTCAAACCTTAAAAGTCTCTAAGAAGGTCTCTTAGCTCCATCTCTGACTGCTCAATTGACTGGGGTCTATCTATGATAAAAATAATGAGAAATTACACCACTATTATGAAATTAAGGATGAAATTAGAATATTTAAAAATTTATAAGGATAATATATACAAATTTTATATCCTAACTCTATTTATAGATGTTTAAAATTCATAAATTTATCTCAAAACTAGTTATTAGGTGTTGATTGTGTGTATAAGATTGTGTAGATGCATGTTGGCTATGTATGTTAGGGATTTTAGATCCTCAATCACTATATAATTAAAAATTAAAAATTTTTAGTCTTTTTTAAATCCTCATCAATCTCTAAACACCTCAAACAACTCTCTCTTCACCATATTGCACTTGTAGACCTTATTGACTTGATAATGGTTTAGTCAAAAGGAGGAATTATAGGCTAGGGTATATAGGTCAGTTTTTTGATAATATAAGACACCTTGAGATCACATAATACCATTTAAATTTTTGATACCATAAAAAAATATACTAATACTAACACTACTTGGTGATCTTTGAGGCATATATCAAGCATAAGGACACTTTGAGTTTACTTACCTCGCTAAACATTTCACATAACTATGATGGATGTAGATATGCATTTAGTAAACTATATGGATATTAGGTTGATGAAGTATATGAGGTGAGTTTTTTCATTATTCAACTTTGATCTTCCACTATCCACCTTGAAACCTTTATATCATTCATCTTAACTTAGATCGAGGCTTTAATGTTTACTATCAAAATTTAGTTATTATGAGGCTTATCAAACCTTGATGTATGGATTAAGATAGAAAAAAAGAATGATGTATGGTGAGTGAGGTTGGGATATGTTTCATGGTATATATTTAAAAATTTAATTTCATTTCATTCATCATACAATATTATATATCTCCCACTTGTTTTGATGGTGTCTTAAGAAACTCCTTAAGACTATCTTGAAGCATCCCATACACTTAGTTCTAAGTGAATATTAGGGTGTTGACTGTGATAAAACATTCATGAATGTTTATATACATGAGTTATAGGATCATATTATGGCCCTTTTTCACCTTTGTCATAACATTGTAATCATGTTAACTATCCTTCTTCAAAGCCAAAATAATTAACCTTCTTAGAGAGTGATAACCTGACTATGTTTTGGTTTGATTGTATGAATTGAGATAGCTATAGACCTTTATAAGGTCAAAAATATAGTTTATGATCTACATATTCTTTCATAAATGGTCTCCATAGGTTTTAAAACCTCAATTGAAGCTTAAACTCACCTTTAAATTCCTTAATCATTGATCTATCTTTAGCTTATGATTGAGTGTAGTTGGTGACATGACTATAGGTGTTAGTTTCTCTTAGGATTCTAATCTTATATCAATCCAATGATATTTTAAATATTTTATTTGAATATTTATTGTTCTAATTTATGTTTTTAATTATCCATCTAGTCCAATATTTCCATCAAGGCTTCAAGATTCTTTCTATAGTGCATCATTTTCATCCCCCTTTAGCATTACTATAGGTGACTATGTATGCTACCTTTATCTAGAATATGTCTCATTAAACCTTTAAAAGGTCCTAAAAACTAATTTTATAAGCCTTTCCTTCAATCTAATAAACTTTATTATAAAGGAATGAGCAAAATACCTTGAATGTGATATCTTCCCTATCTACCTTTCTTTACCTTTCTTTGAACTTCCATAAAAAAAAGGTATACTTTTTGTGGGGTTTAGGTGATCAATCACTTAGATTTAATAGTGTTTTAAGTGTTTTTTTAATATTTTAATGACCATGATGATTTAACAGTCCTTGAATCCTTCTTGACATCATATACATGATATAGAAGTGAGTGGAAGGGTGGTATGATGTGAATGGAATATGGGAAACTATGAAACTAAGAATGGATTGGAAATATAGGATTATGTAATGATGAAAGGTAGTGAGGATATTGTGAAATGGAATGAAAGATAATAGAGGTGAAAAGGAAAATATAAGTGCATGTAAAGACCAAGGTTAGGGTCTCAAGAAATCATAATCCATGTTTAACAAGATATAAAAATTTGGAGGCCTTTGAACAAGCATATGGTGATAAAATGGAAACCTAAGAGTCTGCAAAAAACCTTAACAAATGATAAGAAACCTTAAAATACTCTAAATTAGAAATATTAAAGAGTTTGAAAATGATTTATGATATTATTGGATATTAATATTCACTAAAATTAAACTTTGATAAACATGAGGAGAGGACATATGAACAAGAATGATATCTCTTATGAAATCACCAATTATGTTTTGACATCTTGAAATCACCATGAACCATAAAATATCTCATTAAAACTACCTAAAGACTAAAAAATAGTTCTATATTATATTATTTAGATAAATATTACCTCACACATGTGAAAATAAGTTTAATAATGCCATGGGAAGGTAATTAATATTCTTGAAAAACTCCATAAACTTGATTTTTTCTACTATGATGCCTAGATGAGGAGAAATCTCAAAAAATTGATTGCTTGATTGGATGAATAACACTTGATGAGTGAATTTAATTTAAAAATATGGTTCATGAAGGAGAGAGAGAGAGATAGAAAATAAGAACCAATTATCATAGCTATAATCTCTTTAAGACCTCTTTCTCTTCCCAATATTTTAGATCTTGATTTTCTCTATCATGGCCATACCACCTACAAACCTAAAGAGCTATCTTGATGTGAAAAGAAGGTAGATGGATGGAGAGAACCATTTTTTGGGCCTGTATGAGGTATTTTTCCCTTGAATATTCTCTATAAATTATATATTTACTTATCATTCAAGCTTATGATGTCTTCTATATGGAAAAGGTCATACAAGTCTGTACTCTTCCATGAAAACACATGAAAATGGTCCTTTATTTATATTATCTCCACAACTAAAGCTTAAAACTATGGATTTATGGAATTATAATGGATATTACAAGTCAAGAAGGAGTTTATAAAAATAAATAATTATTTTCTGATCAAAATTGGGTCAAATTTGGTATGTGGGAGTCTTTTGAGGCCAAACTATGCTTTAGAGTTACATGAAAAGTTATTTCCAAAGTATGAAACTTAGTGACTAAGGTAATGACATAAATATGAATGTAATTAAAGGAATTTTATATGAATTAATATCCTGTTTACTCCAAATTTATCATTAAAATACTTAAAACTTTCACTTTTAGTTAACTTATGTATATTAGACCACCATGTAGAGGATTATAACAGTGCCATGAAAAGTTTTGAGTTATAAGGGGTGGTATTTGGCCTTAACAATCCAAATTTACAATAGATTTAACCTATGTACTATGTGATAAGTATCATAAACATGAATCACTATAAACTATGTTCTAATTATTAATATCAATCTTGACATGTTCATAGTAATCCACATTAATATTTAAAAAAAATGTTAAATCCTATTATCATAGGTGTTTTATGATATCAATATTGTATTTTTTATATTTTATTTATTAAATATCAAGGATATTTATCATTTTTATTTAATAATTTGTATACACCCTTCATTTTTATATTTATTTATTTATTGCTTCACAATGATCTATATCATGACTTGTGTTTCTATGATAATTACAATATTTTTATCCTTTTATATGTGTCAATATACTTTATAAACTATGCATGTTAGGAGGTAAACATATCACCTTCTACTCAACATATAAATTATTTTATATAGAGCATATTATACTAGGGTGATCTATAAAATATGTTAAGAAGGCCTATGAGATTATTTCTCATTATTCACATGATGTATTTGAATTTTTCCTTTGTAATATTGATTTAAATATTTAACCAAGTAAGATGGATTGTATAATAATAATTCATATGTTCATCTTCTATTTTTTCCTTTCCTTTATTTGATTTTAGTTTTGCATTCTTTAGATATGAATTTAACTTATCTTTACTAGGGATTGTAGGTGTGCAAAGATTATAGGATAAATTCTCAAGTGGATCAAAAATAATTTTGTGTAACTATTCATCTGTCATATCATGAGGAAGATCATCAGAACTATCATAGTAATCTTAAACCTTGTCTTCTTGGTGCTATGAATTTATCAATAAAATAATATCAAATATTTGAATTTCTTTATATGGTAGTATCATTGGTTGCTTTGGTAATTGAGGTTTCTCTATCTCCTTATCTTTATGTTTATTTGTGTGTACCTTAGATGTTAGTGAATTATGAACATCTTGAGATATATGGTTTATCTTATTTAATTGACCCATATCATAATTTGATATATTATTGATTGGAATAAACTACTTAGATGGGACCCTTTGAAGAATCCCTTCTACGTCATAATTTATTTATTTTTAAATTTAAAGGGTTCATCATCTATAGGGATAATCCATAATGTTCCATCACGGATTAAATTTACACATAGAAGAAATGTATATGGCACATCCATAATTTGTATCCAATATCTACCCAAAATTAAGTTATAATGCAATGATTGAGACATTACCTTGAGTGTAAATTGAATTGTTTTGGGACCTGATGTCACTCATAATGTGATTTTGATAATTGGTGGATAACATGAATTGTAAAATACTTTGATATGCATGTATAATTTTTAAAGGAGATAATTTACAATACCCATTATATATAATCATTATGTAATGAAAGTGTATAAATTTTATCCATTATCAATTAGTGATCTCTTGATTCCCTTATTATGAATATTGAATTGTATGAATAAAGGCCAATATTGATCAACAATATCATTTGGGGGTAAATTAGTGTGATCAAAAGTTATGATATTTGCATTATTTTTTTGATATTGCACAATTTCTATAAAATAAGCTAGCTCTAAGTCACTGGGTACTTGAGATTCATGCAAGGATTCATAGAAGATATCTTTAAAGATAGTTGAATATTTAAAAATATCAAGGATTGGTATCTTACCATAGGTATTAATTTTTCAATCATATACTACCTTTAGATTTGATTAGTATCTTAGGTTTAGGAGGAACCTATTGTATATTAACAAGTTATTGAATAGATTGGGCACCCTTTTATTTTTATGTAGTGACAACATAGACCTAAAAATATAATATATTATATGGATAAATAATGGGAGTGATATTATAGTTATCACATGAGTAAGATCTAGGTGGGACAAAAGGTTGAGAACAACGTAGTGAATCTAGATAAAAGCGTAGTGGTTTGTGATAAGAATTATAAAGAGATATTATATATTTATCTTATGCTAAATAAATCTATTTGTTTTTAACAATTTATTGTTTTAATTTTATTATATAATTGATGTATTTATAAATGTATGGAAGATGGAAAGAAAGCACTATCATCATGTATTGTGCAAGAAAATAAGCACTAGATGTATCCATATTAAACATGATTAATTTCCTTAGGGCTTGAAGATAATATAATTTTTAATATTTTTAATAATTTTTAGATATAAAAAATTAAGAAAACCCTATGGAAAGCTAGGAGTAAATTAAAAGAGGGTAGACTAATAAAATAAAATAGAGTAGATTAGTAACATAAAATAATCACATGTTAGTTTCACCAAATGTTTAACCATTTTTTGAAATAATGATTAATGTAAAATAGAGTAGACTAATAAAATGATTGAGTTAGTCTAAAAATTAGTCCAATTAAATGAATTTGGATTATGATAATAAGTTATGAGATATACTAAATCTAAACATATGCTAAATATGGAAAACACAACATTTAATAATTTTATAATAGTATTATGAAGGAGAAATTTTACATAGATTATAAAATTATGTATATGAAAATATGAGTAATTTAGGTTAAAATTTGGCATGTATAAATATATAGATATGGTCATCAGATTCTAGATATTTATCTTTTATGAGCCTAGACACTTACATTGCCCTATTAATACTAACACTGATGATCATGTCCTGATTCTTCCACTAGTATCGAATACTAAATATTGAATATTTTTAAAAACTTATACCTAATACTATTAGGGTTGAATATTACCTTTTATATTTTTTATTCATATCATGCACATTGGTTCTTGTTATTAATCTTATAAAAAAAACCTTAGATCTTATAAGTAAGGTATACCACCTTGTAAAATAGGGGTTAGTGTTCTCAATACAATTAAAGATAACCTCAAATACCACTATATTAGTGAGCCCTTCCTACATATCCATTCAATCCAAATAGGTCCTTAGACTGATGTAATTCTCCCTTTTATGTTAGAATAGGTGTGAACAATGGTGTAATATGTTATATTCAAGTTAATGTAATGATATAGATTTTAATTTTTAAAATAATACACATGGGATTTATTTTGATTATTCAAACCTAAAATAATACCAGTTCTATGAATTATTTGGAAATAGGAAGGAATAGGGTAGAGTAATGTAGTTGTGCAATTAATTTTTAGTAATGTAGTGTAAGTTTGAGAGGTGATTTATAGATTAATAATTAGTGGGATTCAACTTGTAAATATACCAAACATTTTTAAATGTTTCTCACTATAGGGTTAAAATAAATAAATAAAACAAATTTTACATATTGAAATATTTATAAATTTAAGTGTTTTAAAGGTACAAACACTTGTGTTGGAGCATTGAAATTAGCATCAATGTTAGAGTCCAAGTATTAATGTAAGTATCCAAGAATGTATAATTTATTTGGAGTTATTTAAATTAAAACCAAGGATATATCAGATTTTAACCATAATTTGGGATACAAGTGATCTAGGTAATCATAATATTAGGGTTGAAATATAAGATAAGAATTTAGGCACATTGAGATGGAAAACACAATTCTTTCAACTATAAAATAGGTAAAGAAATAAAGTGTATATCCATAACTAATATTTTCCAAGTGTACAAGATTATTTTAAAATATAAATCTCTATTTGAGTATCCACAATAATATATTGAAATGAATCCACCTATGAATGATGCATCATTGCATGTCACTAGAGATGAAAATAATTTATTTTCTAAGTAAACTTCCTTTTAAGGATGACATGATGAACTTTTGAAAGATAGTAATTCACCTTTGAGAGGCATAAATTATGCATTAGTTGTATATACTACTATTTAAACTTCTACCATTAATTTTTATAAATATATGGATATATAAATGATGTCTAGTCCTAGTGTGGGAGAAAGAAAATTTACTCATTCTTTTATTTTTATCGCTATGTAACATACTATTTTTCCCTCCTACACTTAAAACTCATGTGACACTACCTATTTATTATCAATTTATTAATCTTACCAATTAATAAATTGTACAAAAAAAATTAATTTTAAAGACAATGGTTATCTAATGGAACAAGGTTATCATAGATTGGGTTATTCCAAAAAATCCCAAACATTTTTACCCAACCATTTTCCCCCAAATATTTATAGCTATCCCTTGACGGAAATATTAATTTTACCTAATATTACACCATTAAATGGTAAAGGTGATCTATAATAACATATTAAAACTTTAAAATTTTCATGTTTAAATTGTATGTATAATAATAAGTTACTACTAACATATTTTTTTACTAGGAGCTTGGACTATGCCTTGTAATAGTCTTAAAACCTTCCTCTCCAATTAGTAAATGATTTTAATCCTTTGGATGATAAATTTTCAACTTTATTTTCTATCAATGTTAATGAGAAGGTCTTTTATGCTCAAATTAGAAAAAATAATAAAATACCTAGTGAGCCCATTAGTGACTATATAATTCATTATAAAATAATGATTTAAAAAATGACAAATCTGATGGTTGATTATGATTTTCAAGGCATATTAAATGAAATCCTACTTTTTGTTATCCAAAATTCTATTATGTAAAAATGTTTCAAATATTTTGGTGAAATGTGGCATATGGTTAATGACTACAAGGTTAAGTTAATTTCCATGAACAAGTTAATGTATGGGACCAACCCTCCCACTATTATAATTTTAAGTTTAAAATAAAAATAAATTTCAAATAAAGATATAATAATACTAAGAATTAGGATAAAATATTATGACACATAGACTCACAACCTACTAATAGGCTTGTCCTTTTAGCTCCTTAATAAAGGTAATTTAAACGATTATCAAAACCTCCTCATAAGTTGTTACAAAATTTAATCAAGTGCAACCTCATATTTATCCCTCAAAAAATGGAGGTTGATTTGAAAAAGCCACAACTTAAGGGGTTTGATATCAATGCATATTATGATTGGAATATATGTGCATGAGATTCAAATAATAGATGATTTGGATTGGAAAATAAGATACAAGACTTAATTTAGGAAATCACTATTGAGATCAATTATGATAGTACATCTATAAATTATTTGGTTGAAAAATTTAGTGAAAATATTAATATATTTTTGATCCATTTAAAAAACATGAAACACAATAAAATAAGTCTAATATTGAGGTACATATGACTTATAATGAGTGTCCTCCATTGACTTATTAAATTAGTATAATTGAGGACTATCATATATATAGTCTTATTTGTACTTGCAAGCACATAAGTATAATAAATTAAAATTAAATTAAATAATCATGATATTGTTGATGATGATTTCTCTAAATATAATTTAATCATATGTGATTTCATTGACTCATGTGATATGCATTGTGCTATGTCAATAAATTTTCAAGTGAAAATATATGCACTTTTACATTGTTTATTAGTCTTAGGTACACACACAAATAATTTATTTTTACAACAAAAAATTACAAGGTTAAGATGGAAAATGAAAAAAACCCTATTGTGGACATTGTGTAACCACTAATGATAGGTCTTATAAATATTTCTACTTTATTCTTATTTTTCCCGACACTAGTGAATTTTAAATGCTATTAGGACATTCATAAATATATAATATATATGTAATCCCATATTCACTACATTTATGTTGAAAGTGTATCTATACAAATTAAGTGGTTATAATTTTAGATGTTTGATATGGATACCCTATAAATTCTAAGACATTTCCTCATTTGATTCCATAATAGTATATTATACAATCTACAAAAACTCTATCTATGAAGGAAAATCAAAGATGATGGTTGATGGTAATCCAGAATGAATCCATTCATTCTAAAAATACATTTGATCTATTTTTAGGGTTGAGATTAATTTATTACAAGGTGAAATATTCAAAATATTGAATTTACTTGATGAAAATTTATAAATGTTAATTACATCAACAATATATTTAAGTTCAATAGATGTTACCTAGTAAATCACATCATTAGACATCTTTGTAGAAATTTTGTGAGCACATTCCATAGATAACATTGAGGAATTATATTAGCATAAAATAGAGTCCAATGGTTATTATGGATAACATAAATACAAAACACATACATTATTATGTTTACTATGATGATGATATCAGATATTTTACATTACATGACCATTTATCCAATTTAGATAATGTATAAATGTTATTCCTCTTCCACAAAGCTTGACAATCAAACTGATTGATCCAGGACATGTAGGTGATAATCCCATTAATGGGATTATAATTTATATATAATATAATTCAATAAAAAATTCTTAAAATATCAAAATATCAAAAATAAAAAACTAAGACTTATGTATGACATGATTTGTTGGTACACATATATTGATTGGTGTTATTTGTCATATAGATGATGGATTATATATCCAATTTATATGCACATGATTTTCAAAGTATATATGGTGGGATGTAGGATATATAGGTTACATATGATTCATGGATATACATATGCATGAAATTATTTACATTGATGGACAACCTTATACAT
Source organism: Torreya grandis (assembly GCA_037957365.1). Taxonomy (NCBI): domain Eukaryota; kingdom Viridiplantae; phylum Streptophyta; class Pinopsida; order Cupressales; family Taxaceae; genus Torreya; species Torreya grandis. The sequence goes on from JARHVA010005146.1 coordinate 850,687, forward strand.
TGGAGGTTGGATTACATTGTTGTCATCTTCATAAAATTATTAGGTTATATATTTCTATACTAGTCCATTGATCATAGTAGACTATTACACATGAATTAATATTAATCATAATTTTTAGAGTGACATTATATGGATATGATGGTTTTATATACTAGATTATGTTAATGATTGATTATGTGAACTAATATTGTATTATCCATGCATGCTAAATTTGATGATTGTGATATTTTGTGATCATTTATGTATGCTATATTTGGTGTTCTATGAGTGCATTAACTATATATTACCATATAGTGTATTAGTTATGTTAGATGATCCTCTTATTTGATTCATGATCATGTCATATCCATGTCAGGTTAGAGTTATGTCATATCCTATATTCTTTTATGCTTATTGGTCATGATATTGCATGTATGTGCATGTGAGTTGACACCTATATGATTGTTAATATGATCTTGGTGATGTGATTTATATCATGCATAATTATATTATTTGAAATGCCATCGATCATTTATTTTTATCATAATTTATATTTAATTGGGATATTAAATATATTTAATATAAAAAGAATTGAAGGATACCTAATGCTATAAATGACTTGAAGCACAATATGTAAGTAAAGCATTGAATTGTATAAAGCTATAAGAATGAAATATATCAAATATAAAAATAAAAAAGAAGACAATAAGACTTAGATTATTAATAATTTTTAGGTTGATTATGTGAGACTAAAACATTATTATAAATGACCAACTTAGACCTAATTATGAGTGTGCCATTGAAATAGTAATTGTCACTATCTTGGGTCAAAACTAATTTTAAAGTCACAATTGACTATCAATAATAAAACCTATGGGTGGATCATAAAATACATGGAAAACCATAATATTGATGGTAAAATAATGCATTAATTCATTAAAGACAACCACATGTGTAACTTATACCTCCCATTATGTATAGATGACCTATAAATGACCTCTTCAACGTTGAAACCCCTCTAGGGCTTACGATAGCTAAAAAACTATAAAAATAGATGGGTATTATAATGGGATGAGTTGAAACCAATAAAAATTATGATGATTTAATGTTTAACATGTATTTATAGTACTTTTAAAATGGAAACAAGCCTCACGTAGTTCTCCCACACAAAGTATTTAATTCAATAATGCTCATTTACTACATCTATGCATCCAAAGATGAATTGAATTATTGATAATGATTTTATTAAATATGATATAATGACATCATGTATTGGTTAAGGGATTACTCAAGTGAATAAAATCTAATTTTAAAATAATAATAAGCTTTGCTTAGTGTGTAATGGTATAAGTATAATTGAATAGTGAAATTACCAAGTAGAATAAGTGGCTTAGATGTGCATTTATAGAAATACAAATGGGGTAACCTCATGATAAATTTTTTAAAAATATATTCCAAACTATATGGAAGGGTTAAATTTTTAAACATAAATTTTTATGGGTAGAGGGGAAAGAACAACCCGTAAAGGTCATGATTGACTAGTAATCTCGACTAGTGTACATCGATTCTGACATGGAGAAGGAAATATTGGATCATAAGAATTTAAAATGTCCATAAAAATGTTTAAGGTAGTATTCATAAAATAATAATATATTTTTATGTATAAAAAAACAAATTAGAAGGGATGTGTCCTTGCAAGTGCATAGGATAGAGTGAGTTGGCAAAATAGGACAATGTCCTAGGCTCAAGTCAAGTAAGGTAAATGTGGAATAAAAGTGTAATTATTGAGTATTTATGACCAAATTTGAGTATCTAAATCCCCCCCCTCATTTAATTGATATATTAAATTAATACAATAAAATTAAAAGTAAAATGGAGTGTGTATAATACACTTTGTCTTATGGAGAAATCTCTAAACATGTAGGACACTCCATATAAAATTAAATATAAAGGAAGGAGTACAATTTTATGTGTGATATCAAAGTTTTTCTTGTGATTTTTCTTAAAGATGATGCTTCCTTATATAATTAGAGAATTGATGCTTCCACTGAAGTACTTAGAGGGATTGGTTCCTTTGTTGAACCATGGAAAATTGAGGGTGATCAAATCCTAATTTTAAGTGAGCATGTCTATAAAATAGAAACCATTTAGGGACATAAAATCTAAATTTATGCTCTTGGTATTTATAATCAAATTCATAGGTGTAGTCACCTAAAATGTTACTTGAGTGAAATGAGTGTTACTTGAGACCACCCTACTGCTATCTTAGACCTATTCCTATCTTATAGAATCTTTCAATCCTTATAATTTTTTTTGTGGGTCTAACCTATACTAGACATTCCAAAAGTAGTCCCATACCTTCCCCAAAGCATCCAAGCCCTTAGTGTCCCATGTTCTACCACCTAGACACTAGATCACCACTTTGGACACTAGTTCACTATGCTAGTTACCAAGGGATCACGTTAGTGTCCTTCACCTCTTTTTAACCCCAATAGACATATTTATAGTTTTTAAGGCACCCTAAGGTCATCTTAGACTTAAATCACATCGTAATAAGCACCAAATCAATATATTTACACTTATTTTATCCATTTACCCACTAGATAGAAATCAAATGCAAATACTCATGAAAAAGATCATAAATAGTTTTAAAAATCAAGGTCATTGATCACTATTCTTCCCTAATTTTGCATATAACCATCTATATAATTCCTAAGATTAGATTACTCATATTTATAGTCTCACGCACACTAAAAAAACTCAAGTTGGAACTCATATTATCATTCACTTACACTTGCACCAAGCACTTAGGTAGGATAAATACACCATGATTGATCCCCTCTTGAGGTATTGGTATGTAGGTAACTCTCAACATAGTGGGGTGTTGAGGTCATGTCTAACCTATCCTACTAACATCACACTTTTGTTACTTGCGCTCCTCAAATACTCTAACAATATGTAGACCTAGGGTTTAACTTCCAAATTAGTCAAAATAAATAAAATATCATGATATAACACTCAATCACACCTGCACATGTGTTTTATACTCAGGCAAAGGTATATCTATAAGTTCACACTCTTCTTTGCATAAGGACACTATCATGCCCTTGAGGACACTAGTATAATGAAATATTGTCTAAAGGATTGTGGTACTATCCAAGAGGAATTTTGAGTTTATATTCTAGTTTAAAACATCTTAAATATATTTTATACTAGTTTATAACCTCTAATTCATTCATATCAATTAGTTTCTAACTAATTACATAATTATGTCATTCATTGCTATTATTAAAATAACTAGATTAGGTCAATTATATTAATTAGAGGTTGTATTTATTAAATATTTATTCCCAAATTTTCATATTCCAACCACTTAACAACATAGGGTTTATATTCCATAAATCCATTAAAATTTAAATCATTCTATGAACCCAACTTACATAAACAATTTTTTAAAACCTTAGTGTACCATTACTATATCCCTTCTTATTTCTAGAATTTGCTCAATTTTTATTTTGTATCCTTTCATCATGGTTATAATGATGGATGCCAATTTATACTTTTTGGTGCAAAGTCATATGGTTTTTCTTTCATATATATTACCTTCCATTTATATAATGATGCACATGTATGTCACTTCTCTCATGGATCATGTTAGAACTCAACTTATTTCACACATTGGTCCACCTCACCTTAAGACCCATTTTATGGAGAGAATTTTGCATGACCAATTTTAGTTTACCTCTAGTTACTATTTTTATGGTATATATCTCAAATGACTCATTTTGTTACTCTTACACCTAGACCCATTGACTATATTCACTCACATTTTGCCTTTAATACTCACCTTTGATAAATAATAGACCCTATAATTTAAACGATCATTAGTGGAAATTAGATGCGTCCTCAGTGTATATAATAAAAATGTAACCCCGTAATCCTTCCTCATCCCAAACATAATATAATGGGCCCTACATATCAACATAGGTCATATGATATTATGGATCAATTGAGAAATACACTAACTAAAATTTCTATACTAGAAATACTCCAGAGGATAAATAATTTTAAATAAATTATTTTTCAAACACTCAATCATACATATTTACATCATGACATAAATCCAACTTATTTTATATCTGTAATGAACATTATCAAGGACATTAAATATTTTATATATTTTTCCAATGAGTATTTTCCCTCATAGTCAGTTATTGATCAAAACCTACCACTCTTCATTCAAGAATCAATCAAAACCACTGCTATTAAATGAGTTCTGATTCATAGTGGTTCAAGACTTAACATATGAAACCTAACATTTATATATACTATGTGGGTTGATATAACATCCATTTAGAAGACATATAAAAACATTAGAGATTTTGATGACATTCCCAGATAGGCATGGGGTACTAGTACATTGGTTATCATGGTTGGGATAAAAACCCTATCTACATAGTTTCAAGTGATGCCCAATCATTTTCATTAAAATTTATTTTTTCGGAGACCTTGGATACATCCCATAGAGGTCATACCATCTACCTTGCACTTATGTGTCAAGTTTTTACATGAAAAATATTTATACTCTTATCCAGTTTATAACTAACCATTTAGATATTATACATTTGTTGAGCCTCCTTTCCCAAGTACATCTCCATATGGGACATATCACATTAACATAGAGTCCCTACCTCACATAATTCTAATACAATAGATGCAAATATATGAGGTTTCAAAATCTACCATCACTATTCTCATACCAATTCTAGATCTTCCTATAAAACCATTATCTTCACCCATTATGGATACTGACACTCCTTACACACATTTTCACTCACCTAAAGTAGATGATGAGATCATCATAACACATTTACCCTTATGTGTTTACTTTGAGGAACTATATATCCTAAATTATGATATAGATTCCTAGACCACCACATAGAATGAGACAACACCCATTGACATTGATGATTGTTTATGTGGATTGAGCTTGGTACCAATAGGCCCTAGATAGTATAAAGATGGTTCTAAGTCACTTATGACTTTAGTTGTATGCGCATCACCATTAACTCCTAGTTCCATAGAAGCAAGCCCAAAAGTTCATTTATAGTTAGTGGAAAACTCTTCTATACATTTAGTACACATGGTTACATCTATAGACATTTATCTAATTTTTTAGATTCATGCATGCAATACACAAGATAAACCATAATAGATTTTATAAATATTAGTTGATATAGGATTGATGGAATCACCATAATTTTTCCATAGATTTGTTATCAAATTATCACTATAGGATGATAAATCAATCTTCCATTTTCATAGGATCATTGGTCATGATATGATACATGATCAACATTACAAATTTTTTTATATAAGTTTAAGTCTTAGGGCACTAGTGAGATTACACAGTGTTTGTCTCCACCACTATAGACACCATGATGGACTCTTCTTTGACACAAACACTCAAAGAATTATCCATTGACTATTTAGGTTTTTATCAAGGAAAACTGCAACCCTAATGTTGTTATTGATGAAAATTATAATCCTAATACTTTCACTTTGGTATTATTACAACACATAGGACATCCAGAGATTGAGCTGCAACATGCTATACATTGCCAAGATTCCTTGGGACATATCACACTACCAGTTGCATGTGGACCTAAGGTGGTCAACACATATTTTTATTCTAAGCGTGGGAACATACATATAGGTTACACATAGAAGTACATGGTTATAATAAATGGATTCCATAGTTGATCAGATAGATATATGTTTAACATTTAATTATGAGGAACACATAGTTTGCATTCTACATGATGGCATAGATGATAACCATAGCTTTCACATAAATACCCCATAGTCTAATGTGGTCTAACTTGGGACCACATGTGAAGCTTCTTACATAGTATATCAACATGCCATTCAAATGTAAAAAATATAGACTAACACCAAGGATAAGGTTATACTTTTAAATATAACATTGTATGATGATCATAATGGTGATGAGTTATTCAATTTTGGGAAGATTTAATATCTGACATTGGATGATCTCCCACTAAATCCACCATTTAACTATCTACATCATATGGATGTGCTCTTAGGTATATAAAGGAACTAATTTCCATTTTTACAAATTCTTAATTACTTACACATTACTTGTACATAGTTTATATTACTTTTCTCTTTGTATATAGTTTCCTTTCATGTTGATTATACATAAATTATACTCAAAATATACAAAAATAATATAATATGTTCAAAATACAAAATCATTCAAATATTAATTATAAAAAATAGACTATTGATTGTATGCATTTCTATTTTTACATTCATTATATTTTCTAGATATTACATATGTTAGCTATCTTATTATAGTCAATTTTATCATAAATACATGCTTCACTTGTTCTTTTTGAGTGTTTATAGATTCTTATATGACTCATGTCCTCTACACAATTCTAAATTTGCTAGCATCTACCCATTATGGGCACATACATAGTTTCATTATTGATACACTTGCCCATTGGGGGAATCATACTACAAATATTTTGGTTTGTCAAGTTACAACTTTCTATACTCTAGATCATAGATTTAACATTGATTAAATCTTGATATTAATAATCCTATAATACTTAGATTGTTTTTGCTGACTACTACTACTACTACTACTACTACTACTACTACTACTACTACTACTACTACTACTACTACTACTACTACTACTACTACTACTACTACTACTACTACTACTACTACTACTACTACTACTATAGACTCAATTATATACATATTTTCTCTTATAATTTTTTTTAACACATGCTCATGAATTATTTAATTTATAGTTTTCCTAGTTTAGAATTTAATGTGTCTCTTTGCATCTACATCTATTTGAGGGCATTTGAATATGCCATTATGCTAGAGGTACAATCACTGAGAGGTGGGGGTGAATCAGTGAGCCCAAATAATCCAACTTAAATTTAAATCTTTAAAAACACTTAATTAATTACCCTAAGCATTAATGAAGCATACACATCATTCATAACAATGAACAAGAGAGATAATGCAAGATAAAGCACATAACATATGACATATGTGGGAAACCCTCTTAAGGAAGAAAACCCACTAAAACCTATAATTGAACTACTATCATATAATAAAAAGAATCAAATTAAACTATTTATAATTGGTCAAGGAACTACCATCCCTTATTTAGTGAGATTATAATCCTACAAGGTGATACACCACCTGTCTAGCTGAGTTGCCATAATAACTAAACTTTTAGCAAGTTTCACCTTATAAGGAGGCTTAAACCCCCTAGATGTTGAGATACCACAACAACACCTATTAACAACACATCTCATGAACATTGATTTCCTTCCAAACTGATGGAGATACAAATTATATTATCTCTCTTCAACTATGCACTCTTAGTGTATCCAAAGCGACCATTTAGATCACCCTAGACCTCTTTACTCATCCTCAACCTAGAATAACAATATTTTGACATTAAAAACATGACCATATACTCTACTAATCAAATCATATATTAGGTATTCTCCCTCTCATTCACTCCATAATTCTCACACACACACTCCTCTTCCAAGTCTCATAAATCTTGAAACCATCACCTTTGGTTTCTCTATTTATATAACATTCAATAACTATGTTGGTTAGACATTAGACATGATTTATCTCTTAAGGGTTCTATCACATCGAGACAAAACTCAATTCCATTCACATGGTTGGCCATAGCATCTATGTATCACCCTTAAGTAGCTACACCTTTCAATTAGGCAATTGTAGCTATTATAGGTCTCATGAAGACCTATTCATCCATTTAGCACTTTATAAAGAAAAAAAAGACCATAAGAATGATTAAAATTTCATAGGTCCACTCCATATTATAGAATTGACATTTTCAAATGTTTACACTCATCATTGCACTCTTATTTTCAAGATCAATCAACTCAAACAAAATCCTTGTTCATAAAGACACCATTAATGAACACACAGTCAAATTCTTAATATTTATTCATACTCAAGATAGATTGATCACACCTCTAAAATTTATACAAATTATCCTCATGGAGTTTAAAAATCTCTCTAATATCTAAGTCATCATGAAATATCAAAATATCCTCAACACAAGCTCAATTACCCTTCTTAGGCTCTGCAAAACATGCATGAACACATAGTCAACTTTAAACCTTCATAAATTTGATTATACACAATTTATAATATTTAAATATATATTTACATATGTGCCATAGAGTCCTATACAAGTTTTCTTTTTACACCATCATCAAATTTTTACTATATCAAAAGATATGGCCAAAATATAAAGCACTAGTTTTTCCTTTATTAAATTCAAATATTCAAAAGAAAACAATCAAAGTTAAACATCAGACACTATGCTCTCATCTCATGTCATTATGTCTTAAAATTGATCATGAACCATTGATATTACTCAAATTTTAAATTATAGTACACTAATTCCCAAATGTTAAACATCTAATAGTTGACTTCATCTCATGTAATCTGGCAACTTTGACCTCATAGGCTGTATCGATCTCTTCAAGATTCTCCTCTCTTTAGCTATGCTAGAAAAATGTCACTTTTAACTCTTGAATTTAATTCAAACCATTGATATATATATATATATATATATATATATATATTCCAAGATGTCAAGATGTAGTTAGATGGTGCCAAGTGTTTATTATTTAACATTGAGAAGATATAAAGATCAAGATTATTCAAATGATCAATGGTGGGTAGGTGATTATACATACATACATATGCGTGTGTGTGTGTGTGTGTGTGTGTGTGTGTGTGTGTGTGTGTGTGTGTGTGTGTGTGTAATCACCTACCCACCATTGATCCTTTGAATAATCTTGATCTTTATATCTTCTCAGTTTTCAAATAATAAACACTTGGAACCATCTAACTACATCTTGACATCTTGGAATAAGCATGCTCTATCAATCCTTTTGTAAAGAGATTAATCTTTAACTTTTTTAACCAAAAAAAATTAACCATTTTGAATTTATGAAAATCATAGATCTATATTTATGAACTCCCATGAACCATTAGATCACTATTTGGTCCTGATCTTTAACATCGTGCAAAAATGACTAATTATAGGGACCATTGCTTATCTTCTTGGAAGGACAACTTTAGACCTTAATAACTTTTGTTGTGATTAGACCCATGATCTAAAATTTTGATCATGTTATATCCTCACATAGGATAATCCAAAAATATTTTAAACTACTCCTAAAAACTTCACACATGTGATATATGACTCCATTAATCTACTCACTTAGATTTTTTTGCCACAAAGCCAGCTATGCCAAGAACTGTCTGGAAGGCCAACTTTTCACATGCATATCTTTTGATGTGCTTCATCGCATGATATAAAATTTAGTGTAAATAGATTAGGAAAAAAATGTACAAAATCATATTATCATTTTATCCTCACACCTTTCCATATGTGAAATATAACAACATCAAAATGCCTACTCAACTTTTTTTGCTACATTATAAATTTGGCTAAGTATGGAAAAACACTGTCAAATTGCCTATGAGCCAACCTTTGCAGTTGAATATATTATGTTTTGATTCATCAAATGAGCTAAAATTTATTGCATATAAAATAGTCACAAATGTGATCACATTCATATGACCAAATCCCCCTGACTCATCCACATGTGGTAATGGTGACATCAATAAATTGCCTACTTAGAGTTTTTGCTACTAGACCCAAAACGTCTAGATGAAAACAATGACCAACTAGATGAAATCCACTCATGAACATAAGAAATAAAATAACTATTGAATTCTAGTAGGATCCCTTTCACATGGTTAATACTTAAGAATCATCCTTAATCATCTCAAACCATGCCAAAACTGAAGATCAACAAAGCATACTTCAAGTATTCTAGGACAAACACATTACACACTTTGTCATTACACTTAGACTATCAACGGATTTCATCCACTCTATTTTACACCTACATGACATCATTGAAAACTCTCCAAAAATATCCTACTTTTTCATTGATGTCAATAACCATCATATAACAATATACAACTCACCTTCCTTGTCTCTCTTCAAGCACTATCATAATATGAATCTTCTCTCCCTTTAACATAATGATAAAGTGGTCACCAAATGATCTTGAGGACATAAAAATAACATCAATAGGATAGGTCCACCTTATAAATATGATACAAACCCCCCATTACCTTGAGCCTACCTCTTCTTACCTTGACAACTTCCTCTTGCTCCATGTCGACATTCTCTTCAACCAAGCATTGCAACCAATGGAGACAGAACACAAAAATCACAAAAATCTAATAAAACTCACCAAGAGACATCTGAGAAGGATTCCCCCTAATATTTAGGAGCCATTTCATCACTTTATCATCTTTATATCTCCAAACACCATGAAGAACTACCACACATGCTTACTAGCCTTTTTTCTCATGCCACGTCAAGGAATATCAATAGAAATTCATGTTACTTCCTCAAATAGGAAACATGGTATAAACCAACCTAATAAATTAATTTGAAACACACATACCTTTCTCTTTTGGAAAAACTAAGCAAAAAGTACTCTTCTTCACACTAGGCTTGTCTAGCCTCCTTGTAACCTTACCTAAAACTTGTAGAGCCCATAATTTTTACTAGACACACTATCATGATATGAAAAATCATTTCTAGAGAAATCTTATATGCCCACTCAAGAACACCAATTTTCATCATGAAGCTCATCCTCTGCAACATACTTCCTTCACATAACCTACTAACCAATTATGCCTCCATCTTAAAAAAAATGAATAACTTGAAAATAATAAACCTTAAAATCTCTATAAATATTGATTTTACAACCCATTTGGCCCATTCAATCTATTAATAATCCTTAGATCTCAACTCATAAGGCAAACCACTTTTCTAGTAAAGGCCAAAACCCTAGAATCTCAAAACAAATAGAGTCAACAAACCTCTATTTGGTCAATACACTCCTTTAAAACAAATTGTACACCTGGAGACAAGCATCCCACATTTTTGGACCAAAAATTGAGCCTCCATACCTTTGGTAACATTTAATTCCTATAACCCATTTTTTAGGCCTATTTATCATTAAGCGAAATAGTAATAAAACTAAGAACATTTAAAAATATTCAATTGGAAAAAAACAAGATCATCAAGATACAAAACTACCTATAACACATCACAAGGAAGTGTATAGACCTTTATGAGCATCAAAATATTCTTGATGTTTCATATTCTCATTATGTCATTTGAAAACACCCATTCTGACCCTATATAATAGCTCCTTCACAAATCTTTGGAACAAGCTCATGATCTTCTTACTTCCTCTTAACCAAAGACCTTATCTGATTGACACAAGTCTCTGTACATAATGGAATTATAATATTAAGCACTCAAATTTGCTTCTTCATAAGAAAGATGTCTCCTAAGAAGCATAGGTAGAGACATCCTACTTCATAAAGTCCTAGAATAATGTGAAATCAGGAGTTGCCCATAACTCCTCATATTCCTTCTCCTCCTTGGTCATCTGATACTTGTAATTTTTATTCTTATTCTTAGGATTAAGAGAAGCAACATGATCAGCCACTATATCATTTTCCTTCTCTTCTATGACTAGATTGATAATACATGGAGATAACATTAATTCTTGATAATATTCTCATCTATAGAGTCTTCTTTACAGCTTGGAATATCATCACTAGATACTAAAAATTGATGTTCTTTGAATTATACTTGCTTAGCAATAGTAGTATTTTAACTTATATCCATACCTCAGAAATAGCCTCAACCAACACCTTGATATTTTCTTTGAACTTGGTCTCTTCATTCTCAACATGAGTAGATATTGATACTTCTTAACACTTTTCAACTTTTGTATCTTTCTCCACCATAGAAAATAGATTACTTGGACCAAAATATTCATTGTGACTTAAACTTACCACCTCTGGTCTCCATGAGTTAACTTGCCTTCTTTCTTACACTTTAGGATCTTGATTGAACCTATTCTAACTTATAGTCCTTTGCTTACAAAATCTATCAATGTGACCTCTTTGTTCATAGTTGTATCAAACCAAACTCATTTATGGAAAAAAAATTTGTCTTGCCTTGTTCAGAAACAAGCTTGAAATGTGTCCTATGTCATGAGAAATGAAACAACCTCATATTTTTGAAGAGGAATCACCTTGTCTAACCTTATGTGGAAAATGGTTTGCAAAGTGTCCCACATCAAGACAATTGAAGAAATTAACTTTATTCACACCTTTTGACTGGTGACCACCATCATAGTTCCATGCAAACTCATTTCCAATAGGTCTCTTGCATCGTCTATCTTTATGACCAAATTGATTACATGTGAAACAATAACCATTGAAACATGTATACCTCATGGCATTTAGCTATCTAATCTAATTTTTCTTCATTCTGCAGCACCTTCATTATTTATCTAATGATTTATCTTCAAAGTATGATTATCCTTGTTCACCTTAGTCTTCATATCTTCTTGAGTTACATTCTTTTATTCTTCTTTATATCTAAGACTAGTTTTATCACTAGCATGCTTTTAAACATTCATAATACTATCTAGATCAATTGATCTATTTTAAAATATCATAAATGACATCACATTATTAGTGTCTTCTCTAAATCAGATTTTAATGACTAATTTTAAATTACATACCTTGATCATTCATCTTCTTTGGCTTTCAAACTTGTATATATAATCTCTAATTGACAAATAAGATGCTTGACTATATTCTCCTTGATGTCTTAATTCATTATTTCTTCAAACACACTAAATTGTTCTTCATATTCCTTGAGTTTATATTTCATCTTCTTATTGATCTTCTTTTCAATCTTCAATTCTTCAAGATCATTTGTCAATGCAGTCTCAGAGTCCACCTCATCTTCATCAACATCTAAATTACTCCAAGTAATTTATTTTTGATGTGAGAAAATTATTTCCTCATCCATAAATAGAGATTCATTTTCAACATAAACATCATATTCATGATCATATTTAGATTCACCATAATCTCTCTCATTTAATGAGCTGCAATCTTCTTTGATGTAGAGACTCTTCTTGTTCTTAAAGGATTTATTTTTGTTGCTATAATTTTTGAATCCTTTCTTTTTGAATGTCTTCTTGTCTTCATCTTGGTCTTCACCATATTCTTCATCATCATGTTTATGAGGTTATTTTTTAGCAAAATGTCCTATCTCTCCATAATTGAAACATTTAAAGGGTAGTTTACCCTTATACTTCCCTAAGCCTATGTTTAATTTCCTAGTAATCAAAGAAATTAATTCATCCTCATAAATGTTAGATATGTTATCCTCTTTAGGTTTATTACTTTGGAACTTATTCTTTGGATTCATTTCAATATTTAATATTGCTTCCTTATTTGGTGGTATACCATCATTTAGCTCATCTCATATGCAATAAGGGTCCCATACAATTGATACATATTCAAATGAGTAAGATCATGACTTTATTATATAACAGATAGTTTTGGATCAAACTTGAGGGATAGAAACCTTAATACCTTTGAATTATATTAGCCTCTTCAAGGTTCTCTCCAATACTTCTGATGATGTTCACAATATCATAAACTCTTTATATAAAGGATGCCAAAGAATATTCTTCCTTCATCTTGAGACTTTAAAATTATCTTTTGTGAGTCTAAAACTTAACAAGCTTGACCTTTATATCTCCTTCATAAATTATCTATATTTTATCCCATATTTATTTAGCATATTTACAATGGATTACCTTGGTGAACTTGGTCTCTACAAGAACACAAATGATGGAATTCATTTCCTTAAAGTTATTCTCAAATAACTTCTTGTCTAAAACACTAGATGGAGTAGTAGTAGGAGTAACATAACCATCCATAATATATTGACATACATTAAACCCTAGGGAAATAATTTATGTTTTCATCCTTGCACTTAAAAAATCATAATTAGATCCATTGAACATCAGTGTTTTCTTAGTAGATAAACCTCCTTGATGACTACCAATATTATACCTTGGATCACTTTCAAGATGTCAACCCTTTAACAAATGACCTACTCTGATACCAATTGTTAGAGGTACAATCAATGTAAGGGTAGGGTGAATTAGTGAGTCCAAATAATCTAAATTCAATTTTAATCTTTATAAACACTGAATAAATTACCATAAGCATTCAAGAATCATACACATCATTCATATCAATGAATAAGAGAGACAATGCAAGATCAAGCACATAACACATGACATATATGGGAAACCCTCTTGGGGGAGAAAACCCACTAGAACCTATAATTAGAATACTATCTTATAATAAAAATAACCAAAGTAGATCATATATAATTGATAAAGGAACTACCATCCCTTATTTAATGAGACTACAATCCCACAAGGTGATACAACACCTATCTATTTAAGTTACCACACCAACTAGACTTTTCAAAAGTTTTACCTTGTAAGGAGGCTGCAACCCCCTAGATGCTAAGTTGCCACAAAACCACCTATGAAAAAATAATTTCCTAAACACTAATTTTATATAAAACCATTGGAGATACAAATTATATTAGTTATTTTTGACTCTGCATGCTCAATGCATCCAAAACCACCATGTAGATCACCCTAAACCTCTTTGCTCATCCTCAATATGCAAGAACACTATTATAACATAAAAAACATGACCAATAGCTAATAAAATCAATACACACTATAATTTTCTCATCAAATCATCTAATAAATATTATCCCTCTTCTTCACTCCATAATTCTCACACACACAATCCTCTTCCAAGTCTCTCATAAATCTAAAAACAATCACCTTTAGTTTCACTATTTATAGAGCATTCATGAACATCACTATCTTGGTTAGCCATTAGACACGACTTATCCCTTAAGGATTCTATCACATTGAGACACATATCAATTCTATCCATATAGGTTGGCCATATCATCTATGGGTCACCCTTAAGCAACTACACCTTTCAATTAGGCACTTGTAGTTTTATTAGGTCTCATGAAGACATCTTCACCCATTTAGCATTTCATTGAGAAAAAAGAAGATCATAGGACCAATTATAATTTCATAGGTCCACTCCATATGACCCATTTTGAATTCTCAAATTCTTATAGTCATTATTGTACTCTTTTGTGCAAGCTCAATCAACTCAAACAAAAGCCTTGTACATAAGGGCACCATGAACAAACATAAAGTCAACTTATTAAGCTTTGTTCATACTCAAGATAGTTTGATCACACCTCTAAAATTAATAAAAAATATTTTTATGGAGTCTAAAACACTCTCCAATATATAATTAATCATGAAATATCGAAATAACATCAACACAATCTCAATTACCCTTCTTGGGTTACATGCAGAACATGCATGAACACACAATCAAATTTGAACCTTCATAACTTTAAATGTACACACTTTCAGATCTTAAAATATATATTAATAGATGAAATTGGATTTCTCTATAATTTTTATTTTTACTCCATGAGAAAATTTCCCTTGTATCAAAAGATATGGCCAAAATATAGAGCACTAGTTTTTCCTTTGTTAAATTCAAATATTCAAAAAAAAATGATCATAGTTAAACCTTGAACACTATGCTGGCATCTCATGTATTCATGTCTTTAGATTGATCATGAAACATTTATATTATTCTATATTTAACTCATAGTGTGCTAATGTCCATATTTTAAAACTATAATAGTTGAATTCATTTCATGCAATCTAGAAACTTTGACCACATACACTTCGTAGATATCTTCAAGATTATCTTTTATTTAACTATGCTAGACACCTATAAATTTAACCTCTTGAATTTAATGTTCACCATTCATAACTATTTTTACAATCACCTGATCACCATTTATCCTTGTAAAAATCTTTATATTTATCTATGCTCAATGTTAAACAATGAACACTTGGTACCATCTCACTACATCCTGACATCTTAGAATAAACACACTTCATCAATCCTTTTGTAAAGGGATTGATCTTTAACTTTGTTAAAAAATGAAAAAATTAACCATTTAAACTTGTTTCACTATATAAATATAAATTTATGAACTCCCATGAACTATTTGATCTCTAAGTGGTCTTGATCTTTAAAATTGTGCAAAAATGACTAAGTATGGGGACCATTGCTTATCTACCTAAAAGGCCAACTATGGACCTCAATAACTTTTGTTGTACTTAGATGCATGATCTAAAATATAAACCATATGATATAATCATATAGGATAATTCAACCATGTGTCAAACTTATCTTGAAACCTTTGCACATGCAAGATATAACTCCATTAATCTACTCACTCAAATTTTTCTGCCACAGAGCCAACTATGCCAAGAATTGTCTAGAAGGCCAAATTTGGACATGCATATCTTTTAATGCACTTCATCAAATGATCTAAAATTTATAAAAAATAAAATAGGCACAAAATAAAAATAATATTATCATTTTATCCCCACACATTCACACATATGAAATATAACAACATCAAAAGTCCTACTCAAGTTTTCTTACCATACTGCAAATTTGGCTAAGTATGGAAAAACATTATCAAACTGCCTAAGAGCCCAAATTTACACTTGAATATATTATGTTATAATTCATTAAATGAATTAAAATTTAGTGCATACTAACTAGGCATAAATTTTATCACAACCATATGACCAACTCCCCTTGGCTCATCCATAGGTGGTAATGGTGATGTTAGCAAACTGCCTACTCAAATTTTATGCTACTAGACCCAAAATTTCTAGATGAAATCCACTCATGAAAAAAATAAGTCAAATTATTATTGACTTTTAATAGGACCCATTTCACATTTTAAATAATTTAGACTCATTCCTAGTCATCGCAAATAATGCTAAAACTAAAGATCAACTAAGCATACTAGGAAAAACACATTGCACACTTTCTCATTATCACTTATAATATCAAGGAACTTCATCCACTCTCTTGGAAATTTACATGACATCACCATGAAATAATTCACAAATACCAAACATATTGTTATATGGCTCTATACCACTTTCCTTAATTATATGTATGTTTTATATATATGCCCATGTCCTTGTGTGTGCTTTCTTGATTATGTATACAGACATTTGAACATGTAATTATAGGTGGATCTAATCCAAAATTTATTTATCTTTGAGTATATGTAAAATTTAACATGTAATTATATATATTTATTTCTCATATTTAGTAATATGTGCCCATTTCCCTTGTATTTTGGCCCCCTTGCCTAGTTTGTGTGTCTCATGTGTGTAATATTTATACTTTAATGTATGCATAATTTTCATGAGACTTGTCTCTTAATTATCACACTTTTATTTAGTTCTAGATGTCATGAGGGACATCATTAATCTCCCCTTCCTCTTTGTGTGCCTTGATGATCATCATACAACATACCCTAGGTGTTTTACTCATATTATATTTAGATTAATTGGTCACACATAGGATTACATTGTTATTTCTATTTTTAAACCTTGTGAATTATATATGTAACATACATCACACATTACCTAATTATTCTCAAATTATCTTACATTCCAATGTCATGTATACACATTATATTGGTTCATCACATAGATATAATTATGCTCAAGCTAACAAAAGGTTGCATATATTTTATTTTGAGGACATTTATTATATATGTTAATCAAGTCCCATCAAATGAGGGGAAATTCATAGTGGTTTTTCACATAGATAAATCCATTTAGGTGCACTTAAATTATAGTTTTCATTATGAATACATAGAATATAGAGTTTATAATTAGGAAAACATAGTAGAAATAGTCAAACATATACCAGTTATAGTTGGGCATAAAAATAATACAAAGAGACACTAGCATGGCCTAGTGGACACTAGCATGGTATGATACTATCCAAAGTACCATGATACTATCTATTATCCCAAAAAATAAGAAAATTTAGATTGGATAGAATGGTACAAATTTTATAATTTATGTTTACATAGTATTAGTCACATATTATCAATGATACTCAATTTATTCTTAGTTTTGTATAGAATCATACCAGTTTAATCAGATTAGGGGCATCATGGATGGCATGATCACTTATATTTTAGTTTTATATATGCTTAGATATAAATAACTATATCTCAATCCAAAATACATATGCATATATATCAAAATTAAAGGCATGTGTATGGCACATTATTTCTATTTTTCACTTATGCATCAGTTGATCAGATGGAAAGTAAAAATCCATGTCATTATCCACATTGTTAATCTAGACACCATTTACACGAATTTTCCACTAGATTGATGTTTTAATCTATCTATAATGGTTATAATTATCGATTAGTCCCTAAGTTACATACCCAAGTGCCTGAGAGTCCCCTGAGTGATTTTTCATTTTAGAGTTTATAAGTGTCTCTAAATCCATCCTAAAAAGTTTTATTTACATCACAAAACTTTAGTTACATTTCATCTACTACATATGGGTAGGCAATGATGAATTCATAACCTACTTGAGTTCTTGATCCACATATATAGGAGGGTTGGATAAGCTATCAATATAATATCATTTATTCATAGTTCATGATCTAGCAAGTATGGGTGTAAAATGATGGAGTCAAGGCCAATTTGAGTTCTTAAGCCACCCACACATGATGATTGATAAATCCATAAACTCACTCCAAGTTATGTATAATTTGATCACCAAATACACACACAAGATGTCACTATGTTATTTCATTGGTTTACATACTTAGTGAGATATATTTATTCCTTTCCTCTCTCTCTTATCTCTTTACATAGTTGTATATTTGATTTTGATGTTTATTAAGTAGGTACTCAATCAATCGTGTTTCATTTCCAAAACACATAATGGATCATGCTATGCATACTTATACTTGAATTCAAAGGCTTAGCCTCTTAGGCAAGTCTAGGTATGCTACTTTTTTGATTATCCTAATAATTTAAATTTATTACATTTATAGAATAAATAGGGTGAAATTTAGTCACGTAAAATGTCATTTGAGTGCAATAAGTTTAATTGAGACCACCCTACCCCCAGCTTATCCCTAGACCTATCTTAGAGCTTCTTTTGATCCTTATCCATATTTTATGTGGGTATAATCCATCCTTAGACATTTTTAAAAAAATCCCAAACCTTCCCCTAATCATCCAAGCCCCTAGTGCCCTAGGTTTTACCACCTAGACACTAGCATACCCCATTAGATATTAGTACATTATTGTAGTGACCAAGGGACATAGTGTCCCTTACCTCTTTTTAACCCTAATGGAGATATTTATAGTTATCAAGGCACCCTAGGGTTAGCCTAGCATCAAATAAAATCCTAACAAGCACCAAATTAGTTTATCCCACTAGATGGTAATTACATGCAAATACTCTAGAATAAATTAATAAATAATTTTACAAACCAAGGTCATTAATCCCTATTCTAGCCTACTTCTGCATATGACCATTTACAAAATTATTAAGCTCAAATTAATCAAATTTACATTCTAAAGCACACTAAAAACACTCAAGCCAATACTCATACTAGCATTCAATTACACTTGCAAAAAGCACTTATATGGGGGAAATACATCGAGCTTGATCCCCTCTTGAGGTATTAGTATGCATACAATTATCAACACAACATGGTGTTGAGGTCATGTTTGGCCTATTTAACTAACATCACACTTTTTATACTTGTGCTCCTCAAATACCCTAATAACATAAAGACCTATGGTTTTACTTCCAAATCAATAAAAATAGAGAAAATATAGTGATATAACACTTGGGTACATAGGCATAAGTGTTTCAAACTGAGGTGAAGGTATATCTAAAATTTCATACTCCTCTCTAATAAGGACACTATCTCACCCCTAAAGATACTAGCATGGTGTGATATTATCCAAAAGACTATGCCTCTATCCAAGAGGAGTTTTGAATCCATATTCTAGTTTATGACATCTTGAATAGATTTTATACCAATTTCTATCCTTTAAAAAATTCATCTCAATCAATTTATAGCTAAGTACATACTTGTGTAATTCATTATTATTATTAGAATAACCAGATTAGGTTAATTTTTGTACAAATTAATGAATGTATTTATTGCATATTTATTCCCTAATTTTCATATTCTATCCCTTTGAAAACCTAGGGTTTAATTCCATAAATTCCTTAAAATTTAAATTAATAAGATATAATATTAAAGGGTAGTTAATCTACAATATACATTATGTACATAACTAAATCAACCACTGTAGATGGCATATATATTTATCACTTTTTCCTTAGTTCTTATGATATGTGTAATATAAATTTTAAATTGAAAATGCTCATAGAATAAGGGAATACTTTTTTCCATAATCATGACTTTATACTTGGAAAAATGTGTGCATAAATTAGTATCATGTCCCTTGAATCTAAAAAATAGTATAGTGTGCATGAATTTACTTTATGCTCCCACATGATAAATTTAAAATCTATAACTCTATGTAGAGGTAAAATTTATAATTTTTATTTGAATCTTATGCACTATGTAGATTCATATGTACCCAAAATGTATGAATATATAATTTGTTCTTATAATGTTAATGTACATGCTCTTATAATATGTACCATTAACTATATTTTAAACCATTTTGAATTATATGAAATTAATTATTATACCCAAAGCTATTTTTTTACTTATAGAGGTTTATCTCTATATGAAAATCCCACTAAAATGGCCCCCTTTTTAGGGGAGGGATGTGTATTACAAGTCATTCATCTCAAAATAAAATTTAACTATATAATGTGTATGAAGATATTATCATTTTATTTCATAGCATATGTGAAAAGGTATGTCATCATATTAAGACATTTATCATTGAAAGGATGCATGCAACATATAAAACTAAGACTAAAGAATTAAATATATGTGTGTGTGTGTGTGTGTGTGTGTGTGTGTGTGTGTGTGTGTGTGTGTGTGTGTGTGTGTGTGTGTGTGTGTGTGTGTGTGTGTGTGTGTGTGTGTGTGTGTGTGTGTGTGTGTGTGTGTGTGTGTGTGTGTGTGTGTGTGTGTGTGTGTGTGTGTGTGTGTGTGTTGTGTGTGTGTGTGTGTGTGTGTGTGTGTGTGTGTGTGTGTGTGTGTGTGTGTGTGTGTGTGTGTGTGTGTGTGTGTGTGTGTGTGTGTGTGTGTGTGTGTGTGTGTGTGTGTGTGTGTGTGTGTGTGTGTGTGTGTGTGAATGATTCTCATATTATTAGTTGTAATAGAAGAATCCTATGCCATGGTTAACACATCATAAGGATTATGGGACTCATCAAACTAAATAAGTTTATCAAACACACAAACAAAACATGTATAATGTCACTCATAGGGTTAAGGGCCAACACATAAAGGATATAATAATATTTCACACTTAAATACTTCTAATGGATATAAAAAAAGGCCAAGGGTAATTCCCTCATTAGACTTGAAAGGGCCAATACAAATGTATATGTATATATCACACACAAGGGCCAAGGGTCATTCCCTCATTAGACATGAATATGTTATGATCACACACAAATTCTTGGGGTCATACATAATAGACAAATAAAGTCTAATTGAATATGTAAAAATATAACATCAATGGAACAAATGACTAAAAATATAGTATAAACCATGTATATATAATGTGATCATATCCTAGTAAATAACATGTCTTTGTACATAATGCAAGATAGGGATATTCGCAGGTGGTTACATATAATATATTCTCCCTTGCTCCCTTTTATGTAATAAATTAGATGTCCATAATTAAAAATATCAAATCCTATTCCAAAATAATGGCATGAGTAAAGGAGCAGGATAAAGAAAGTATGAATGAGAAGGAGGGCATGAAAGATAAGGAGTAGAACAGAGGAGGAGTGTGTGTGAAAAGAAGGATTGCAATGTTGTAGCCTAGAGTGGGTCCCTTATATAATCTCAAATTTTCTAATATGGGAGGTAAATCCATGGGTAATCATGAAAAAAAATATCATAGGAAGGTTTTTTAGGTAGTGATAGAGGAAGATAGAGAATGGTGGGATGAAAAGGTGAATTTGAGAAAAATAAGTGCCAACTAGAAAGGCAAGCTTGTAAGGTTGCTGCAGTAGTACTTAGAGAAGATTATGGGTAATAAGAAAGCTTTGATGGTTTATAATTAAATTTTTGAGGTATTTTCAAAGTTTTTTGAAGAGATGCAAAAGGTTTCTAAAGGAGATCAATATTTGGAAAGTTTTTTAGTTAAAAAGGGGGAATCTTTGGGGGATGGAGTGAAAACTAGAGAAGCCAATTTTTTTGAATGATATTCATATCATTTCAATGTTAAAATTTAAATATTGTTTGATTATTATATAATTTTAAAATGTGTGGGTAAATGGAAAGTGGTGGGATAAATTCAAATATATATTAAGGAACATTAGGGTTCACTGGTGGAGGTGAGATTTTTTCCCAAAGGTTTTTTTGTTGCGGTCTTTATTTCCAAAGAAGAGAAAGAAAAGGTTTTCAATTTTGAAACATGTTATTTAAATGGTATGGGTATTTAGATTCAAAATTGGATCCATAATTTTGATCCATTAAAATATAAGAAGGGTATTTATCTAGTTTTGATAAGATTATATGGTCTTCATTTAGAATATTGGAGTGAATACTATCTAGCTACTTTGGGAGGTTTGATGGGTCTGGTTGTAGAAATAGATGATTCCTAGATTAAAGGTGGTATAAAATCTTATGCTCATGTTAGGGTTGAGTTGGATTTGGATCAAGATACTCTAGAGTTTTTTATAATAAATTTAGGGGGTAGGGTTTGGCATTAAATAATTTGTGTGGAAAAAATTCCTTTCAGATGTTACAAATGTCACCAACCAAGTCATATTTAGAAGTTTTGTAAAAATAAAGGGAACTATCTTCAAAATAAAATAGTTAATATGAGGCGTAAATGGAAACTAAATTAGGATTTAAAAATGAGTATGATAAATCAAAAGGGATAGGAACATCAAATAGATCAAAACAAAGAGGATGAGGAGTCTTAGAAATCTCATTCTCAAAAAATTAGGGTAACAGAGAATCTACTTATTAAGATAAGAATAATTGAAGTAATCTCACCAGCTTCGATGATAAAAATTTGTGATTTAATTGAGAAATAATAACATTACATAAGATATATAGTCATGAAAAAATATATGAATGCATAAATTAATGATGATCTGAGAATTTTAGAGGAAATGGCTCAGGTGTTTCTAAGTTATGACAAGGAGGAGTCAGATTGTGAAGGATATTTAGAATGGGATTTGAATTATAAGGAAATTATATCTATTTAATAGTCCCAAATTAATATTTTAAATCCTAATTGGGTTCCTTAGATTAATTTATGTATAAAATTGAAAAAGTGTGTCATTATAGGCAAAGTCCTAGCAAGAAAAAAGAGCACTCTAGAAGACCTTTTGAATGTTACAAAGCGGGGGGGGGGTAGAATTAACTCCTATAGAATCATAAAGGATATATATTTGAATGTTATGGGTTTGAATTCCCCTAAAAAATATGCTTTATTAGTAATCTAATAAACATTAAGAAACTAGATATTTTATTATCGCAAGAAACCAAACTCAATAGGGAGGTAGTTGAATGATTTTTGAGTTTGTTTGGGTATTATTGGATAGGAATTTTTGTGGAATAAAGGGAATAAACTAGTGATTTATCCATTATTTGGTACACATTTTATTTCAATGTAGATTTTTTGGTTTCAAGTCAAAAAAGTAGGCAAAATTTTGAGTTTTAAGTCTGATTTGTAGTTCTTTTTGTTTAACATTTATGGGCCTCAAAGAGCTTCATTAAAATATTATATATGGGTAGATATTTCATAATTTTTAAAGGATTTTAAAATGCAAAATATAGTTCTTTGGGGTGATTTCAATACTATTTTGATCCATAAGGACAAGCAAGGAAGAGTGCTTTCATATTCTTAGGTGATTCAAGATTTTTGTTTGTTTGTTGCTCATAATGATCTTGAAGATGTGACACCAAAATGATGTTAGTTTACCTAGAATAACAAGTAGATGGGCATGGATAATATTTTGGAGAGACTAGATAGGTTTATGATTTCTTTTATTTGGTATCAAAGTAATAGAAAATTAGACTATTGGGTTTTTCCATAACCTGGGTCAGATCATCGACCTATTGATTTAAACATAGATTTTGATTTACCAATATAAAGACATATGTTCAAATTCAAATTGATGCATATTCAATATCCTTCTCTTTTTGAGATTATTAAGGAATGGTGGATTCAATGTCTAATTCCTCAAGTTTCTATAATGTTTCATATGAATAAGAGATTGAAATACCTGAAAGAAAAACTCAAGGTGTGGAATAGTGAGTATTTTAAGAACACATTTTAGGAAAAAGTAAGGATTGAAGTTGAGTTGATTTATTTGAATGAAAAAAATTTAAAATGGGGAATGGATGTTGAAGCTTATCATCTAGAAAACTATTTGATCAGTGACTATGAGGAAATTCTTAGTAGAGAAGAAATATTTTGGAAATAGAAATCAAGGGAGAAATGGATTAAATAAGGGGACATACATTCAAATGTTTTTCATCAATTTATTAAAGATAAAAGGAAGGTAAGAAGGATTTCTCACATTCAATCTATCCAAGGGGTGGGTTTATATACTCTAGAAGAGATTCAGTCAGAACCTATCCATTTATTTCAAACATTGTTAAATGATGAAGATTTATCTAACTCGAGAGAAAAAAATGAATTTATCTAACTTATTCTTGAAGTGGTCTCTCAAGGTATGAATTAAAATATGTTGGCTCCATTTTATTTGGAAGAAATTAATAGGGTGTTTTTTCTATGTTTAAAGATAAAGCTCTTGGTCCATATGGTTTTCCTATAATGTTTTTACAATAATTTTGGGAGGTGGTTTGTATTGATGTTTGGGAAATGGAGGAAGAATATAGAAAGAAGAAAAAAGTGCTTCCTGAGCTAAACATGACTTTTTTTTCTTTATTTCTAAAAGGTGAATCTCAATTTTCATTATTATATTTAAGACCTATAAATTTCTATAATATTGTTTATAAGATTATCTCAAAAGACATATTTAAATGAATGAAACCTTTCCTTGAGAAACTGATTTATGGTAAGTGGGTTTTGTGTTAGGGAGAAGTATCCAAGAAGGAATTATAGTAGCTCATTAAAGTATGCATTCTCTGATTCATAATCATCAAAAAGATATGTTAATATAACTAGACATTAGTAAAGCTTATGATAGAGTGAATTGTATATTTTCCTTCAAGATTCTTTGAAGTTTGGTTTTAGTAAAGTTTGGTGTGAGTAGATGTTTAGTTGTGTGTTGAATCCAAAATTCTCAGTGTTAGTAAATGGATGCCCATCTAGTTTCTTATCTATCTCCAAAGGTTTGAGGCAAGGGGATCCTTTATCCCCTTTTATTTTTATACTAATGGCTGAAGCTTTAGGAAGAGTAGTTCGTGAGGCATAAGTTAGAGGAAAGTTGCATGGTCTTCAAATTATGGACAATTTTGAAACTCCTATGCATCATCAATTTGTACATGACACTTTTATTTTTGGAAAAATGATAGTTGTAGAATCCTTGGAGTTCAAAAGGATCTTGAGAATTTATGAAGAAGCTTATGGGAAAAGAGTTAATGAAGGTAAGTTTGAAATATATATTTTCAATTATTGTCATAAGATATAAATAAATTTAAGCAAGATTATATGTTTTAAAGTTGGGAAAATTCTAATCAAATATCTGGGGGTTCCTTTTTTCAAAGGTGTTGGTTCTTCTTGCATCTAAGAAATTCTACTTGAAATGTTTAAGGCTCATCTGGGTTCATGAAAAGGAAGATGACTATCCTTGTCTAGTAGGATAACTCTTATCAAATTTATTCTTAGTCCTCCAGAGTAAGTTATAAATTCTATGATTAAGATCATGAAGGATTTTATTTGGCAAGTTTTTTGATGAACATAAGAAAATGCCTTTAATGAAATGGGAGAGAGTTTGTATGAGAAAAAAGAAAAGGAGAGTGGGTATAAAGGATTTCCATCTCCAAAATTTAGCCTTCGGAGCTCAATTGGTTTGGAAAATGGTTTCTAATTTAGGTAGATTATGGTGCAGACTCATTTGAGATAAGTATCTTGATTCAAACTCCCTAGAGCATATGGTGTCAATTATTAATCCCCTTAGAGGATATCATGATGTAACTTTATGCTAAAATGTAGATAAATTCTAGCATAACAAGTTTTATGGATTGTTAATAATGATAAGAAGATAGATTTTTGGTATGATTCTTGAAATGGTCATTGCCTATTAGTGGAGGAATTTGTTGATAGTCAGATTAAAACTCTTCTATAAAATAAGTTGGGTGTGAAAGTGAGTGACTATGTGGTTTTGGATCCACTCTTGAAGAGACTAAACTATAGATGGAAAATTTTGAGGGATCTTCCAATCCCACAAGAGAAGGAATTATCTTTAGAGGTTTGTCTCAAGAAGAGGAAAATGTTTATAAATGATCAAGAAGATCAACTTCACTAGATTGGTGCAAAAATGGGTTTGTATTCAATCAAATTAGGATATCAGATGGTGGAAGCTAAAGATGATTCTTTGGGTTGGATAAGTTTTCTATGTTGGAGTAGATAAGGTTTACAAAAAGATGGAGCCTTTGCATGGTTAGTAGTGTATGGTTTAGTACTTAGGATATATTTAAAAAGATAGGGTTTGTTGGTACCTAAATAAGACTGTAGAGGCTTGAACCAAATTGATTTTTGATCTTTATTTTACTAGTTTGTAATTTTATTTTTAATAAAATTATAAATATCAAAATTTTAATCCTTTTGGTAGTAGGTGATGTCCCTTTGGTTATAAATATTATGTTTATATGGGATTTATTATGTTTGATTTTGGAAGCAGGTGTCATCTCAACATTTGAGGTAGTCATCATGATTTGAATGTTTCAACATTGCCTCAATAGATTTCATTCATGCAAATTTATCACTCTTGATTGATTTCTGAGTAGAATGATAGCAAGAAGGATTTATTTAATATGGGTTTAGTAGTTGGTTTTGGGGCCACTTTTCATTTGAGCTATTGAGATGAAACTACATTGTGTATTATCCATAGGTTAGATGTTAATTTTTAAAAAAGATGAAAACCAAGAGATGGATTTTTTGGGTATGGTTTCCATGATGCACCTCTTTAAAATGTTTTTTATTTCCATGTTAGAGGTTGTGGAAGCATTAGAGAAAGTATTGAGGGTGAAATTATTGATAACAAATGAATTGGTATGAGTAAACTTAGCATGGCATATTTTTTTGTGAGCAATCTCTACATAGTTATGATAGATAAAGAGTAGATTTTGATGTTGGTTGATTTCTTTGGATGGTTCAAATATAGTTTGGGATCAATGTCAAAAATTGATACCCTCTCATTAGGTCTATTTCTCACCCTCCCTTTTTTTGGTAAGGATAATTTAAGACTAATCCCTTTGTCTTTATTCCTTTCTTTGGAAACAAGATTTTTGGCTTTGGTGAATTTCACATAGGAATTTTATGAGGCATGCTCGAGAGAGAAAAAAATGAAGGGGACAGGGGCATTATCATGCCTAAAAGTTAGAAATTGTTAAAGATAATCCTGCTTATGGAGGAAGGGAAGGCATAAATAAGGAAGCCTAAGTGTGTGAAAGATATTAAATGGCATGTCAAGGGATTTTATAGCAGTGTGTTTAAGGCACCACTATGATGGAAAGGAAAATTTAAGCTTCTGAAGGACCCTAGTAGTACTCAGAGGAGATTGGTTTTCTCACGTCCATAGGAGACAACTAGTTTGTTGATAGGGAAAGAGGTGATGATGGTAGGTTTAATCTATAAATTAAAAGAGTAGGATATGAATGAAACTAATTTTAATAAGCTTAAAAAATTACCAGTGATGGGTTATTTCCTACAAAGCAATGGTAAAATGGTCAAGTTAATCATCTTGGAAAAAGTATTTTTGTCTAGTTTTTTGGTGACTATTTGATAGTGTTTTGTAGCCTATAATTTTCATAATGAATGTTTAGAATTAAGGATGGATTTTTATAAATATTTGGACAAATTTTTTTCATTTGGTATAGTCATAATGCCTTAACAATATCATTTTTAATCTAGACTAGTTTTGTTTTTTTGAATATCATATGTTATGTGGGTCAGGGACCCATAAATCCCTAGCATTGGTCTAAAAAAATGTAAGGATGTTATAATTACATTTGTAAATATAATATATCTCAACACAATAAAGTGTTTATATAATGGTAACACTTATAAATAATTTAAAATGGTCGAGTTAATCATCTTGGAAAAAGTATTTTTGTCTAGTTTTTTGGTGACTATTTGATAGTGTTTTGTAGCCTATCTTTTTCATAATGAATGTTTGGAATTAAAGATGGATTTTTATAAATATTTGGACAAATTTTTTTCATTTGGTATAGTCATAATGCCTTAACAATCTACTTTTGGATAATATGCCTGTAACATAAAATGGACACTAGGTAGAGGAAATTCCAACATCTAAATCCATGTAAAATTTGTATGTTTTACATAACACTCATAAATAATAGTGAAATTCAAGTGAGATAAAAAAATGTAATGTTATCTATCAATCATGAGATAAATAACATATGAAAATGACGTAAAATAGATGTTAAATCATGTTCAGGTCCTAATTTTGGATTTTTAGAATATTTTGAATGTTATTTTTTATATATTTTTCCATATTTGACTTTTTAAATTTTTTTGAATTTTGAAACAATAAAAATAGAGATTAGAAGATAAGACATAGGTTTTAAGGTATAAGAAAGGGAATGATTTTGAATAATCCATAACATGTGTGGAGGTAAAGTATACATTAAATATGATGGGATGGCAATGTATGAGAAATATGGCCTCACTATAGATGTGAATTATCATTAAATAACATGTTGGGGATAAAATATAGATGTAGAGGAATGATAATAAATATTTGTCTCATCAAATTTTCACTTGTAAACATATCTGACACACATGTATGAGAAATGGAGTGCATATAAATAGATTTTACATGAGATAATGTTATTGTTATACTATAATTGAGTATAGTATCAAAAAAATAGATGTATTAAATATCTATTTACTTTGGTTTTGATATTAGTATATAAAAACATACAAGTCAATATTAACATGTTTAGGACAATGGGGACACACCATATTAACTATTTTTAGTTGATCTTAACTATGATGAAAATACAATATGTAATAATTAGATTATGAAAAAAAATGATAAATGGAAAAAGGTGGTAGTATTAGATCATTGTTTTAGACTATTCATATTGGGAAAGTTAACAAAAGAGATAAAGGGAAAAAAAGACACAAATATCCAAGGTATAGAACTGATAAAATTGATCACATGTGTGAATAAATGAATAATAACATAATGAAGCAATCAAGAATATATGGAAAAAATTTTAATTTTTTGATTATTTAGATATTTTTTAATATTTTAAATTAAAATGTGATAACCAATGATCCCCTCAAGATGAAATATATAATAAAGATATATAATAAAATATGTCAGGGTCATATTTTATGGTTTGAATGTGCTATATGTGGATGAATTAGAACTATAAAAGGCATACGGTGTTCTAATGTAAGTATCTCGATCATTACTCATATAATATAATGTGAGAGGAGTAAATTTAGAGGATCTAGGATGGTTTGAAATTTGATGAGTAGAAAAAGGATGTTACAAATGTTATGATATTTTTGGAGCCTATTTATTTCTATGTATCACTAATTTACAATATGTTTCATTTGATGGTGCATTTTGTGAACTTAACACCTTTTTCTAGTATGGTGCTTGTTTTTGCATTTGTTGCTTTTGATATTTTTTTAGTTTTTTTGAATTCGTTGTATATAAATATTTACAAAGTTCAAATAATTATAAATGTGATTTGTTATTGAATATATGGATCAATGCACCAAGTTGGTGTATGGGGAAGAGGAGGTATACTAGATCATAAAGGGTAGTGTACACTATGAAAGAGACACATTAACCTTCACATACTAAACTTATTGAGGTATAAACAAGAAAATAAATGAATGGATAATGGGATGAATTGTCTATGGATTTCATCCATTAAGTTGATATGTTTGAGGGATTTTAATAAGAAGGGATAGAAGAGCTAGTTGGTTGGGCAAAGGTATATGAGCATGGATTTAAACTAAGGGTGGAAATAGATGATCATAGTGATACCAAAATAAATAACCAAAATTATATTAATCATTTAATGTGGTGAATTTGGAAGATATAAATCCCAATAACCCTCAGTATAGATGAGGAAAAGGTAGTGGAGTTATTGGTCAATAATTGGCTTGGTAAATTATAAAAAGTTAGGTTGTAAAACCAAATGGATTTGGTTTATTCAATTAGGTTGAATATGACCAACCAATGTAATATATAAAGTGAATGAAATAGGATGAGACTATACTTGAGGAAAAACAAAAGGGATGGATAGGCTCAAATCTAATGATTTTTAAGTTGGTGTGATAGGAAGTAGATGGGTCTCATTATTAGGGGTTTTATTTGATGATATTAATCTACGTATGTAAGCTAGTATGAATTTTTTTGGGGGTTTTGGATGTTTTATGTGAAACTAATATGATGTGTGTCTTAATGGATGAAAACATGGAATTTTGATTTTCTAATTTAAAATAACTTCCTTTTGTATGCAAATGAGCAATAAAATTATAGAATGTAAACTTTCTTTTTCTATTTTTGTAAGTAAGTTTGTTGATGTTTGTTTGTGGATGTTTACTATGAAAAAATTAAAAATAAAATGGTTTTTATTTGGATATATCTAGTGATTATATTCACCCAATTTGTCCTAGATATAATTCAACGACATTTGTTATTTGAGATTTATGATATGAAAATTTAAACATTGGGAATGAAACTATTTTTTTCCATGTAAGAGAAGAAGAGAGAAGATGATTTATTTATTTTTAAAATATATAAATATTTTTAAAATGAAAATTTATTATAAAAATAAAAAGGATAATCTTAAAAAAATTTAAATGAAATAAAAGAGAAATTGATTTCTCCAACCTAACCAATGAAAAGATTATGTAAAGATGAATAAGTAGTTGGTATGAGTATCCAATTATTATGTAGCTATCTATTTTTCTCAATGGTGACCTTGGAACCCTCTTAAAATAAGGATGACAAAATAAAGGAAGCATAGAGAGATAATCTGGAAGAATAAATAAACTTGATTATGGCTAAATGATCATGAATAACAAATAAGTGGTTATAGACTCATGAACACCCTCCTCCAAACTTATGAAAATGTAAATAAAAATATTTCAAAATGAGGAAAAATATAAAAAAAATAAAAAATATGGCTATGGTTTTTTGAAACCTTTTAAGCTTCAATCAATAATTAAAAAATTAGATCCAAAATTATAATAAAAGTAAAATACTTGCAATGAGGAAGAATAAGTTGTGACTTGGAGTTAACTTAAACTTGATTAGGAGCTTGGTCAATTAAATTAAAGGTGATGGAGATTAACATAAATAAGAACAAAGTTTAATTAAGTAATCAAGCATGTTAGTTCAAGATAAAATAATTAAAACACATAATTAAAATCCTAAAAAATATGTGAAAACTCAAGATTTGGATATTAAATTTTAAATACATTGAAACAATAATGAAATTATCAACTTATGCAAGTAGTAATTAATAAACTAACATAATAGTTTATGAAATCACCATAGTGACTATGAGAAACATTGATGTAATTTTTTAGAACCAATGTGGTAGTTACGTAACTACTATGGTGGTTACATAAACCACATTGATAGTTTCATAAATGTCATGATGGTTTCCCCAAGGGAAGAATTTTTTTAAAATATGAAGGGAAATGAATCAAAATGAAAAAATAATGTTTGAAAATGATAAAAAAAGAGGTAAAAGGCTATCAAAATGGAGAGGACGAGATCTAAGTATGTTTTAGCTAAGATTATTGCATCATCATTAGAGTTTATGTGAAATGTTGCATTGTGAAAAATTTAGTTGCATTCATGTTGTCCCTCAAGAGACACCTCATTATTAGTTGTTGAGGGTGTTATCATAGGTAATGGAACATTAAAGTAAAATGAGGCCTAGGAATATTACCTTGATTATATGTGCAATGTAATAAATATATCTAAGATACCATGATGACTTGTGAGCAATAAATAGGATTCAGATGCAATTTTACAAAAAAGGGGGAAATATGCTAATTAATCAAAACATAAAAAAGTGTTACCATGCATGCATGGGTAAGGATACTACATGAACCATCCCATCAGGAAACTAAGATCAGTGCTGAGTGGTGTCAACCTATAAAATAAAATGAAAAATCACATTTTTAAATAACATTATGAAAAATAAAATGTTAGAATATTAAGTGTTTCACATATTCTAGGTTATTTTGGGAAGAATCACATGGTAATACATCAATTTCACCAACATTTTAAACTTAAAATGTGACATACTAAACTTCATATACTCAACTTGTCAAGGTCTAGCTAAGACAACTAAGGAATGAATAATGGGATGAATGGTCTAGGGAATTGGTTGGTTAGGATGATGTGGCTAAGGGATTTGATTAGGAATGGATGAAAGAAATAGTTAGTTGTGTTGAGATATAAGAACATGATTTTGAGAATTAAGTGACAAGAGATGATTGTGGTGACACCAAAAGATCTCACTAATATTTTAATGCTTGTTTAGAGTGGTAAATTAGAAAGAGATGGTATCCAAAGAATCCTTGGTATGGAAAAAGACAAGGTAATAAAGTTATTGATTGATAATTATCTCAAGAAATTGGGTAATTTTGGATTGTAAAACCCTATATATTTCATCAATTCAATCAGGTGGACTATGACTAGACAATGCCACTTTCAAAGTTAATGAGATGGATGATGCTAGACCCAAGGATATAGAAAAGAGATGGGGAGGTTCAAACCTAAAATTTGTTAACTTGGCATGGTAGGATACAAATGGGCATCACTATTGTGGGTTTTATTCGATGAGCTTACTCATAATGGGAATCAAACTAGATGATTATGAGGTTTGGCAGAGGGATGGAGGGAAATACATTGAGTCTAATCTTGAAGTCAATGTCATTCTAAAGGTTATTAACTAGTATGGTAGCTTGTACTCTAGGGAATATGGTTACCACATGAAATTAATTTAACTCTAGGAACATCATCTAGGGGTGAGGAAATTATGGTTTGTAATGTTAAAGCATATCACTTATCTTGATGTGGTTATGAAAAATTACTTCTTGTTTTGGAGGGTTGGAAGCAAGGTTTATTTTTGAATTTTAAACAAGGTATTGCAAATGGAAATAAAAACTATGCCACTTGATGAAATAAAAGTGATTGAAGTAAAATAAATGACAAGATGAAATTAAAGGAAAGGGTAATAATTTTATCTTTTATTCTTTTTTGTCATTTTTAATAATGCAAATGTTAAAACTAAATTTTAAACAAGTAATGCAAATAATATTTTTTGACTTTTTATAATTTAAAATACAAATAATTTCACCTAAATATGATAAATGAATGTAATTATCTTTGTATTTTTAATGAAATTAAATAGAAAGATAAAATTCAATTAAATTTTTAAACATTAAAATGAAGAGTTGTATCTAAGACTTAGATTTGTTTTGTGCAATGCAATGTCTATGTTTGTAAGGATCTAATACACATATGTAAGCAAGTATAAAAGTTTTAGGGTTTTTGATTATTTTATATGAAACTAAAATGATGTATGGTTAAAAAAAATGGAAAATTGTAATTTTATTCATCTCTTTTAAAACACATTTGTTTACTATGAAAATGAGTAAACTAACTCTAAAATTCAAAATTTCTTTTTCTAATTTTGTTATTTTTTGGTACATCTAATTTTGTTGATGTTTGTTTATGGATGTTTTCTATGAGAAAACTAAAAATGAAATGATTTTTTAGCTATAGATAATGATAATATTAAATTAATCCATATCTAATGCAAATATATTGTTATTTTATATTTTTGATATGAAAATGTAACTAAGGGAATGAAACTACTTATTTTAATGCAAGAGAAGAAGATTTACTTCTTTTAGAAATTTATAAATCTTATAAAAATGATAATATTTTATATAACTAAGAGTACTAATGTAATAAAACATTAAATTAAAAAAATAAAAAGGAAGTACCCCAACAAGACCAATGTTGAGATCAAGTGAAGATGAATAAGTAGTTGATCTGAGTATCCAATCCTTAAGTATCTAGATCCTTTGCTCAATGTTGACCTTGGAACTCTCTAAGAAGAAGGACCAAAATAGTAATGGAAGAAAAAAGACAATATAAAATAATAAATATTACAAACTTATTTAAATAAATAGAATATGATTAAAAATCAATGCAAATTTTCTTCAAAATAATATCAGGATGGTTATAGCTCTGTGAAAACTTTTGTGTTTCAATCGGTAATGAAAAATTCAAATCCAAAATTTTGAGAAAAGTGAAATAATTTTAATGATGAAGTTTTGACTTGAATTTAACTTAATCATTACTTGGATCTTGGTCAAGTTGAATTATAGGTGATATTAATTGATAATAAATGTTAAAGGTGAACTAGGAAATGAAGAAGGTAAATTGAAGATTAAAAATTAAAAAAATGCAACCAAAATCATGAAAAAAGTGTGAAAACTCAAGTCCTATCAGTCAATTTTTAAAAATATTCAGATGGTGATGAAAACATCACCTTATTTAAGTAACTAATTCAAAACCACCATGATAGTTTGTGAAACCACCATTATGACTTTGCAAACAACCATAATAGTTACATAACCATTGTAACATTTACGTAAACACGAAAATGATTTCATAATTATTGTAGTGATTTTTACAAGGCAATACAAGTTTTAAAATATGAAGGGGAAAGGAATAAAAATGAGAAGATAAACTTTAAAAAGGATATAAATGAGCTAAAAGGCTATAAAAAGGGAGAGGACTAGGACTAAGCATGTTTTATCATTGGTCATTGCATCATCATTAGATTTCTCATGATATGCTACACTATGAAAAATTTGGTGCTTACATATTACCTCCTCAAGGGGACACCTCATCATGAGTTGATGAGTGTGTTTTATTGATTAATGTCACACTAAAGGTAAAATGAAGTTTATGAAACTTGCATTGATTACCTATGTAGTGTAGTGAAGCTAGATAAGACACTCTTGTGATCTACAAGTAATAAATAGGAATCAAGTGTAGTTTATAAAAAATAAAAATAAGTTAATTAATCAAAACATAGATAATTGATACTTGTTATGTATGTGGTGGTGAAGAACTACCTAAATTGTCTTGTTGAGGGATTGATCTTGGTATTGAGTGGTGCCAACTTACAAAAATAAAATGAAAAATAACATATTTTTTTATTAAAATTATGTAAAATGAAATGTTAGAATATTAAGTGGTTTACTTATTTTAGGTTAGCTTTGGAATAAGAACAAGGTAATATATGAAAAAAAATAAGTTTTTAAAAAAAACTACCAAAAAGGAAAGCTTTAAAATTATAATGGATAATAAAATGAACTACTTATTTGAAAACTTTCCAAAATTAAAAATCATTTGTACATTTGATATTTTGATATTTTGAGCTCTAGATCTCCTTGTGATATAAATACATATAAGAGTGGCCTAATTAGAGAGTAAAAGTAGAGGATGACGAGTGTACTATTGGTAGTGAGAATTAGGTAGGCATGAGTGAGTCATATTGGATTTTAAATCTTATTCCTAGGTTTAGATTTTTTTGAGAAACATGTTTAATAATATTAAATATTAAAATTAATTGCATGGTTGGGTTGTGGGTAGTGTATGTAGTAAGATATTGCATTTTTTTGTTTTTATATATTCTAGGTAGTTTTAAGGTGATTTTAGATTAGATGTGACCAGCTAGTAGAACCAACAGTATTGGGGTGAAAAAACCTTTCTTTATAGATCTATGGTTATACCTTCATAAATGGTATTTGTGTAACCACTATGATGGTTACACATCTATCATCCACATATGACATTAAAATAATTTTTATGGTGGTTATGTAACTACTAGTTTGTAAATATTAGTGGTTTTTTAAATCACTATGATGATTATATAACCACTTCCTACATTAGGTGGTGGTTTTTACATAAGCTTAAATTAGCTAAGTTTTGATCAAATTTTAAATTTGGATAACTGATTCAGGTCATTATTTTGTAAATCACTATGGTGGTTGTATAACCATTTATTGCATTAGTTGGTGGTTTCAACACAATCTTAAATTATCTAAGTTTTGATCAAATTTAAAATTTGGATAACTAATTCAGGTCATTCTCAATTTTGCTTATAGTGGGTTTGCATCCATTAGAGTAGGGATAAGGTGTAAGAATAGATTATGAGGATATTAGGATTACTTAAAATTAATGAGTTGGACATTTTGGATTGAGTGGGGATACTTCATATCACACAAGTGGGGATTATTTCCATAAGGAGTAGGTTACTCTATGACCTATTCACCTATTAATATGCATAATGGAGTACTTTATGGTTGAAAAAATCCCCATGAGAGTGTAATATCACTCTCATGAATGTGTATATGATGTTAGGATTAGAGGCTATAAGCATGGTAATGACCTTGAGATAGGATAATGATAGAGGAGAGGCATTAAGATAGGCCTAGTAATATTTATATATAAACACACCCAACATGGGTTCTGATTATGAAGTGAGGCTAGTGTGGTGGAGAAGCCAGTGATATTAAACTTATGAAAGGTGATCATATGGATCCTTACCTCCAAAATGGTGGTAGATAAGGAGATTTATTGTCTTATTTATAGCTATGTTTCTATAGTTAGGAGGATAAAAGTGAGGGGTTGATATTTTGATTGGGATTGATAAGTATTGTGTTTTACTTATAAGGACTTATACAATATTTTTAGGTTAGGAGATTTATTAATTAACCACCCTACCCTT
Source organism: Torreya grandis (assembly GCA_037957365.1). NCBI lineage: Eukaryota > Viridiplantae > Streptophyta > Pinopsida > Cupressales > Taxaceae > Torreya > Torreya grandis. The sequence continues at coordinate 887,813 of JARHVA010005146.1, forward strand.
ATTATGTGCTTGATGTTATAGTGCATGATCCCCTACCAATGAGGGGTAGAGATTGGAGTAGTAGGAGTTACCAAGACTCTAGGTGGACATGCATGACACCATTCAGGGACTTGATATAGGTAGTGGGGACATTGAAAATAATGGATCTAAGGTTATGAAAAATAAGGGGATGGACAAATAGTTGGCTAACAAGGTGGTCACTCCTATGGCTTATGAGAGTGTATGACATGTAAGAGATAAATAACTATAATTAGAGGTGCACCCCATTGATAGGGTACCTGGGTAATATGGATTATAATATGTATCTATTCTACCCGTTCCCTAAGTGTTACTTTGGGGGGACTAAGAGATGATAAACACTTAGATTAGGATATTGGGTTGGCATCCCATAACACTATAAATTACCTTTATTGTAGTGGTTAAGAGGAGGATAAGAAGAGGAACAAGCTAGGTTTATAGGTTACACAATAAACTGTGGTAGGAAGAGGGGTTGATACACTAGTTTTGGTACCACATGGTAGCAAAAAATAACCATAGTAACTAAAATATCCATTACAACCACCACCAAAGACAAACCCACCACAAAAACATTTTGTGGTGGTTGGTGGAGGGGGAGATAAAACCATAGGATGAGATGACCATACAAATAAATAAGGTAAATGGTTACTTGAAGGAAATTAATAAGACCTTATTGGAGAGGAGATAATAGTGAAAGAGGAGGAAGCTGAGATGAGCTTGGATGAGGACCCAAACCTCAACTAGTAGGAGGGGGATCTAAGTAAGATAGTGTGTTATTTTATTCTATTCCTCTATTACATTAATTTATAGTTTATTTACTTTTTTTAATTTTACATAATTCAAATTATAATGTATATTTACACTCATTTGTGATTTTAAAGTTGGATATAGAGTGGAGGATCATAATCATAGAATCTTTGGTTAATTTATTCCATTTGGGTACTAGCCTCAACAAAAATCAACCACTAATAATGTGGGTCTTCTTATGTGAATAAACATACACACTAATGTATTTAATCCTACGTATCTTTGGTCTCAAGATATGATTCATCAAGGGGAGTGATCATTGGTCTTGAGTCTTAAGTGAATAATTTTAGTGTCATCATTGGGGTGAGGGGTGGTTGGGCTTCATCTAGCCAATAAAAAATGGGAGGGATAGCTTCCAAAGTGGGCACGAGATATAAAATACATAGGAACATGAGACACAACCCATACCACTCCTTTTAATTAGATCCTTCACAAAGAAGGAAGAGTATGAGTCATATGAATTCAAATTCTAAAGTGTTTCAACATCTAGGGTGACATTAAGACTATACTATGTAGATCATTTTTTGTATTTTTGGGATCTTTGACACATGTTCCCTATATAGAAGAAATTTTACTAAGACACTAATGTCTACTAATTTTATATATATATATATATATATATATATATATATATATATATATATATATATATATATATATATATATTGACTAATTTTAGTGACCAATCATCTTGTACTATTATTTTAATGTTATGTAGGATTTGTAGTTTATGCACCTTAGATGCATAGAAATGATAAAATGTAATGTATCTATAATAATGATATAAATATGATTATATTTTTGAAATGTGATGAAAAAATGTATACAAATATTAAGTGATGGATGTTTAAAAAAAATAAAAACATGTTAGTGACTATTTTATAGGTAATGATCAAGTTATTTCATTTACATAACAAAAAAATTCAATTTATAGCAAAGGGATGAAAGGGGAATGGGGCATATGATACAATGATTATAAAACTACACATCAAAACTTCACAATTAGCATGATGTTTACCTAATCCTTATGAGCATAAGGTAAGATTCTAATTCTTACTAAGCTTATAGAATAATAGTTTTATTAGATTTGTATATACTTAGATCAAGATATGACCAACCATTACATAATTCGTAAGAGGAATGAAAGTATCCTTTTGGCATAGACATTTAGGCAAGATTTTAGGGAGATTATTTTTCTTTCTAGAAACTTTTTAAATTTATTTTTCTCTTGATTTACTTTCAAGACCCCTATACATACTATCATGTGACTAGGAATATTCATGGGATCACCAATAAAGACTATATGTAGGAAAATAAGGGAATATCCCACCAATATTAATCCCACACAACTATTTAGATGGGAGGGATCGACACAAGGGATTAGAGAAGGGAAATATATGAAAGATTTATTTGATTTACATTAGATTGAGTTTGTGTTAGTCTCTCTCTCTCTCTCTCTCTCTCTCTATATATATATATATATATATATATATATATATATATATATATATATATATATCCCCAAATCTTGGCCCCGTGCAACAAGTGATATGCAAGGGCTCATCTTTAAGGATCAAAATAGGTGAGTAATATTACCTAGTTTAGGAATGCTAGTGTTTTTTATTTCAGAGAATTTTTGAAATGGATTCTATCATGGGAAATATTTTATATTGATTTTTGGGCTAGAGTTCCTAAGTTCACAAGAATGTATAGAAGAATGAGGTTTAAAATACTCATAAGAAATAATACAAGACTCTATGTCATTTTGATTTTGAGAGAGTTTTTATAAAATTCACAAGGTGATATGAAAAATTATATAGGATTATATGCCACACTTTGAAAGTCCTTGTTATATGAACATGTAGCTAAGTAATCACTAAACAAATCAAGTAAACTACAAAAAAAAATGAACAATGGAAGTTTTATTTATTTATGTAAAGAATTCAATATGAAATGTTGTGTGTGTGTGTGTAAAAATGTATGAGATATAGATATTTCACATACTCATTGAACTCCTTTTTATTTAAGGTGAAAACCTAAAAGGCTCCATTATTAAAATATTTGATCACCAAATAAGGACCTAACTAATTAGGCCTATCTATTTTAATTTCAAGCCTCAATACAAGGTATCCTACTTGAGTTGGGTTATCATGTACATTTTTATTATATTATCAACACATATGGTCTACGTAAACAATGTGATTCTCTATGGCTACAAGCTGGTGTTCATCTAGGGTTTCTAGCTTAGCTAGTTGTTTGTTCCTATATTATTCATGATCAAGGAAACACTAAAGAAAAAAATGAAGGATAGATATTTATACCACAAGATTAGAATATATTCAGATCCAAAGATGAGGGAATATTCTATTACCTCTATGGACATAAGAATACTCATCTTGTAGGACCATAAATAACAATTGATAGAGTTGAAGGTGCCAATATCTTTTGTTATCTTTGAAAATTTTGACCAAGATTGAATTTAATGTTTAATTTATTTCCTCAACTTCAATATTATATTGTGGGTAGTATAAAGAGGCATTATTATGGGATATAAGAAAATTTATTCCTAACTCATGCACCTCAATTTTCTTAAAAGGATACCCATTATCTATGATGATGTAGGGAATCCAAAACCTTAAAAATGATTTAGTTTAAAATAAATTTAGAAATCATAAAACCAATAAAATATATAAAATTAATTTATTCTACCCACTTGGTAAAATATTTAGTGGCCTTAATAATGAAGTGATGGCCATAAAAAAAAGTGAGAGAAATATTTCCAACTAAATCAAGCCCCCAAGTAGAGAAGGGAAATGGAGTCACAATGGGATAAAGTGCCTTGGTAAGAATGTAAATCTCATTAAAGGAGTGTTAACACTTTTCACATTTCCTCACATAATAAAATACATCATGTTCAAGAGTGGGCCATAAATATACATTCCTATGGATTTTGTGGGTAATTACATGATTGTCAAAGTATCCACTATAAATGTTGCTATTATGGTGAAAGAGGAATTTTTCTAAATAATATTTATCAACACACCTAAGTCTAATAAAATTAAAATATTTTTAATATAGAACATACTTATTCATAATGATGTGAAGGCACCCCTTTTTGTGAATTGGCACCTTCTAGATAACTATGATTGACTAAGTAATTGATAATGGCAACGTACTATGGGGATGAAATAGTTATAAGTTTCTCTATATAACATATTACCTATTAGTTAAATTAATGTCAGTGAGATCATCAAGGTACAATGGGGACTTTTTCAGACAATCAACAAATATCTATCCCTTTATGGAATTCTAATTGACGTAGTAAGTTTAAATTTTCTCAAAATAAATATGAACAACCAATCTTCCACGAGAATGTTAGCTAGGTCATACATTTATGTAATATGTTAAACATTACTATGATCCTTATTTCTTGATTGAGAATATAGTGCCTTAATAACTTATTTAAAATCTAAGGGAAAAACACTCCATTTACACTTATGTATAATAAGTCTCGTAATCAAAAAGGGTGTGACTAATAAATTATATATATCATTCTCTACCATAACCATCTTCCTAGGCTAATATATAGGAAAGAGATACCTCAAATTGCATTATGTAAAGTATGAGGGGATTTTTAGACTTGGGAACCATAAATGTTTATGGATCCATAAGGAATCATTTAACTAATTTTAATTCATATTGGAAATCATTTAACCAAGTCAAGTTGATATCCTATTTGATAAATTTGTTAATTGGATTGACCACATAGGTAAGGTCTAGTATAGATTTATGAATCATGCCATGCTTCCCTAAGAATGACCTAATTCATTATTCATTAGTTTATAGTGTCATGCCTAAGATCATGTGAATATTATTAGGGTTAATGTCAATTACAATCTTGGATAATATAAAACCTATTATTTTTCTACATATGACCCAAAACACACATTTTTCAAGATTGAACATAACACCATAATCAATTAGGCATGTAAGTATGGTGTGTAAGGCATTGAATGGTAAGCTCTTATTTTTTACTTTAAAATAATATCATGAACATCAAACTCTATTATAATATTTATGAGGTCATGAAATATATGAGTCTTAGCCCAATGATATTTCCCCCCTATGTTTTTAAGGCCAAAAGGTGTGACTACATAATATAATGTTCCCCATGGCGTTGTAAAATATTCTTTTCTTTGATGTTCATTATAAAATAAAATTTGGTTTCATCTAAAGAATCCATACATGATGGATAATAAATAATAACCTACCATAGCATCTACAATTACATATATGGAGGGGAGAGATAAATAATCATTCTAACATGTTCTTTTGATATCATAGAAGTCTATGCATATCCTGAATTTTGCATTCTTATTAAGAGTAGGGGAAATGTTGGATATCCACTTATAGTAATTCATGAGATTTATAAAACCTACTTTTAACATTCTAATGAAATATTCTTTAACCATTAATGTAACCTTTGGTTTGATTGGCCTAATTTTTTTTTGATATTTTTTGCATCAGGAATGGTGACTAAATTATGTAAAACTACATTAGTTTGGATCCAATCATGTCCATATAGGAAATATTAAAGGCCTTATAAAACTTGGTCAATATTTTAATATGTTATTCCATATTATAATGGAAAGTGAAGACCCATGTTTGACAATATTAGGGTGCTCTTGGGTTCCTATGTTTATATACATGGTATCCTCAATTAGGGAAGTATTTATCTCTTTAAATTCACCTAAGGAAGGAGTAAGATTAGGATATTTATCATCCACCTCAAATATTTAATGATCCTCATTAAAATAATGATAATCATCAATCTTAAAATATGGGTCATAATATTATGATTTTAGGGTATATGAGGGGTAATGGGTGATGGAAAATCCTCTTTTGTGATGTGATGAGGAAAGACGGTCATAAACTCAGATGAAATTTAATATTTCATCATCAATTTTTATAAGGTTGAAAATAAGAGGGTTAATTTCATCTTAGATATGAATGAATATTTTATCATTTGGTGATTTTTAAATGAGGGGTTTAGACCTTACAAATACTATGAAATCAAGATCGGGTATCATCTAGTGAGGCTAAAAGTGAGAAGAGGAGGCAACCATGGAATCAACAAGTTGGTTACTTTATCTGGGAACAAATTTGATAAAAGAAAAACTAAATTATTTATAAATCTCATTCATGATTTTTTTTATAGAGTTAAATATGTTCAACCTTAGTTTAGTAGACCTCCAGAACCTATCTAGTCACCAATTATGAGTTGCCTAGAATCCTTAGATTTTGAATGCTTAGTCTCTTAGTGATGCACATACCTAAAAATGGGGATTTATATTATACCCCATTATTTGTGCACTTGAAATCAATCTTTAAGATAAGATACATGATTATTCCATAAGGGGAAATCAATATTACTCTATCCTTTGGGCCCATACGACATTGTCATCCATCATAGAGGAGCAACCACTGATCACTCATGAGGAAGACTCACCATGATGAATATGAAGTATCTCTTGGTTTTATAAAATTTCAACCCTATAGATGTTAGGTATGTTAGTTAACCCTTCTTAGGTTTTAGGTTCTTGAAACTCAAAAAGGTTATAATTTGCTAATATTCATGGATCGAATGGGAGCATGATGGTCTTATATTTTTTTAAGATGCTAATAATCTTAGCCATATACTTAGTAGAGATGGATGGAATTATCACATGATTTTATACACTCACTTTATCCATTTTTTAATCCCCTTTTCCTCAAATTTTTCACTTGGAAAGGATTTGGGGTTTTTATAACTTGACTCCAAAATACATGTTTTAGTTGTTACAGGTTATTTGATAGAAGATTGGGGCTTCATACACCATTACTAGGCAAATGTTAATTGATGCATATCCATGGTATTTTAATTACATTTTCTTGGATGACATCAAAAGTATTTGGATCAAAATAAGTGAAAAATACCTTCACTAAATGAAGGAACCCAATTTATTTAAATACAGTTGAATGGGTTACCTACATGCTATAGATCAAAGGTATCTCTAGGATCATGTTATAAATTATATCCTTATATATTAAATATAATTTTTTTAACATGGTTTTGGGATCCAAATTCATAGGAATCATGATGATCCTAATTAAGATATACTTGAGGTTATCATAGCCTCCTAGTGTGTTTCTTGTCACATATCAATTGGTTTCTCTATAGCCAAGCTTTTGGAGAAACAAAAAGAGTACTATGTTGATATCCAACCCATCATCTATCATTTATTCCTTTACATAGTTGTCATAAATATAGAATTTAAAATACAAGTTTCAATCTCCCTTCCTATCCATCTTGACATCAGGGGAAGCCTCATAAGGTAAAATATGTAGTCAATGTCTCTAGAGTTTTACATTGGTAGATACATATCTAAGTAAATGTGGTTAATTTGTGTTTAAATTGGAGGTGTGATGTTATTTATATTAACTAGTACTAAGGTATCAAACATTTAAAAATAATTGGTAGGATATTTTTTAAGAATATCCATAGAGGAAATGTGGGAAAACATATTTGTAATATTTGTAACTTGGTCATAGTTTTCCATGGGACTAGGATTGCCTTGAACATTAGTACCCATAATGTTTGTGAAAATGGGATTCATTAGGTGTTACTTCATTTTTAGAGTTATGATAATTTCATCCTCATATATTTATAATTATATAATGCATATCATTCTAGTTTTCCTTTGTATCCCTAGTTGGGGAGCCACATTAGGTTTGGTAGGTGCATAAGTAGAATTCTCAACAACATAAGAGCATGCCAAAAAATGTAGGCAAATTTCTTTATCTTGTGTTTGGTATTGGACATTTCACTACTAGTGGTTAGAAAATGGGTTTTGGTAGATGCAAAAATTGGCATTCTAGGGCACCATAAGACCTATTGATGAATTTTTGAGGGTTTGACTTAGAATTCCATAGGAACATGACACAAAGGGTTTTTTTTAGTCGTTAGGGAGTCTTTAGATCTATTTTTAAAACTCTATAAAATAAAATGTATCATGAAAAATGAATCTATAGAAAATAGAATACATATTGGGATCATATCCCTAGGTCTTAGATTTTGGACCTATTGAAAAAACCTTTATTAGTTGTTTGTTTTGGTAAAAAGTGTTGGTTCTAGTTTTGATTGATGTTTTGAAAAGAGTTTTAAAATTTAGTGTTATGAGGTGGAGGATGGTTAAAATATATTATATGAATCATAGCTGGAGGTTTTTGGTTCCTCACCCATCTATTATTGTTTTTGATAATATTATTTTTCATGGGATGATTTTGAATTTTATTTAAATTATTTTTCCTATTAGTTTGATTTGTCACATCATTTGTAGTGACATTATGGTTTTTGTTCATAACTATGGGGCCTTGATTTTTGGGGTTATTTTGGTTAAATTTTTGATTACCTCTATTATTTTTATTAAGTATTATTATTAAATAATTGTACTTGTAAGTCTATGACCATTATTTATGGTGACTTGATCTCTTCTAAGAGCACTTTCAAGCACTTATTCATAGGACATGTCAGGGAAATTTTGAATGTATTCCATCATCTATTTGTTGAGATAATATAAAATGAGATTACATGATTCTCTTTAGTCCATTTATGGGGTGTTATCTATGGAGTATAATAATATCTTCCATCTGGTAATGAAATAATTTAAAAATTCATTTGATTCTTGATTGATATGTAATAACTCACCTTTTATAGTATTAGGCAACTTGTTCATATTAAAGGCCTTAACAAACTCAACCATGAGGAAAGGAATGAATGAAAGCCTCGTAGAGGAAGTAAAAATAATATAGTGGGATTAATTACAAGTTTTTTGGGAATATCTTGGAAATTACCCCATCATAAGGTAGAATTTACCAGATAGTGGTCGTATATGCTTTCAGATGCACATTGGGATCTCCCCTCCTCATTTATATTTAGAGAGTTTAGGTAGGGTAAATGATAAAAGGAATCCTTGTATATTTAGGTTGAGGGGAGATTTAAAATATTCTAAATGTGTTCCCATGGAATTAAAATATGCCAAATGGATGTTTAGATGAGCATAAGGGAGAGTGGTAGGATGATGGATTATAGTATGTTGGGAAATAATTATCCAAATGAAGTAATTAGGAATAGATGGAATCCAAAGAACCCTCATTATAGCAAAAATATAATGTAATGAAGTTCTTGGTTAATACTTGGTTTGGTAAACTAGGTAAAATTAGGTTGTAAAACCATAAAGATTTGGTTGATTCTATCAGGTTGAATATGACCAAAAAATGTCATCCAAACATTCAATGAGATAGCACAAGGTTGAACCTGATGCTAAAGAAAAGGGAAGTGGAGATGCATACATAAATTTTACTAACTTGGAGTGTTAGTATGCATTTGGGTCTTACTATTGGGGGTTCTATTGTATGAGCTTACTCATAAAGTTCATTAGGATGAATGATTATGAGGTTTTGGAGAGGGGTGAAGTGAACTAATTTTATTCTAATCTTGTAATCAATGTAACTCAAAAGGATACTAGTTGATATGGGAGTTAGTTTTTTATGAAGTATGCTTTCCCTTTAGAGGTAAGCTAGATTTAGAACATCACTTAATGGCGAATTACTATTTTTTTATAATTTTTAAGTGTATATATTGTATTTATATGGTTGTTAAAATGTGATTTATGTTTTATATGGTTGGAATCAAGGTTTAAAATTGTGCTCATATTGACAATGTTTAGTTTAAATTTGTTCTTGTGTTTTCAGCAAGGTCTTGCAAATGGAAACAAAAACCATTCTAAATTTTGAATTAAAAATGATTGAATTAAAATAAATTAATATCTGAAATTAAAATAAATTTAAATTCTTATCTCTTTTATATTTTCAAAATTTTCAAGAACGTAATGTTAAAACAAAATTTTAAGCAAAAAATACAAATGCTGAATTTTTTTTCTAATTTAAAAAGTCTAAAATTTCACCTATATGTGATAAATGAATGCTATTTTATTTTTATTTTAAAATAAATAAATTGAAATATAGTATTAAATAAAGGATTTAAAAATCAAAATTAAGAGTTAGATATAACAGTTATTTTTTTTTGCAATGCAACTTCTACGTTTTCAGGATCTAATCTATGTATGCAAGTTAGTATACAAGATTTTAGGGATTTTAATTATTTTTTATAAAACTAATATATGTATGTTTTAATGGATACAAAATTAAAAATTTTCTTTTTTGATTTAAAACAAAGTTATTTTCTATGTAAATGAGCAAACTAACTCTAGAATGCAAACTTTATTTTTTTTATTTTACTAATTTTTGGTGTATGTAAGTTGATGTTCTCTATGATAAAAATAAAAATAAAATGGTTTTTTTAAAAAATTTATATCTAATTATTATATTCATTTAATCTATCCTAGGTCTAATGAAAATATTTATTCTCTTTGATATTTATGATATGTAAATATAACTAAAGAAATGGAACTTACTTTTCAATACAAGAGAAGAAGAGAGAATATGATTTATTTATTTTGGATTTCTTTGAATTACTTAAAAATTTAAATAAATTATAAACTAATATATGAAAAAACTAAATGAAACAAAATAGAAATTAATCTCCCCAACCTAGCCAATATCAATGTCAAGTGAAGGTGAAGAAGTAGTTGATGTGATTATCTAATCCTTAAATAACTAGCTCATTTACTTAATGATGAACTTGGAATCCTCTAAAAATAAATATGAAAAAATTAATGGAATCACAAATACATAATATAAATGAAGAAAAGAACTATATTATGGGTGACTAATCAAGAATAACAAAGAACTATTTGTAGACTCAGGAACTCCCTCATCTAAACTTATGAAAATGACTAGAAGATGATTAAAAACTAAGGAAAATTTTATCAAAAAAAAAAGAAGGATAGATATGGATCTATGGAAACTTTTAAGATTCAATAAATATGTGAAATTTGGATCCAAAATTTTGATAAAAGTGAAATACTTGTAATGAGGAAGAATAAGTAATGACCTAGAGTTAGCTGAAGCCTAAATGGGAACTTGGTCAAGTTAGATTGGAGGTGATATATATTAACATAGTCAAGAGTAAAGGTTAATTAGACAACCAATAATATGAATTAAGAAAAAATAATAAAAAATTCAAAAAAAATCATGAAAAATGCATGAAAACTCAATTCTTGATAATATATTTTTAAAAATATTTAGATAGTGATGAAAAAATCACCTTATGTAGGTATCAATTATTAAACCACCATTATGGTTTAAAAAACTATTTTAGGAACTCTATGAACCATTAGGGTAGTTTTTATAAATATGATAACAATTACCTAACCACCATGGTGGTTTCACCAAGGAAAGAAAATTTATAAAATATGAACAAAAAGGAATAAAAATAAGAAATTAAAGTATGTAAAGTCTATAAAATAGGTAGAAGGATATTATAAAGGAGAGTACTAGGTTTGGATATGTTTTAGTAGAGATCAATGCATCATTATTATATTTTTTTTTATGAATTTGTTCACCATGTAGAATTTGGATACATACATGTACCCATATCTAATTTTTGAAATTGTGACCACTTGGTTTTGAATAAATATACTTTGTGGATCTATGTACCATGTAATATTGAAAAAAAGGATTATATATCTAAGGGTGTCTTCATATCATGTAAAATACCCCATTATCTGGCACAACTAGATAATGAGTGGACAATATACTAAGACCCACTTAAAGATATAACATAATGTGTCCCAAATTAATTTGTTGTTTCCCATTGAATGTTTTGAAATTTTTATATGTGTATTAAATGTCATGTTAGTGTAACCAAATGATTGGATTAATATAATTGTACATTCATGATCAATGCATGATCTATACATAAGGCATGGAAATTATAACTATGATCCACTATCTCATAATCCTCAAAGGTGATCTTAGGAAAATGTTGGGAGGTTTAAGTAATTTTATTGATAATTACATATAATGTATGATCATATGTTTCAAGAGATGGTTGTGTAATTTATGTATTTTTTACTAATAAAATATCCATCTTTTTCTCATGGTTTAGGATTGGCTCACTAAAAATATTTAACTTAGAATTTTCATTAAGTTGTGGCTTAGTTTTCTCTATAGAATTTCTCATACAAATGATATTATTATCAATAAGATATTGAACATGGTGTTTGATCCTAAAACATATATTGGTAGAGTGTCCATTGCACATATGGTAGTCATGGTATGCATTGCTATCAACTGATTTACTTTGAGGTATACTCATGTCGACCTATAGTGGTGAATTTAGAGTAATGAGATTGAACTCAAGTAAATTTTGTTACAATTTATGAGGTAGTTGTGGTAATATATAGAATTACCTCTTTGGTTGATGTGATAAAATAATATTATTTTAAGGTTGAGATATATCATTGAATATGATCATTACATCAATTTTAGTATTTGTTGGCTTAAATTTGTAATATATTTTGCTTTAAACTTTGTTGTAGAAGTTGAAGTAGATGAATATGCATTTTTTATATTTTTCAAAGTAATAAGTTTGACTTATCTTTCTCTTATTATATGCAAGAATTCCTCAAATTATCTATATTTATTAACAATCATTAAATCATGCAAAATTAAAATTTGGTTAATTATATATCCTAAATAATTTTTACTAAGGCTTTAGTCATTTGGTGAGCATGGTCTTATAAAAAAATACATAGTCACTAATAGGCTCATTGGTTCCTTGCTTATGTTTAGAAATTTGTGCATAAGAGATATTTTTAATCAATGTTGATAGAAAAATTATTAAAAAACTAATCCACATATGGATTAAATTCTTTAAATAATTGGATAGGTAAATAATAAAACCAATGAAAAGCAAAATATTTGAGGCTTCTAGGAAACAACTTAGTTAGCAACTTGTAATTGAAAGTATAGTCCAAATATGTTAGTTGAAAATATCAAAGGTATTGTTTTGGATATCCTTATATTCATATAGTGGAATTTTAGGAGATATAAATTCTATAGGTAAATGATATTATTCAATATCAAGTGATATCAAATTGTGAATTAAGTCTTGTTAATCCTTTTATTCAAAAGCTTTTGGTATATCTTGCTCTAAATACAACACCTTAGCATGAAAATCTAAAATAGTTATCGTGAGGGATTTTATAATGGGTAAGGGAAGTGAATTATTATGTGTAACTATCAAGGATTCTATAAGAGTCATTTGGATAGGAATGAGAATAGATATACATTGTAATCCTTACATTTCTCTTGAATCCAAAGTTTTATATGTATCAAAACCTATGGTAGGGTTTATAAAAATAAAGTCAATATTACCAATAGAGTCATGAATCTATGGTGACTCTTATCAATGCATGCCTAATTGATATACAATAGACAATAAGACTTTTACATCTATTTCCTTGTATTACATGTTTCATGTGTGCTTGACTGATTAAATATTTATATGAAGATATATATTATCATGTATGTATACATATTTTACATGATTATATTTTTATATATTACACATAACATTTTTTTAGTATTAATGATTGACAATATTCATCCCTCATATCAAATATTGGGCATACATTAGGATTGTCTTATATATTTAGGCCATGAAAGATAGACAATTCACATCTTTTTCTAGTTTATGTGATTTAAATGGGATAAATTGAGCATATTAATACATATGAATCAAATCATATGGGATTTAAAGGAATGATTGAAGTATTATATGACATTATGATAAAACAATTATGGAATTATATATAAATTTTAGGTAAATGTGGATCATATTAGGGAATGAATGTTGTTCATATAAATAGTTTAATACTTTATATATTATAAATCAATAGGAAAAAATAGTAATATGTAATCACTTTGGTTCTATAATCCATCTATAGTGCTTGATCCTTTTGACATTAAAAAATGTTCTAGGGTTCCACTTTAACATACAAACTTGGTTTTGGGGTTCCAAAAAATAATTATCATGATACTCAAAGTGAGGTGGTTGAGGTTTTTGGGTCACTCAACTTCTTTCACTCCTCCAATGTTGTTGAGGAATTAACACTCCTAAAATAAAATTTTCATCATTTTCATTTCCTTATAAAATGATCACCCCATGGTATTATCCAAAAAATTCAAAAAGTGGAAACTTGGTTTACATACCCTTAATGTATTTAGTCCTTGGATTTTTAATTTCATGTTACTCGATGATCTAAATTATTTGAAATTACTTATATTGATAATAAATTGACATATAAATGTTTTATTATAGGTTTTAAATAGATTAAATGGGACATTTGGGGCATACTTGTCATCACCAAATGTTGTTCTCACCGGTACAAATTTATTCTTTTATCCTTTTAATTTAGCATTGTAAATAGTAGATTAAAAGTGGGGAATTTTATACACAATTTTTTTGTATTAATCACTTTGGAAACATAAAATTTGACACATTTTGACATAATTGGACATTTTTTACATTTTAATATTGTTCAAACTTTCCCTTTATCCATATAAATACATGTATTTTTCAAATCTATTCACTAGGTACAATTATTTAGGATGAAACTAGTCTATGAAATTTTTTCTATAATCCTAAACACACATTATCTATATCTTTGATAAATGATTCACACTTCCATGAAAATACTAGTAGGGTCTAGATAGTTAAAATTATTTTAGTTGTATGTCTCTATCAGTAGTGTCCAATAAAACCTACCAACTATTTTCCAAAGTGATAAATCTCCATTATGTTGGCTTAAACATATTTTATGGGTCGGTCATATAAATAACTAATAAGAAGTCATCTTTAAATAAAATTTAATCCTAAGATTATTATAAATCATTCACAAATTATTAAATATTTAGAAGTATTGAGTATTTTAAGAACTCTACTATCACTCTCTCGAGACTTTATCACAAAGGCATACATATTTTAATATACATGAAAGTTTTAGTCCTAGATATAAGTTTGAATACACACCAATATAAAATATACCTAGTTATAAGTGTCAAAATATAAACATGGATTCCATTATGGATTGATCATAATGTTATACACACTTATAAGTTAGATAAATTTATGTAGTTTGATCCATCTTCATAGTTATAGAATGTAGGAAACAACAATTGTCTCAACATGGAGTGGTTAGATCTATCCAACAAAAAATAATAACCCTTATTTAAGGGGTCATGTAGTGTTTGAAATCATAACTAGGGATTGGATACCAAGAGAATGAAAATAAATATCAACATATAATATTAAAGACAAGCACACACATAAAGATCATATAAAGTTATAGACAAATGTGTATGAGGAGTTACAAAACTACACAATATATAAGGACACTTATGGCAGATCCAAGTCAATAATAACTAATACATGGGTCACTATTTACTAAAAACATCTAGGTAGGGTTTTGGATATATATATTTTTAATTTTTTTAATGAAAAATCATACATAGATCATTTTTAGAAATAGTAATGATTGTTGTGAGGAACAAAATACAAATTAAGTACATCTCCTCTATCTTAATTTGTCAATTTCAAATCACCTAAGTGAAATATATATTTATCCATTTGTATATTTAGATTAGGGTATTATTTACATATTTTACATTATCTTATTTATCCCTAGTTTTAATTTATTTAAATCACATTAATAAAAAATAATGAAAAAAATAACTATGTAATTGAATATATTATTATTAATGTAAATAGACATGATTATTATCGATAAATAATATAGGTATCTAAATCTAAAATTGGTTTATGAATCTTAATCAAAGTTTTAGATCATTCAATGTAATTTGATCAATGGGTGGATCCTTAATGATGACTTAATTATTTGCAACATTTGTGATTAGTGGGTGAATCCTTACTAATTTTGTAGTAATAGTAGGCTGAATTTGTGGACTCTAAAATAAAAATTTAAAAGGTGACATAATCCCATAGCCATTATGATAGATTTTTATAAACTATAAAAAAAATTGGTTACTAAGAAATTATCTAAAATGACAAAATAAATTTAATTACAAGGTGATGGGTGTTTTACCCTAATTTGGATTAAAATGTTAGATTAATCTAATTAATATAGAACTATGAAATGTA
This sequence comes from Torreya grandis, assembly GCA_037957365.1. Lineage (NCBI taxonomy): Eukaryota > Viridiplantae > Streptophyta > Pinopsida > Cupressales > Taxaceae > Torreya > Torreya grandis. Next base: position 903,804 of record JARHVA010005146.1, read on the forward strand.
ATATAGTGAAATATATATGACATTCAATCATACATTTGAATGGAAATGATTCATAGTTGAATATTTTAATTAAATAAGAGCATATGATAAATATTAATATTACTAGAGAGATCATGATACATATATTTTTTGCTTACTTTTTTACTATAATTGTGTTCTATAAGTGAAAATAATGGATATGCACATCTATGATTCATTTCATTGAGGAACTAGTCTACAACTTATACTAGAATAATTCCAAAGAATATGTTTAGTGTCACTAGTTGATACTAACATATTGGTTGATATTGAATTGCACAAAAGTGTGGTATAATGACTATATGGTCACCTTAGATTGTATTTTTTCTTATATGTTTGTGATCCCAAACCTTGATGATTTGTGCAGATTGAAAAATAAACCTCCTTTGTCCTACAACCTTAGATGTACTTGGGAGGGATAGAAACCTACAAAAAATAATGGAAATATAATATGCTAATATGAACTCAATCACCATGTCTGATGATTATCCATTGCCTACAGATCCAATAATCCAAGGATGGAAATCAAGAACACATAGTTCCACCACCTAGGGTGATTATTAAACTATGCTCCTTAACAATGTGTATACAACTAATTATTAACTTTAGTACTTGAAATGTTTTATTTGGATTATATTTTGAGTGTTTCAAACTTGGATTATGAATGACTATAGTGATAGGTATGAAAATTGGGAAGAATATGGTAGATTTTATCTATATGCAATGATGTATAGATGTATCATAGATAAATGTCAGTAAGATGCCAAATTCCTTTTAAATGAAAACTTTTTTTAGTTATATATGGATCAATTTGAATAATTCCTCATGCCACCATCATGTTATGTTTATGGGCCAAGCCTAAGGATAGGGTTGATTTTATCAAATAGTTTTTGTTGGGAGCATAATGGTTATAAATAGTATAGGTTATTATTGACTGGTGATAATGACCACAACTATAATAACTGACCCATGTATAAGAGTATTATTCTAAGACTCTATAGATGTCAGTGCAAGATATTTCACAAGTTTAAAATAAGCAATAAGGTTGATGTAGGTGTATAATAATATAATATAAGGGTTGATTCATAAGATAACATGAAAGTGTGAGAGGATGGTGAATTAGGACCTTATTTGGGTGTTCAAACTATACATGGTACAGATGTTATAATATTATCATTTTCACATACTAAAGACCATATTTTGGTATCTATAAATGCCCCCTTTATTCTAGTAATGGGTTTCCTAGAGTATAAGGATAAAATTTACATGAATGTGTACACCAAACTTTTCTTTTTAGTTGATGTATATATATGTATAGTTTTGTTCCATTTAACCTACAATGAGAATGAAGTATTCATTATTCATGTGAAATATGAAATCTAAAATTTAAAAATTAAAAGCAAGGGTTAGAATACATCTAAGTGTTGGTGTAAGCCCTATTGTCCTTGTGTAGATAATAAAATATGATTTCATATGATAAACTAATATTGTACACTTGATAAATATTTCATGGCTCAACCCTTTAGTTTAGTAGATTTTTAGTGTTAAAAGGCTCATGTTCAGCATCTCACTATGCCTAAATGATTATCCTATATTCCAAACCTAATATTATGAATAAATAAATCACATATAGCCCAAAGTCTACATAAAATTAACTAATATCATACTCTATAAATTACATATCTTTAAAAACTTTATATCATCCCAGACACTAACATCTAGACTAAGACACTAGTGTCGATGCTAGTGTCCAAAGTCTAATGCTAGGTCCAAGATTTAAAAATGATTAAAATTGAAAATATTTTGACATGTATGGGTTAGGATATTTGTCTTAATAAACCTTTTTTGAGATAATTTCAAAAGGTGTACTATACATACAAGTAAAATACCATTCATTATTAATAAAGTACAAATCAAGCACACATCTATCTTATAACAATAAAAAACACCTCTCAAACTTGTGAAATTACCCTATTCTTCCCTATTTACAAATAAATCAGAAGAGAAGTATCCTTGTAGGTATAAAACATTAAAAGTGTACCCCATGAGTGGTATTTGTCAAGTTACAATATACATCAATAAATGCACTTACATATAACATATTGCATAATTATTCACAAATAAGCCCATGTAAGGGCAATAAATACATTGGTCTGAGGCCCTCTTCAAGGTATTGGCTATGTTGATAACACTCAATGATAGAGGGGTCTTTGAGGTCATCTTTACTTCACTTAGGACCATAACCCATATTTTTTAAGTTGGAATTACCTAATCATATGACCTATAATTTTGAGCTACATACTAATAACTAGAACCTATGCACATGATCTAAACATAGAATCTACAAGGTAATATTAAGATATAATTGGCACAAGTGTTTCTTATATAAAATAATCAATATTCTATATAGGATAAAAATGTTGAAATTATGATATAAGCATCGATGCTAATTCAAGACTATGATGATAGTGTCTAAGTTTATAAAGAGCTAATTTATAAAATCTAACTAATTAGAGAAAAATATTGGATTATCTTATCTTGCACCTGCACTTCTCAATTTTTCCTACACATCAGTTAATAAGGTAAGTTTTTTTTCTAAATTGTGTTGAAACTTTTTGAATATCATTTGTCATTTCACTTTTTATATTTTTCATACTTTCATAATTTAACACTACATTAGAATATTATGAAACCAAATTATTTAATTAGTCTACTTTTAGAATAACTTATCCATTTTATTGATTAGGCTATTCTCCCCCTGATTCTTTCCAAGAAGGGTTAAAATTTTGGTGAACTGGACCTCTGAGTTATCTTGTAGACAATCCTATATTTCCCTATTTTTTTTAATTTTTAAATTGTTAAAAATATTAAAATTGGATTTGTTTTAATTACAAAGGAATTAATCATGTTGCATTTAGATACATTTAATAATTATTTCCTTGTATAAAACATGATGGTAGTCATTTCTTGTTATCTCTTATTCATGGTTAAATCCATTAAAGATATAAATAAATAGATTAAACAACATGGTGAAACCAAAATGAGTGTATTTATACATACCCCTTATTTTCATAATATTATCCATGAGCTACTACATGTCACTACCAAGAATAAAATGGCATGTATAAACATTATAATATTATAAACCACCAAAATGAAAACATTTATAAGTTTTCCCACTTGGATTTTTTACACAAGTATTCACAATAAAAATATATTATCTTGGAATCCTTACACATGAATACCTTACCAAGCAGTGTGGAACCACCATATGTGGATTTTGTGATCAATACTATAAAATGGACAAAACATATTATTTCCTTTTAAAATGAAGATGTACTACCCAAAAATAATATTGATTAGTATTTTCCATTATATATTCAAGTATGCATTTTCAGTAAAATAATTAAAAGGGTACTTGTGGGCAATGGTTCTAGACTAAACATTTTTAGCATATCTTTCCTTTTTTTACCAGGTATTGAGGATAAACATCTAAAATAATATAGTATGTGTATAAATGGATTTGAAAACATTTTAGGAAAAGTCTTGGGAAAGATAAAATTTCATATTATTATGGGAATGTATATCTTACCTAATTTATGTTAAGTTGTGCTAAATTATTTAAATTTTAACATCATTTTGGGTGACCTTGTATACATGATATGCATGAAGTTCCATACACTTTGTACATATGCCTTATATTCAGCCATCATGGGTTAGTTTATACATGCTTAATGGATATAAATACATTCAAACATTATACATTGATTAAACAAACAAATAATTACACACCACACTCATCTAATAATAACATTGTCTCTATATATTTAATAAAACATGGATATAAAGGATAAGTATTAGACCAAAATGAACAAGGTATAACCCAACCTTTTTTCATATCAAATAATACAAATCAACATCACTTGGGATTTTTAACAAAAATTATATATAAAAAATGAAGTACCAATATCCACTCATGTTTCATAAAATATATCTTTGAATGCATGCACATACCTAATACTAATTTTGATCTATAACTGGTAAACCCCAATATGATTGAAAAAAATGTTTCTCAATAAATTTTTACAATGGATGAGTTATTTAATGATGAGTCACTTCTAGAGTACTTGAGTGAGTATGAGGATCTCCCTTCCTTATACCATAAGAATATTTTTTCTTATACCACCTCTATTCATGGCCACTTTGGTGAGAATGATGATACCAACATCCAATATTATACACATAACACAATTACTACTACACCATATATCATAGATAGATTCACTTTTCTTAATGAAGAAATAATATATTATAATTATGAAATAGATCAAGATCCTTGAACAATATCACTAACTTCAATGATGCAAGATGATGAAGGTAAAAATTATTAGTAGGTCCTACATTATCGTTGATACTTATTCACTTAGAATTATTCTAACATGTTTGGAATCAATCCATCTATGGAAATTCACAATATACCACTATATCCAAATGCAAAGCCCATCAAGAAATATTTTTTGTAAGATGCATCCCAAAGTAGAACTATTTGTAAAAGATGGTATTCAAAGAATCTTAGACTTAAGCTTCATTATATAAATTACACATTATGATTGGGGTTATAGTAATGTCCCTATTACCAAACCTAATGGTAACATTCTATGTTTCATCAATTATCAAGATCAAAATAAAGCTTGTCCAAAATAAGATTTTACATTATATAAAATCAGCATGATTTTAAATTCTAAAACTTGGTATGAAACATTTTAATTCATGGATGGATTTTTTATCTACAATAAAATAAAATTAACACAATATATCAATAAAATATAGCATTCACTACACCACAATCAACATTTTGTTATATTATCATCCATTTTGAAAGAAATAATGTAGGAGTTACATATCAAAAGGAAATGACACATATTTTCAATTATTTAATTCAAAATATGGTTTAATACCATGTTGATGATTTATTAAAAAAATACAAGCACTAACAAGATCACACTACATTTCTATAAGAAATATTTGAACATTTGATAAAGTTAAATATGCGGTTAAATAAAAAAAAGTGTGTTTTTGGGTGTCTTCAAAAAAGATTTGGGATACATTATTTCTCAACATGGTATCAAGGTTGATCTAGAAAAGTTAAAATATATCATCAAGATACCACCACCCACTAACTTAAAGTAGTTTCAATGTTTATAAGGCTGAATTCAAGAAATTTAAAAATTTATTGTGTAATTAGCTGATAAAATGATACCTTTCACACATATACTACGAAGGATTAAAAATTTTCTTAGGAAAAAGTGTGCTATAATAATTTTTATACCATCAGATAATATGCATAAATTCCATTTATGTTCATGCCTTTGATACGAAATAGATCATTACTACTTTATATTTTAGAAACTTATGAGGCCTTAGGGGAATTATTAGTGCAATATGATGATTATCAAAGGGAAATACTAATTTATTACTTTAGATATTATTTGTCTAGTTACTAATTAAATTATATTTCAATGGAGAAACAATGTTTGGAATTAGTATTTTTTACAAATAAATTATGACACTACATGCTTAATAATGAGATCTATGTTATAGTCAAGGAAGACCCATTAAAGCTTATCATAAACAAAAAACATATAATATGTCAAATAGATAAATTAGTGATTCAAATAATGTAATTTTATATGTAAAAAATTCATAAAAGTGTAAGTTGTATCCAATTAGCTAGTTGCATTTCCACTATCACTCATATTTCCAATAACCAAGGCTTTTTCATGATGAGATAACAACATATACTGTATCAAATAAAATATGGAATATGTTATTAAATGGATCTATATGTATAATATGTGTGTGTGCATAAATCATTTTGTTTACCCCTAAATGATAATATATGCCATTTTATTATAGACTAGATTTTCCATGGACCAAAAATATAACATAATATAAAACATTGATCATCAAGTTGTGCATAGCATAAAAAATCCATGCTAAAAATAATTAGGTTTATGGTGAATCTTAGTTAATTGTTAATAAAGTTACATAACATTACCAAAAAAAATAATAACATTTATTTCCATATAAATAAATGGTAGATAGATTGAAAGAAACATTCAATACATCTTATATTGAAAGTATCCCATATAAGGAGAACCATCATGATGGGGAAATGGATTTTGTGAAATAATTTAAGCCAATTGATATAAATGATAATTAAATTAATTTTATGATATTACAGTTACATCATTCTTCAATTATACTAGATAAAATGGATGCTTTAGTAATTCTTGTAATTACATGCAGTGCGACAAATATAGAATGGTATAATAATATTTACAATTTCCTATATCAAGATTTTATATTAGACCATTTTAGTGATAATTATAAGTATAAGGTATAGAGAGAGGCATTATATTATACTATAATTTGGCATGCCTTGTTTAAAATGGTCTTTGATGGACAACTACATAGATGTATTAAAAAATATGAGATACAGATTGCACTTGTAGAGATGAATGATAGTGAGTGTGGGGGGTACATCAATGGAAATAACATCCCACAAATTATTATGGAAGGGTTATTATTGGCTCATAATGGAACAATAATATTTTTAGAATGATAAATTATGTATCTAATGTCATAAATATGTCAATTCAAATCATGATCCATATCACAAATTACAATCAATTATTTCACCATGGCCATTATCCATTTTGGGATTTGATGTCATTTTAAAAATAAATATGGCATTAACAAGACACAAAAAATTCATAATCACAAATAAAAAATATTTCAAAATATGAATAAAATCAATCCCACTTGAGTTTGTCACTAGAGATGACATATGCAGGTTTATGATGGTAAATATTCTTTATCAAAGTGGTTTACCTTCAATTATTATTATAGATAATGGGTCATCATTTAAGATTAAAATGGTGAAGCATTTTTAAAACAAATAAAAAATTAAACACACATTTTCTACACCCTGCTACCCATAGGGTAATGGTCAATCAAAGGTGATGAACAAGACTATTGTAAAAATAATTGAAAAGTACAAAAAAATTAGTACTAGTAGATGGATTATATCTTATGGGCAAACTTTACTAGTGTCTACACTCCTTATTGAGCTACACCTTATGCTTTGGTTTATGATACATTGGTAATTATACCAATTGAGATTAAAATACCATATTTTTATATTTATCTTAAGGACATTTTTCATGATAATGAGTATCGAGAGAAGCAATTACATGAGTTATAAAAGTTGGATGCAAAACACACACATGTTATTGAGTACTATAATTTAGCAGGATAGGGTTAAGTGAGCATACAAAAAAAGGGTTAACCACATGATTTTGATGTGGGTGATATGGTATTAGAATAAAATTAAAATAATACCAATGCAAAAAAAGATAATAAAGGGAAACTCAAACCAAATTAGTTAGACCCATTCACAATTATGGATAAATTGGGAAAAGGCATGTATTGCATAGATACACTTGAAGGAAAGCCTCTCAAAAACCTAATGAAAATTATGAATTTATGTAAATTTTACACCAAAAATAATAAAAAATAAATAAAATATAAAAATGTTTAAATGAAAACAAAAATACAAAACATTTAAATAAACAAATAATACTTACCATTTACATGTTTACTAGGTTTTCCATATGCTGTTTAATTTATGTTAGTAGATAACACATCATTTACTTTATATATACACATATGTTTCATAGGTAATGGAGTATGATACATGCATATATTATATCCATGATACATGAGCCTTGTCAATGTTAGACCTTTCCTTTACCTACATGACACACTATGCTAGGGGCATCCACTTCTATTGATCAAGATTGATACATGTTAGATTGTTTTATGATTACTTTACATTATCATGTTAATATTATATAATAATGCTTACACATGTCTATACTAATTATTAAATATCACACAATGTGATGGATATTCTATTGTATAGAACATTTTGATATCACAATATATAATGAATAGTATGGTCTGCTTATGTTAGTTTCCTATATTTCAATTATTCATTTATTACATGGATTACTTAGGTCTACATATTGTTATTCTACCTTTTTTTGATTTTGTAACATTTGAACATGTTCCTTGTTTGTTGGCCATAGTGACCTATATGTTATTTCTTTAGTGTGTAGACATTTGAACATGTCATCTCTTTTGAGTGTACAACATTTGAATATGCCCCTTGTTTTTGGTCTCCTTAGACCCATTTTATGTGACATTGAGTACTCTTGTGTGTGTGCTTAATTATTTTTTGATCTTATATTTGTTACTTATATATGTTTCCATGACCCATATCATGCATCTTAAATATTTTTATGTTTGGATACTATGAGCTTCATTGATACATCTACATAGACATGATGCCACTATATGATTCATGATTACATAATTGATATAGTTTTAACAAGGTTATCTTATCTTTTTGAGATAAGATGACTATCACATTATATTCAACTCACCTTAGAAGGGTGAAATATAAGTGGGTAAATGTCATAGATAAATGATTCCACACACATACAACTAGTATAATTGGCATAATTTGATATAATTTAAATGATACATATATACACTTGGGTCATAGTCTTACACATTTGGCACTAATTTTCATAGATTTGAGACAAAGTTTTCATATTTGTGGTGAATATTTTACATATTTTACAAAGTATAGGTTACATTTTTATAAATTATTCATCTTGAGACACATTATATGTGCATGTGAAATGTGAATTCACCAAATCACATATACATATTTAGATTTTGTACACATTTATGTACCAACCTTACCAAGATGCACTTATTGAGATTTATCTATCTAAAATAGTTTCTTATTTTGAGTAGTGTGGTTGATACTCAATTACATAAATGAAATTGGCATTACTTACATTTTTTGGGTTGATGTGGTTACACCATTTGATATAGGTGAGGTTCACTAAATTGGATAGATTATGTATACACTTGAGTTATGAGATTATGATTTAGTGATCTCGATATCCTTGACTCAACTCACCATTATACCAATGTGGGGGAATGATCACCCTAAAATTATCATCTTAACATTTCCAAGGTTAATTTTTGAACCTCTCTCTCTTTAATAATTCATCAAAGAAGCATCATTACCAAATTAAACTATAAAGGGCCAATGTGGTTGCATCGACACATAAGGGGAATCCATTGATCTCTTTTCTTTTAAATATTTAAATAATTCAATTTCAAGATTATATGAACTAATTACATTGTATTAGGATCTTAGTTTCAATAAATAAAAAAACATAAAATTCAAACATGGCTCAAGTCAAAGTAAGGTGTGTTACATAGATCAAGGTACATAATTTTTTACTTTAAATTAGTAATTTCATCCTTATGCATTATGAGATTAAATGGGGGGGGGGAATGTAGATACTAAAATATTATTTTATATGATAAAATAGTATTGTACATTTTATAAATATCACTCATGGATCAAACCTTTAGTTCAAGACCTTTCTACTACCAAAAGGCTTACATTATCCATTTCTCTATTCTTAAATGCTTATCCTATAGTCTGACCTTGATATTATGATTACCCAAATCATTTTTATCCCATAGTCTACATAAAATGGATTAATATTCTACGATAGATGTTATATATTCAAAAAAACTAAATTCTCCTAGACACTACCATCCATACAAGGACACTAACATCAACATTAGTCTCCGAGGTCTGAGGTGAGTGTACAATTCATTCAAATGTTCAAATTTTCAAAGATTTCAACATATGTAGCTTGATTTATTTGAATTAATTAGCCCTCACATGAGATAATTTCAAACTTTGTGGTATAAATACAAGAAAAATACCATTAATTATAATTAAGTACAAATCAAACACAAATATATCTAATACCAATAAAAATCACCTCTCATTCTTGAAAAACTATACTATTCTTCCCTATTTATAGATTAGTCATATTGTAAGTATCATTATAGGTATAGATCATTCAAATAGAAACCCATGATCAATATTTTTCAATTTACAAGCTAGATCACTACATGCACTCACATATATCATATTTCGTAATTATTTACACAAAACCTCATATAAGGGGAAAAACTACATCATTATAAGGCCCTATTTAGAGTATTAGATATGTACGAAATGATCAATAATAAAGGGGTCTTTAAGGTCATCTCAATTTTAGTTGAGCCCACTAACCCTTGTTTTTCAAGGTTGCATGCCCTAAAAGGAGGACCAAGGGTTTTGAGATGCATACTAATTTCTAGAATCCCTGCACATGATCTAAATAGAGAATCTTCAAGGTAAAAATGAAATATAACATGTGTATGTGTTTGTTCTATAAGAGGATAAATATTCCATAAATGACAAGGGAGTTAAAACTAGGACATAAGTGTTGATGCTAGTGTCCATATTTTGACAATAGTGTTTAGACTACTAGAGACCAATTTATAGAATCTAATGAATCATAAAGAAACATCAAACTATATTATCTTACACCTACACTTTGCAAGTTTATATGCACATCAATAAATAAGTTAATTGTTATTTATTCTTCATGTTACAACTTTCATAATGTTTTTTGGCATTTTACTGTCTATATTTAGCATACTTTCATAATTTAACACTGTATTAGAATATTATGAACTTGAATTATTTAGTTATCCTAATTTTAGGATAGCTTAAACATTTTATTGATTAGGTTATTATCCACCTATATATTTACAAAAAGAGTTAAACACATTGCAATGTGTTGGAGATTATGATTCCTCATTGAAGCATTGGAGAGTTTGGGTGATCATGCCCAAAACTTGTGAAACTATGTAGGATATTGAGTTGTGAAGGAAACATGCCCCAACCCTCATGATTGTGTGGAAAATAAAAAAGCATATAAGAACCCAAATAAACATTTAAAATAAATAAATATAACCATAAGGATAGGTTCAATAAATAAAGATAACTAATCAACAAGGTTCATGAAAAAAATGAATCGATAATTGCAAATGGCTTGTAGATTCAGATGTAAGTTTTTGATCCAGTCTGATCAAGTTTAATCCATGTAAAAAAAACAATTCATGATTATAAAGGAACAAATAATGTTAATTCCCCCATCATTTAAACATGTTTTTATTATGTTGTTTTACTCAATGTATAATATAATGTATGATTAAAGGATAATAAACCATGTCCATGACCCCATCATGATTGCAAAGATAATAAGTATTAAGTGGAATGATAAAAATTTATGGTTCAACTATAAATGGGTTATTTGTATATGTTCAGGAATTATTATCATGGCCATTGACTATGTACCAATTGATATATGATTTCATGCATATATATTTTGAATTTGAAAATTTGTATCTAAAATGTATGTAAATATGAACATATGAAATTTTATTCATGTAAATTAATTTTCCATACACCCTTATACTCTTATTTATGTGTGAATGTCTATCATTTATTTGATAACTGAATGAATTGAATCTCTATAATTTGTGAAATATGTAATCTACTCTAATTTTTTGCTCATGAGGGATTACATCTCTAAGACAAGTCCATTGTAATGCCCAAATTTTGAGATGAGAATGTATCTTATAGGTCACTCATCTCAAAAGAATAGAAAATTGTATCATGCCATCTATAGATATAGAATTATGTAATATTATTTGATCATGTGGTTAGTATGCCATCATATTAAAGCATGTATCAATCAAGACATGTATGTAACATATAGAATTAAGGGCATGTGAGTGTCATGCCTAGATATGTATATCAATAAAGCATGCCATATAATTATATTTGAATAAAAATACATAGTAATTGTGTATGATGTATATCATGGAACCCCTCAATGTCAACAAACTCAAAAAATGCAATTTTTAGTTGTCACACATAAGCCAAATGGACACATAAAATGGACATATGATGTCACAATAATCAAGATGAAATACTAAAGGTGGGAGGACATAAAAAATGTCACAAATAAGGGACATAAATGGATGTCACATCAACCCAGGGAAAACCCCACACACACAATAGTCACACATAAAGTAGTTTATAATATACAAGATTAATAACATTAATGGAGCATAAAACAAGTAACTCATCTACACCAACTATATGAATCAATTCCATATCATATTAAAATGACACATAATGTGTCACTTTGTAATAAATGAGTAATTAGAAATGTATGTGTAAGAAATATAGGTGGGTTCACATGGTAAATAAGTCATGGAAATATGTAACCCATAATAGTGAAACTTATGGAATAAGATACCCTAGTGTGGCCACTAGGTAGAAGGAAAACCAACATCTATATGCATATGTAACTTATATGTAATACATAACACTAATATATCATGAAATGCATGTATGTATACAAATAATATTCCATCTACCAAACATGTTATAAATATCATATTTAATAATTTAAGATGGCCATCATGTCATGCTCATGTCGTGGTTTTTAATTTTTGGAATAATTAATGTTTTTTGTATTTTTGTGTTATTTTATTTTATTTTTAATAATATTGAAAATTTTAAATCATATATAGTATCATTGTAAATTCATGATGTTCATAAGGTTATGCATAGGCTTCCATTCTAGTGTGGCTAACTGATAGGTTCTTCTACCTATCTTTTCTATAGTTCAAATGGGCCCAACTAATTAAGCTTAAATTTTCATTTATTATATTGATTGGAATTGGTGTTATTTTGATTTTACTTAAGTAATAAATATCCATTTTGGAATTCATGGTTGTGAAATTTATTTCCATATGCTTTATTCATATAATCCTAATAAAATTTAAGATTTTTAAAGGCATGCATATGTCTATCATCTAATGTTTATAATTCATGCAAATGATTCTCTAAATATTCATTATATTTGATTACTACTTTAAAAAAAAGATGGGATATATAATTTTAAAGGTAAAATTGGTTTTTTTCCACAAACTAAATAATAAGGTGTAGTCTTAGTTGGTGTCTAGACATTTATGTATTATTCCCATAGTGTATAAATAATTTGATTCTACTAGTATATGTCAATTTTGGTTACTCTATCTTCAAAAAGGTTTTATTTTTTGTCTTTGATTATCTTAAACCCCATGGATAATATTATGTAGAAAATGTGCGATGAATATTATATTCATCACAAAATATCTTATCTATTTTATTTTTTAATGAGGACTCATTATCCATGATAATAGTTTAATGTAATCCAAATCTTGATATGATGTTTTTAATTAATAATCTACTTATGTATTATCATGTAGTTTAATATAATGTTATGGATTATACACATTTTATGAAATATGCTTTAGCTGAATCTATAAATGTGTGGCCTTTTGATGATCTAGTTTTATCTTTCTTATTAAATAAAATCCCTAAATGGAAAATGGCCATGGTGACACAATAAATTGTAATTATTTTGAAGGATAATGCTTTAGATTACTATGATTATAATATTTTTGACTTAAATTAGCATGCTCTTGGAATTATTGACCCATTGTAGGCCAATAGTACCCTTTTCTTAGGAGTTTATAAGACATTATTATTCCATTGAAATGTCCCCCATCTTCATGTAATTAAATTAAAGAAACTTTATCTTCATCATGACTAAGGATCCAAAATAACTATCCTTAAAAATATATTTTGAATAAATATCCTCTAATTAAAAAATAAAGCATTGATTCTCTTCATAATTTGTATTTATCATTACATGTTGAATTTTTTGAAATAAAATCTTTGTATAAAAATGTATATTTATGTCATTAAATCATTCTAAATTCACTACACTATGAGTAATAATAGGACCTTCAGAACCTCCATCTATGCTAAATAAATGGATGGATGTTGTAACTATCAGATGGTAAATATTATGTGATCATAATCAATGTTAATAGGAATCAAAGAATCTGCAATAGCCATGACATCAACATGATGATTATATTGTTATGGTATGATTTGTGTTTAAAAATAATAAAAGCATTTTTGTAATATCTTATCATGTCCCCTTTCTAAGTAATTCCCCTTTAATAATTAATTAATCTAATTTCCAATTATAGGAGAATAAGGGAGAATAAATTATAAAAATATTTAATTAATTATTTAATGGGAGTTAGAAATTTAAAAGTCTAAAAGGAAAATAATCAATTGGAATTGGATTTATATGAGGAAATAATTATTGGGTTCCAAGGAAACTTTCTAATTTGTTCGTGATTTCTTATCCTCAATATAAGTGGGTCAAATTAAATAAAATTTAGGAAATATAAACAAAGGAGGAAAAAAAGATCTCAATGTTTTATGGGAAATATGATAAAGATAAAAATAATTGAATTTTCTAACTCATTTAATCTTCTAAAATTAAATATATTGGTATTATGGTGCCAACCTTGGGGCATCTTGGTATTTACATGCTAGGATTTCCTTTTGGGTTATATTTTGCCTATTCAATACTTTTTAAACATTTGATGCATTTGTGATTCAACTAAAGGTTTCAAGGATGAAAACCTTATATTATTTTATATAATATGATGAAACCCATTTTATTTATATATGGTAATATCTTATATATATATTTCATTTTAGCTTCATAGATTTGTAGATTCTTGTATTTAGTTTGGTGTGTATGTTTGCATGTTTTAGAGTGTATGGTTTGAGTAGATTCCAATGTGGTGATTATATATTTGTTTAATTTTTATATTGATGTTATTTTTATTTTATAACAACCTAATTTTATGTAATTTTATAATATTTATCATTAATATAATTTGGATCTAATAATTTGTCATTTTTATGACTTTTAGTGAAATCAAATAAAGTGAAATTTCTAGTTTTGTATGCAGATTTGTATTTATGATTGAATTTAAAAAAATTATGTTATATAATAGTATTATGAAATAAATATATTTATATTATTTATCAATAATTTAATTTTATTAAATTTTCCCATTACAATAGTGTTAAAATTACCTTTCCCGGGATTAATTAGTGTATGGAAAACATGGTTATTTTGATAGTTGAATTAAAATATATTTTTAGATGGAATATTTTTTGAAATTGTGATGGTTATTATAGTGGTATCATATCTTTTATATTTACATCTTTATATAATATTTCACATCTTGATGTAATATCAAATGCATGCAAGTGGTATTAGTGAAAGAGAATTAAGATACCATCAAAGAGAAAAAAGTAAAGTTAAGCCACCAAAGAATAAAATATGGGTGATGGATAAAAGAGGATTAATTTTTATTAAATTATTTATTTACATGAGACAATAAATTGACATCAAAAGGATATAGAGAATATAATCCAAATAACCTTAAAATAATCCATTGTCAAAACTAATATGAGTTATCCATGGTATTAGCTTGAAAAAATCAAATGAGGGAGAAAGAAGCTCATCAAAAAATGAGTGGGTTAAAATGACCTCACCTTAAAAAAAATTGGTTCCAAATTCCTACAAAATTAAGGGGAACATCTTGAATAAATACAACATCAAAAACCACATGAAAGCAAAGAGTTTACAATATATTTTATGGAATATGAGGAACTTAATCTTGCAGTGTAACAAGCTCTCACTTTCAAAAAATTATGTGATCTAAAAAAAAAAAAAAATGACAATGGAGGTAGAAGAGACCCATTTTATCCATCCATCTTAAAGAGCAAATATTTTTCTCAAACTAAGGTATCTAGCTTTAGTTAGCATAAAAGACCTTGGAAGACAAATCCTAAATGTTTGAAAAAAAAAAGAAACAAAGGTAGAAAAAGAATCAAAAGATCTATAACTAAAGACCATATAACTAAAAGAGGTATTGGATACATCATAAACACAAAATTTCAAGGAAGAAAGTGTGATGGTAGATCATAAAGGAAAAATAGATTTGCAAGAAATCATAAAGTAAGAAAATTTAGAGACAAAATAATTTTATGATAATCCCCAAAATGAGTTCACCATGTAATTTGAAAGTGAAGGATATTTAATATAAATATGAAAATAGAATGTTTTAGTAGATGTTAGTAGTTCTATAAATCTAAACTACAAGGATAGTTATGTAAAGGTAAATGTCTCAAAAGTTCTTACTTCTAAATAAAAAAAAAGAGGTAAGTAATTTAATAATAGCCCAAAGTATGAGAAGGAAAGTCATATATCAAATTTGTTATTTCATAATATTCCATTTTAGATATATTATCTTCATGGGAAACACTAGGAATGGAGAGAGGCTGAAAGATAGAATTACCAGGAAAGGATATAAGGATCCTTTTATTTTAGCTCCAAATGGTCCAAAAATAAAAGTATGGGATCAAGGTAATAGGTGGAGGCACTGTTAGCAACCCAAGTTGCACCTTGTTTTAGTAGATTACTCAGATCTCCTTCAAACTTGGACTAACATTGGATTGGTCTATAGGTGTGGGATACCTGTACTTAGATCAAACCTTTAGATTATGAGGCTATTTCTTCTGAATATATTAACTTTTCTCAATTTACTAAAACCTACTTTATTTTTTGGGTGAAAAGAGTTATAAAGAACAATAAAATGGAAATCATATTCTAGTGATGGTGATGCAACTATATTTTTGGTTCATCCACTCAAATTGAACTCCAACTAACACTTATAATCAATTCAAATAACTAAATATTACAACTCTAAGGGACTCTTATGCAAAAATATTTCACATAAAGGATCCATCAAGTGATCAAAGCATGAGGGTAATTTTATAAGGCTTGATCAAGTCAATAACTAATAAATATCTCCATTTTTATCTCTATCACTCAACATCAAATACTGTATATGACTTAAAAAGATGACATACTAGTAACTAGGTGAGATTAGGACCAACCAAGGGAGAAATGTTAGGATCTTGCTCCACCAATTAGAGCACATATGATTACCTCTTATATTAGCAACTAAATACGGAATTTAACCAGAAGTAACAAGTAACTAGAAATATGAAACAACACAGGAATATGAGAGACAATACACAATTGTATTAATAATCACTCAGAAGAATATACAATAAAGAAGATGCCACTTCTTCCACCTCAAAGGTTTGCCACACCTCAAGACCTTCTTTCCTCTCTCTCTTGGTCCTAATAATCAACTCCAATATAGAATTGATGTTCACCTCCACCAGTCAGAAACACGCTACCAATACACCAAGTACACAACCGTACTCCAAGTAGATCTCCTGCTCTCTACTACTACCTGCAAATCACTAGACCTTACTCACCATTCTAGATCTCCAAAAAAAGCCATGCTCACCTGCTGACTAAGATCATACAAATATGAAGAACCCTTTTGATTCTCCAAACCAGCACCCACTCTTGGTACTGTGGCACTAAGAGGAACACACCATTACTCTCTTACTCTCTAGCACACTAATTTACAATACAAACCATGAGTTCATATATAGATCTCATGCTTACAATAATTATACTATCTTAATTACAATAATTAGACACGTAATTCAAGGCTATAATTAGCCTTTACATGCAAACTCTCAGTTCAACGAACTAACTATCCATGCAACGAACAGTTTTAGAACCACCACAGGCGACCGACATTGGTCCCTATCTACCTGGAGGTGATCAACATCAGCCGACCTCCTGCCGATGCTGGTTGTCTTTAGCTCACACCTACCGATGTCGGTTTCCTTTTTCACTGCACTCTCCCGACGCTGGTCTCCTTGGAACTCAACAACCTCCTCCATGTTTGCACCAGTTGAAGCTTTTAGCTCCATAACCTAACAATCTCCCACTTGGAGATAAATAGCTACAATTGTATCTGTATACCATCTAATTTTATTCCTGTCTTGTATCCATCTTCAAGCTTAATCTTGAAGACCAACCACCACACACCTTGTGATGCTCTACCTATCATCCAAATCTCTTGCCACATCCACATCTACAAACCCCTGTAGAAAAGAACTTGACCCTGCATAACATGTGCACCTGTTGCTGGTCCCTCTAAGAATCCACTGAACTACCCTCCAGTACTTCTTTCTCAAATTGGCTCTAAACTTTCTGACAACTCCCACTACTTGGGAAAACTCAAGCCTACACTAGACCTTATGTGATTTCAAACCCTGTTCTAAGCTAAGGTTGAACTGTCCAGCCCTTGGTGTGCTTTTTGATTCTGCATCCTGCATCATGAACCTCGCCAACACCATCTTCACACCAGCTCCCATTGGAGACAAAATCTCCATGCCTCTTATGCCAAAGAATTTTGCTGCTCAAAATTCTTCTTGACGTACCTCTGAACTAACCTTACCCTTAGCTCAGCAAATCCCTGTATGTACAAATCTACTAGAAAATCACCCACATATAGTAACTGGATAATGTCGTGACTCATTATCCACCTGGTAAGACAAAACCATAATAGTTACACTAACATTGACTGAAGCCATGCTTAGTCATCCACCTATCACCTATACCACTATCCTGCAGCTTCCTCAAGACCATATGCCTTGGCCTTTTGTCTCACGTATCCATCCACTCTCTTCTTTAACTTGGGAATCCATCCCTCATCCAGTGCTTTCTTCCAGCTAACAACTCCACCAACAAATACCTGTTTGGTTCTTCTCCAAGGACTCACTCCTCATCCATGCCAAGCTCCCACTATTTCTGGATTCTACCTGCATTACTTCTTCACATCTTCCTAGTTTTTGACCATAAATAAGCAATATAAAAAAGGTGAACAATGGATATGAGGTTCACTTAACCTTTTTGACCTCCATATGAGTGTTTGAGACTTATTGATAGCTTACTGTCTACCCACCATCCATCTCAGTGATCGATCTCAGTCATCTCCCAGTCTGCAATTGACTGACGTTAGTTCCCTACACTGAATCTGACTACTGACGTCGTCTCCTTGGCTAACATCGATATCTCTCCTACCGACATCAGTTCCTTCATGACTGACATCGGTCTTACTATTGTCGATGTCAGTTACTGTCTGACTGACGCTAGTACCTGTGTTCGCCTGTGAGTGATAACTTTTTACCCATGAGCTCTCCATGGATCAAAACCCTATTTAAATCATCACAGCCCTGCTCAGAATAATTCAGTCCCCACATCTGATCTCTATCCATTATCTCCTCCATGAACACCAAGGCTTTCTAGTTCTTTAGCTTGTCAAAAACATCTATCTTCTGCTTAAGAACATGCATTCCCCTCCTACATATGTGACCAAGCCTACAAAGCCACATCTCTACAATAGAAAGTGAATCAATAATATAAGTAGATAGATAAATGATACCTACTTTCTTACCACCATCTAATTCAAGTGTATCCACTGTGAGAGTTACAGTGCATCTCCCATCACCCAACTTTCTTGAAGAAATTAGACTAATCTCTAAGACTGGTACCTGCATGACCTCCTTTAACCACTGTGTGTCATCCATCTACAATTTTAGCTTCACTTCCCCTTTGTCAATAATCTGACAAGGCTCTCCAACCCCTAAATAAATCTCTCCAAAGACATACCTATGAAAAGATGCTCTATTTCAGGCTGCATGGAAAGAGGCAAAAGAATCTGTAAACAAAGTTTCTACTTTATCCAGAGTAACCTGTGCAACATCACTTGCAACATCTGCTTCTACACATTGATCTTCTACCAACCAACAATCTCCTTTTCCCTGCTCTTTCTTTCCATCAATCAGACTATTTGTGCTATTCAATTTCTCCATTCATAGCTTACTTTCTTTTGCCATTGCTATACTCCCACTCAATCTAAAACCCCTATGAGTGCCCTGTAATCAAAAAACACTACCAGATCTGAACCACCTATTAGTCAACCCAACCAAAAGCTTTGATACCACTTGATGGTATTGGCTCTTGAACCTACAACCAGGATCTGATACCAACTTGTCAGGATCTTGCTCCACCAATTAGAGCACATATGATTACCTCTTGTATTAGCAACTAAACACAAAATTTAACCAGAAGTAACAAGTAACTAGAAATATGAAACAACATAGGAATATGAGAGACAATACACAATTGTATTAATAATCACTCAAAAGAATATACAATAAAGAAGATGCCACTTCTTCTTCCACCTCAAAGGCTCGCCACACCTCAAGACCTTCTTCCCTCTCTCTCTTGGTCCCAACAATCAACTCCAATACAGAATTGATGTTCACCTCCACCAGTCAGAAACACACTGCCAGTACACCAAGCACACAACTGTACTCCAAGTAGATCTCCTGCTCTCTGTTGCTACCTGCAAATCACTAGACCTTACTCACCATTATAGATCTCCAAAAGAAGCCATGCTCACCTGCTAACTAAGATCATACATATAAAGAACCCTTCTGATTCTCCAAACCAGCACCCACTCTTGGTACTATGGCATTAAGAGGAACACACCATTGCTCTCTTCTCTTAGAAGGAGCTTATTTGCTCTCTTACTCTCTAACACACTAATTTACAATATAGCCCATGAGTCCATATATAGATCTCATGCTTACAATAATTAGACTATATAAATTACAATAATTAGACACGCAACTCAAGGCTATAATTAGCCTTTACATGTAAACTCTCAGTTCAACGAACTAACTGTCTGTGCAACAAATAGTTCTGGAACCACCACAGGCGATCAACGTCGGTCCCTGTCTACCTGGAGGTGATCAACGTCAGCCGACCTCCTACCAATGCTGGTTGTCTTCAGCTCACACCTGTCGATGTCAATTTCCTTCTGCACTGCACTCCACCAATGCTGGTCTCCCTGGATCTCAGCAACCTCCTCCATGTTTGCACCAGTTGAAGCTTTTAGCTCCATAACCTAACAAGAAAATACTACCATATGTGTAAATGAAACTAACATAATTACACTAAGCCTATATAAATTAATTTTAAATAGTCATTTTATTTATCTTAAGAGGTTGCAAAGCTTAATCTTGGTAGAGTTTTATCATACTCAAGAGAGATATCTAAAATAGGCTTAAAAGCCTAAATATATAAAACACGAGAAGAAAATAATCCAAGATAATGGCATAGAGGAGAGAATAATTTTTTTTATCTAATCATAAACTCAATTCAAATTTAATTTCAACTAGTAAAAATAACCCCCAAGTCATCTCTCCATGTTGATGGTGTTGCATGATCTTTGCATGAGCTCCTTGGCATTGAAAACAAAGTGGTGGGCCATCATAGGCATATAGTTACTCATTGAAACTCCTTTTGATGAATTATATGGAATAAATTGGTCAATAAATCAAATTTAAATGAGATAAAGTTAAGTGAATGACCTCTTCATGCTTGAAGATCATGGAACATGCATTAATTACTAGTCAATGACTAGTTAACTCAGAGTGATTGTCACTTAAGACCAACCAAATTATTATTTAGTATCCTTTTGAATTAATTTCTACTTAGGTCTAGTTATGAATGTGATTTTAAACTCAAATTTAAATTATGATGCATGGATACTCTTTATAAACTCATTTTTATCCCTTCTATGCCATTCTCAACTTCACATGATTAACCAAATAGGTCTACTAAACCAATTAGGCCTAGTTGCCTAGCTTATTACACTTGATAGCTATAATAATATACATGAAACAACTATAACCTAAAAATATAAATATATTTAGGCTTGGAAAAACCCTCCATATCATGAAATGAGCCTTTTTGAATAAATAACACTTACAAATTAGTCAAAGTAGTTGACTAGGTCAAACTAGCTTGAATTTTTGCAAAATAGCTATTTTGAAGACCAATAGGAGCATTTAAAGGAATTGATTTGATAATATTATGGATTGAAGAGCAATAAAAATTTCCAAACTTCACTCTCCATGGATTGAAATCTATTAAACTACCTTGTACATCTATTTCTTGTACTTTTTACTTAGTAAACCCTATTTTCTACTATGTTTGTATAGTTCCATACATCAATGTACCATTTATAGGAATTTATATAAATTTAATTCATATTTCAAGATTTATTAGGATGATTCATGGAGTTTTGAGTGCAACAAACATTACTTTTCTCAAAAATAGTCTATAAGAAGGTTTGGGAGGGTTTTGGAGGTGAACCTTCTTAATGATGGTTCATAAAGTATAGAAATCCAAACCATAACTTATTTCCATAGATATTTATTCCATATACCCATTTAATATTTTTGAGAATCTTGGGTTCCCATGCAAAAGGTGTGCAAAGATACATATGTAATGAAGTTTGCTTGTAGGGTTTTGAATGCATTCTAAACTTGCTTATAGTATTAACAATGGTTCAAAAACCTCATAGCCTATATCAAAATTAATTATTAATGGGTTAAAATTACACATGTGTCATAAAATCATGCTAAGAGAATTTTTTTAGACTCTTCAAGTGGTGAAAGATATGAACATCTAAATAGGTAACTCGAACTTAGTGTATGGATTATGTAGTCTGAATTTTATCTTGGGAGTGAAACTAACCTTTCCTTGTCATTCACTACTTAAAATTCCCTCATCTAGGACATATAAAATCCACTTAAACATTATTATGGCATCATATTGGCTTGATAGGGTCTATACGTACCTTCTTGGTGGTGTGAACATATAGGTCTTAAGACTATCTTCTTGCCTAAAAGGCCTAATACTAAGTTTCAAGGTTTGAGGCACTTGTAAGAGTATATGAGGGTTTAAAATTCTCATAATCCATTGATTTAAATTTATTTATTACTCATGTAGTTGTTCTAACTACTCAAAATCCACAATGACTCCATGGTCTCTTATGACTACCTATATGTGTATGGAAACAACAGAGGTATGAAAGCTTACTCTTCCTTAAAAAATAGGGTTTATGGAGTTAAAAACCCATAAAACATGTTCTCATACTGATAACCATTCTTTTATCTTATCCCCAAAGTGACCCTATGATCTGTATGCATTGTTTTCATCTAGCCTAGGGTTTCTTGGTAGTTAATCCTGTAAAACTTAGAGTAATTGAGTTTGATCATTACCTCTTCCATACTTAGTTTATAAACATCATAGAAAATTTAAATTACCTTTGAAACCTATTTTCAAAGTGCATACATTTTCAATAAATCTTTAAAATAAACAAAGCATCTTAAGAGCAGACATGCCTATTCTGGGGTTTTCTTGTTTAGATAGACCTCAAGTGAATTTTAAATTGTAATCCTAAATGTGATCAAATTCCTAAGAAACATGAGGAATAAACATCACCAGTATCTGCCTTTCAAACTCTATCATGAGGTTCAGTACCCTCTATTGTCTCAAACTTCTTATAAGGTCATTTGGTGTCCTCTATGACTGCTAATAAATTGTAGGTGGTTTGTGACAAAATTATAACCATTTACAATGTAGATATGTCCTTTAATATTGAAAAATAAGTTTAAACTAGTCAAGGAGATCATATATACCAAATTTGAAGTCTTAATTAGACTTGTAGATGCTTCAAAGTCATAATTTTCTCCAAGATAGGCTTCATGAGTTTGACTGTGACTGTATTTTTTGGTTCTTTAACTAAACTATTAGAGGTATAATAACTGAAGGGGGTGAATCAAGGAGCCCAACTATTTTAATTTCAATTCTAGTCCCTTTTAAACTATTAAAAAATCAACATTTATCAACTTGATCAAGTAACATTAACAATAGATCTCATTCATTTAATGCATACACAAGATCAAACACATAACACATAGTTCTTGTGGGAAACCCTCAAGGGGAATAAAACCCACTCTCAATCTTGAAACACAAATGGACTACTATCCTATAATAAATTACAAACAAGAGACTGATTAGCTCCTTTATATTAACAAATCTTGATCATGTCCTCTTGACCAAAGCTATTTAGTGAAATACATATTCCACAAGGAACACCTACCCCTAAGATGATCAACTCCTTTAGACCACATACCTTTAATAAAACACATATTTTACAAGGAACAACTACCCCTAAGGAAGATTAACTCCTTCAAACCCTCCTTTGATAAGAATACTTCCACCTTAGAACTGATGTCTTCAGTACTTGATGATGGATCTCTAGATATCACTCTTCTCACTTCTTAGCAACAACTATATCACCAAAAACACCCTGTTGGCCAAAGGACATTATATACTTGAACCAACATATAAAGATTAATTAGGAAACATTACATATACAAACTAACTCACTCTTCAACTCTTCTCTCAACTCTCTTTCGCAAAATTACAACTCTATCACCATATTAAAAACATGATTAGGTGGTCATAAACACTATCCACTCTTTGATTAGTCTCTTAAACTAGCTACCAAGCTCACACATCCACCATATATCCTTTGCTCATCCTCAACCTATATGAGGACTATTCAAACATAAAAAATATGACCTATGGTTCATACACATAGTCCTCAATCTTCTCTACTCATCAACCTAACCATTAGGCATACTCAACCTTTTCTCTTCTTTATTTTAATGAACACACCACTCCTTCAACAAGCCTTGAAACCATCTCCTTTAGTTTTAATATAGATAGAGCCTTCATGATAAATAACTTCTTGGTCATCCCTTAGACTTTCCTTAACCCTTAAGGCTTCTCACAAAAAAATACACTACTCAATTATACCCTTACAGGTTAGCCATAACATGTATGGGTAACCTTTAAGCAACTACACCTTTTAATAAGGCCCTTGTAGTTCTTATAGGTCTTATGAAGACCTATTCACCCACTTATCACTTTAATGATCAAAATAGAAACTAAATAACACTTCAAAAAAGCATAGGTCTACTCTACATGATCCCTTAGTCACACCCACATGGGTCCATTCCACTTAGAACACCAATTCCACATGTGAACCTACCAATTAGGTCACCTCGCTCTTTAGGTCTTAATACATAGAAAACATAGTCTCAAACTACTAAACTAAAAATTCAAGTCTGTCACATAACCACACGAACAAGTCATATACATAAAATCTCCAATATCTCTGTAACATCTAAATTTTCCTTAAACACTCCAATATAGGCCAAAATACCTCAAACTATCACACTCAAGATGATCACTCAAACTAGTCATAAACTATCAAAATATAGTCAAGCTATTTTAACTTTCCACATATGATCAACAACTAACTATTATAATCAAAGTCTTATCATATGTATTTCAGAATTATAAAACATTTTTGTTCTCATCTTCTTCTCCAACTCTACTCAAAACACCTTCAACTTGCCTCTATAAGATGGTCACTCAATCTACCAGTAACCTTCAAGAACATAGTCAAATTTTTAACCTTTGTTCATACTCAATATAGATTTATCACACCTCCAAAATCCACATATAACATCCTAATGGAGTATACACCACTCCTTAATATCCAATTAAACATGAAACATTGAAACAACATTAACACAAGCTCAAACATCCTTCTTGAGTCACTTACATAACAAATATGAAAACACATTCAACTTTAAACCTCATATCTTTGATTATACACACTTCTAAATATTGAAATTAGGGTCATTAGATACACATGTATTCCTTTTCATCTTTACTATTTATAACATGAGCAAATTTGTCCTGGATCAAAAGATATGGCCCAAAAACTAGACACTAGTTTTCCCTTTATTAAATTCAAATATTCAAATGCCAATGTTCATAGTTAACCTTTGAACACAATGCTTGCATCTCATGTCCTCTCATCTTTTGATCAAATTTTCACTATCGATCTCATCTAAAAGTTAATTCATAGTCCACAAAATCCAAATGTTAAACATATATCACTTTGACCTCATCTCATGTACTCTAGAAACTTTGACTCAATGCATGTTATCAATTTTTATAAATCAAACAGATATTTATCTATCAATGCTCATCATTTGGTCAATCTATAGGAACACCCATTTTCCATTAGATCCTTATCATTTAACTTTAATTAGTCATTAAACATCATGCTCTTGTCCTTGTCTCATTTCTTCCTAACATCTTAGAGAAAACATGCTTTATCGATCTTACTCAAACTTTAGCTTTTGTAGAAATGACTATGTATAGGAACCATTGAAATACACTTAAAAGGCAAAATTTTCATAGTCATAACTTTTGCCTCGATCAATCTCATGTCCAAAAAATTGCACTATATATTCTCCTTTCAAATATAAATCCAACCATAAATAAAACTACTCCTGAAACCTTCATGTGTGTGAGATATAATTCCATTAAAAAGCCTTCTCAAAATCTTCTATCATGGATCCAACTATGTCAAAAACTTACTTGGGAGGCCAACTTTAAACAAGAATATCTTTTGATTTGCTTCATCGCATGATTTAAATTCTAGAAAAAATAAACTAGGATAAATACTAAATAAACCCATATGATTAGTTTCTCTTGATAGTTTCACACATGCAAGATATAACATAAAAAAAATTCTTACTCAATTCTATTTGAACATAGAAAACACTATCAAAATGTTTGGGAGCCCAAATTTGCACATGCATATATTTTGTTTAGCTAGATCACATGACCTAAATTTTGGTGCATAATAACTAGGTAAAAAATGAACAAACCCATATGGTATTTTTGTCTTCATACCTCCATGAATGTGAATTATGACCTTATAAACATTCTTACTTAGTTCTTTTTGGCCACATACAAATTTGGCTAAGTATGGGAAAACAATGAATTCTGATTGAGAAACAAACTTTTCACCCTCATATATTTAGTCAATATTCGATGCAAGTCTTGATATTTATTTCATATAAACTAGGAAAAAATGTGATCACAACCATATGACCAACTCCCATTGAAACATTCCCATGTGGCAATGGTGATGTCATCAAATTGCCTACTTAGATTTTCTACCACTAGACTCAAAGTGTTTAGATGAGAACTATGGAAAAACATATGAATTATACTTATGCACAAAAGCAATAAAATCATATAAAACATATTAGGGAGCTCTTTCAAATCCTCAATACTCCATACTCATCCCTAAACATATCTAGCCATGTCAATACTAAAGATCAACCAAGCATACTTCGAACAAACTAAGACAAACACATTAAACACTTTGTCATTGTTATTTAGGATATCAAATCACTTCATACACTCACCAATGAACTTCCATTCCTTCATCATGACATCATTGAAAATCTCCAAAAATATTCCCCTTTGTCATTGATGTCAACACCCATCAATATAACAATATATAGCTCACCTTATTTCTCTCTCAAAGCACTCCCACAATAGGAACTTTCTCCCCCTTAGAAAAATTGAAAAAGTGGGCACCAAATAATCTCAAAGACATTAAAATACCATAAATAAGAAAGGACCATCTTATAAATATGATATATTTCCTTTTACCTTGAACATACCTTTTCTTTGCCTTGTCAACTTCCTCTTGATCCATTCTAATACTCTCTTTAACTAATCACTACAACCAATGAATAAACAATACACAAATCCATATAAATATGATGAAAAAAATCAATAAAAATTTGATAGGGACACCCCCTAAGAACTCTAAACAATTACACCTTTTGAACATCTTCAAATCTCCACACACCATGAAGAACCAACATACATGCTTACTAGCCTTCTCCCTTAAGCCACCACAATGAACATCAAAAAAAATTTAATCTACTCATAAAATAGGAAAAATTCACTAAACCAACTTCAGAACTCTCCTTGAAATAAACATACATTAATCTTTTGGATAAACTAAGCAAAAATCACTCTTCTTCAAACTAGGCCTATCTAGCCTCTTGTAGCCCTACTTAGAATTACAGAGCCCATAATTTTTAGTACACGCATATTAAAGACCTAAAACTTCATATCTAGAAGATTCTCATATTCTCCCTCAAGCACACCAATTTTCATTAGCAAGCTCATCCTTTTCAACTTACTTCCTCCGCAAACCTGCTAGCTAATTAACTCTCCCTATTGATAAAAACTTGAATAACATGAGAACCAAAAAAATTTAAATATATATGAATATTTATTTGATAACCCATTTGGCCCATTCAACTTACTAGGAAAATTTAGCTCTCAACTCATAATGTAAACCACTTTTCTATCAGAGCCCAAAAATTTAGAATCTCAAAACAAATAAGGTTAACAAAACAACTTCTAGTCAACATAAATCTATGAAACTTATTGAAAACTTGGAGATAGTAATCACACACTTCAAGACCAAAAATTGAGCCACCAAACCTTTGGGAATGTAGAATTCATATAACCCATTTTAGGCATGCTTGCCCTTAAGCCAAAAACTAAGAAAACTGAGAGTACTCAAAAAACTTAAATTTGGCTTCAACATACAATTAGACCAAAAAACACCTATAAAACATTAAAAAGAAGTGAAAATTACATTATGAGTACCACAAAATTCTTGAAAATCCATCAATCTCATTAAACCACCTGGAACCACCCATTTTGACCCTATACTACAACTCCTTCATAGATCTCTTAAGAAAATACATGAACTTGTTGCTCCTCCTTAAGTAAAGACCTTTTCTAATTGGCATTATCATATTGAGTAGACAAATTTGATTCTCCACACCTAATTTCTTAGATTCAACTACTCAGTCCTCTGATCCTGGGACCTAGCCAATTATAAAGCTTCTCCTAACTTCATGCTTCATTAGGAATAAACTCTTCAAATACTATCCAATCATAGTCAATAATCATATAGAGACACCTCATCTTTATAACACTATGAAATTTTATGGCATACACAAATTTTTAACAAGATTTTAATAGGATTATCAATATCTAGAACAAAAGTCTAGAGGAAAGGCCTTCAACTTATAGGCTCACTTGGAATCTACCATAAACTCATATGCAGATAGATATTTGAAACTCACCTTTATACTAAAGCATCAAAACCATGATAAAAAATCCAATTCCTTCTCAAGATGTGACCATTAAGATTATTCACAAGCTTCTTTTCTCAAATAAAAAATATATAAAAGAATGCACAAACATACCTTGTTTACACACCATCTCATCAAACAATATTTGACAACCACCAATCTTCCTCTAATGAACACGTGTCTCTTTGAATCCTAGATAGAGATACCCCTTTGACATAGTGAGACTAAAATCCCCAAAATTCAAAAGACTCTCATATCTCCATATATTTATCTAACTTGTAGTCCTTCTTGACTTTAAATGAATCTTTGACTTCATTCTTTTCTTCAAATTTGTTAATAAATGCTATCAATAAAAAATCTTGACTCTTCTTTATTTATGATTGTTTTTCCACCTTGGAAACAATCCATCAAGACTCTTGCAGTCACCATGGTTAGTCTTCTTATTCTTTACTAACTAAGGTCTCCATACCATAGATTGAATCTTCTCATCTACTGTAGCCAACTTACGATCTTGACTTTTGAGTTTAGACTAATCTACAACATATCTTTCTAGAGTAACTTTCTTATCAACCTTATGACTAGAAGAATTGGAAATGATTACCTTTGGTTTTTGTACTTGAGTTTATCTTTTCTCAAACATTTTAGGAGCTCTATATCCTTTGACATACCTTGAATACCTCTTAGAATTATTTGAATAGAATCTAATAATATGTCCACTCTTATGACAACTAAAAAAAAATAACATCATTTGTACCTTTAGATAGATATGAGTTATTATTTCTCTAAGACCACTTACTCCTTTTTGGAATCCATGTGAACTCATTCTTAGAACTCATCCTTCTACAATCTCTTTCCCTATGACCATATTGATAAAAATGATGACAATGGTAATGAAAATAGCCTACATACCTTATTACATTGGGCTATCTAACTAGTCTTATTTCATTACTTTTCAAGTTTGTAATCTCCTTGACTTTCTAAAACTTATCATGTTATTTTCTTAGCTTGTTCAACTTATTTATGGGTTGTTCATTCTATTTATTCAACAATTTTATCTTAGTTTTCATCTCATCATACTCACCTTGCCTTGAACTCATTTTGACATTTTCTTCTTCTAACCAAGTCTTAAGATGTTTGCATGCTTCTTCTCTTATCTTTAGATTTACATTTTTTGCCCCTAACTGATCCTTGAGATTGTTGATCTATTTTCCATCTTATTTGACTTGTTTTGATTTATTTTTTTCTTCTTCAGGATTGCCTATCTTGATTATGAAATTTTCATACTCATATTTTAGGGAAACAAGATTAGTATTTAATTGATCAAATTTAACTTCTTTAGCTTTCATGTTTGAACATGTAGCCTCCATATAAATTTTGAGAACTTGGATAATGTTCTTATCCCTCTTAACTTCTTTAACCATGTCATACATCATTCTATATGATTGATCTTTAATATAACTAATCTATTCTTCAAGAATTTTGACCATTGATTTCAACTCAAGATTTTCTTTCCTTGACTACTTAGTCATCTTTATACCACTTAAGATATCCTTGAAATTGTTAAGCTTCCTCCAAAGGAAATTCTCTAATATGAATTATTAAAGGTATAATAGTTGAGAGGGGGGTGAATTAGTGATCCCAAATATTTGAATTTCAGTTGTAGTCCCTTTCAAACTATTAAACAATTAACATATATTAGCTTGATCAACCAACATTAACAAGAGAGATCATTCATTCAACGCATACACAAGATCAAACACATAACACATAGTTCCTATGGAAAGCCCTCATGGGGAATTAAATTCACTCTCAATCCTAAAACACAAATGGACTACTATCCTATAAGAAATTATAAAGAAGATATTGATAAACTCCTTTAGACTAGAAAACCTTGATCATGTCCTCATGACCAAAGGTATTTAGTGAAAAACCTATTCCAAAATATCACCTACCCCTAAGATGATCAAATCCTTTATACCACCCGCCTTTAGTAAAACACCTATTTTACAAGGAATTATTGACCTTAAGGAATACCAACTACTTTAGACCCTCCTTTGATAATAATACTTCCACCTTAGAACTAATGTATTCAACACCTAATGATGGATCTATGGATATTACTCTTCTCACCTTTCAAAAACAACTTTTTCACCCAACACACCATGTTGGACAAAGCACATTACATACTTGAATCAACATACAAATATCAATTAGGACACAATACATATCCTAACTACCCCACTCTTTAACTCTTCACTCACACTCATTTCAACATAAATAAAACAACTATGTCACCATATTAATGATATTATTAGGTGGTCATACACACTCTCCACACTCTAATTAGTCCATCAAATCATCCACCAAGCTCATGCAACCACCAGCTATCCTTCACTCATCCTCAACCTATATGATCACTATTCAGACATTAGAAATATGACCTATAGATCATACACATAGTCATCACTTTGTTCTTATCAGCAACCTAACCATTAGTCACACTCAACCTCTTCCTCTCTTCATTTCAATACACAAACCACTCCTTCAACAAGCCTAGAAACCATCTCCTTTGGTTTCAATATATATAGAGCCTTCATAATAAAAAAAAATCTTAATCAACCATTAGACTTACCTTAACCCTTAAAGCTTCTCTCATAATAACACATGGCTAAATTACACCCTCATAGGTTGGATATATCATCTATGGGTCACCTTTAATTAGCTACACCTTTTAATAAAGCCCTTGTAGCTCTTATAGGGTCTCATGGAGACCTATTCACCCACATAACACTTTAATGAGAAAAATAAAAACTTAGGGCCACTTCCAAAAAGCATAAGTTCACTCCACATGACCCCTTAGTCATAGCCACATGGTTCCATGGCACTTGGAACTATAAATCCACACTTTAACCTACCAATTATGTCACCTCACTCTTCAGGTCTTCATACATAAAAAACACATTCTCAAACTATTGAACAAAACATTCAAGTCTCTCGCATAACCACATGAAAAATTCATATGAATAGAACTTCCAAGATATATTTAAAATATTAATGTACCCTATACACTCTAATATAGGCCAAAATACTTCAAATTTTCACACTTAAGATGACCACTCAAATTGGTCATACACTATCAAAATATAGTCATGTTATTTTTACTCTCCACATCTGATTAGGGACCAACTATGATAATAAAATCCTTATCATAAATATTTGAGACTTAAAAAAAATTTACATGATCATTTTATTCTTTAACTCTACTTAAAACACCTTTAACTTTCCTCTACAAGATGGTCACTCAATCTTCTAATAACCTTCAAGAACACAGTTAACTTCTTAACCTTTGTTCATACTCAAGATAGATTGATCACACCTCCTAAATACAACCAGAGAATACTCATGGAGTCTAAAACACTTCTAAATGTCTAATTCAACATGAAACATCAAACCAAAATTAACACAAGCTCAAACATCCTTCTTAGGTCACTTACATAACAAATACAAAAACTAATGAACTTTAAACCTTTATATCATTGATTATACACACTTTAAGATCTTCAAATTAGATTCATTATATGAACCATGGATTCCTCTTCATCTTTGATTTTTACATCATGATAAAATTCATCTTGGATCAAAATATATGGCCCAAAAATTAGACACTAGTGTTTCCCTTTATTAAATTCAAATATTCAAATGCCAACTGTCACAGTTAACCTTCAAACATAAGGCTTGCATCTCGTGTCCTATCAACTTTGGATCAATCTCACACCATCTATCTTGTCCAAAATTTAATGCATAGTATTATAAATCCAAATTTTAAACATCTATCACTTTGACCTCATCTCATACACTCGGGAAACTTTGACTTAATGTATTTCATCGATCTCTTAGGATCAACTAGGTCTTTAACTATCAACACTCACCATTCGATCAATCTTTATGAACACTTGCTCATCATTAGATCCTTATATTTTACCTTTGATTAATCATTAAAAATCATGTAAATTTCATCATCTTGTTTCTTCCTAACATCTTAGAGGAAACACACTCCATTGATCTTGCTCAAACTTTAACTTGTGCATAAATGACTAAGTATGGGAACCATTGAAATATGCCTGAAAAAAGCTAACTTTACACAGTCATAATTTTTGCCTCAATCAATATCATGTCCTAAAAATTGTACAATATGTTCTCCTTTAAAATAAGAATCCAATAATTTATAAAATTAATCCTAAAAACTTTGTGCATGTGAGATATAATGCCATTAAAAATCCTTCTCAAAATCATTTGTCACAGAGCCAACTATGTCAAAAACCTACCTGGGAGGCCAAGTTTGAACAAGCATATCTTTTGATGTGATTAATCATATGATTTAAATTTTATAAAAAATAAATTATGATCAAAATCAAATAAACCCATATGATCAATTTATATTGAAACCTTCACACGTATAATATATAAAATTAACAAACTGCTTACTTAGTGCTATTTGAACATAGAAAACACTATCAAAATACCTAGGAGCCCAAATTTGCACATGCATATATTTTGTCATAATACATTACATAACCTAAAATTTGGTGCATAATAACTAGGTACAAAAATTAACAAACCCATATGGTCATTTTATCTTGAATCATCCATGCATGCAAATTTTGACCTTATCAACATGCTTACTTGACTCTTTCTGGACACATAAATTTGGTTATGGGAAAAAAATGATTTTTGACTGAGAAGCCAACATTGCACCCTAATATATTTGACCAAAATTAATTGCATGAGTTGATATTTATCATATATCAATTATTAATAAATATTATCAAAACCATATGACTAAATCCCCTTGACACATTCCCATGTGGAAATGGTGATGTCATCAAACTTCCTACTTAAATTTTCTACCACTAGACCTAAATTGTACAAAAGAGAACTATGGACAATCAAATTAATTATAATTGTGTACACAAGCACTCAAATCATGGAAAACATCATAGGGAACTCTTTCAAATTCTCAATACTACATACTCATCTGTGACCATATCTATCTATGTTAATACTGAAGATTAATGAAGCATACTTCAAGCAAACTAGGACAAACACATTGCACACTTTGTCATTGTTACTTATGCTATCAAAGAAATTCATCTCTTGACCAAAAACCCTCCATGACTTCATCATGACATCATTGACAATAATCCAACATACTCAAACTATATTTTGACCTCTTCATGCTTGTAGTAGGGTGTATGAGTACTCTATAGGTGTTATGCCATTGATAGAAGCATCCAAATACTAACTCCACTCTCTTAACCAACCAATAGTCCTATTTCTCTCTTTGTAACTAAGAGATTTTAGTGGTAAATAGACTATAATTCATATTTGGACTATGGTTTTATTGTTATAAAGGACCTGTGTCCATGCTTAAGGAACCTTCCATAATCCACTTCTATATATTTAAAAACTTTATATATCTCAAACACCTCTCAATATCTCATTTCCAACTTCTTCATCTTCCATTCTTAATCTAAAATTGAGTTTTTATCAACCACTAGGTTGGTTTTAGGTGATTATGATTATTGTGCTTTAGGTTGATAACATCTCAACTCCATTCTAAGGTCTTCAATAGTTTAAAACTGACTGTGAGACTTTATTTGATCCAAACATTCCATTATGATTCATAATCTCAAGTCCACCTTATGCCACAGTCAAAATTGAGTTTTGATCCTTCTTAGCTATATAAAGTCACTAAGATGGTTGTATCTATCTATCTGATTGCCATTATTTTGGATTTGGTTCACATCCTTGATTTGTCTTGAATCTTGAATGGCTTAGATTCATTGGCTACATGAATTCTATCTCCTCTTTATGTTCAAACCTTAGAGAGACAACTTGACTGCATCTTGATATGACTATAGTTGATGGTTCATTATACCTTGTATAGAGTATGGAAAGGAAAAAATCATGGTGTATGGTGAGTGAGGTTTAGAGAGGTTTCATTATGTCTATTAAAAACTTGAATCTCACTTCATTCATCATACATTATTGTCTATCTCTCACTTGTCTTAATTTCTAATAAACTCCTCAAGATTATCTTGAAGCATCTTCATACCTTCAATTGTAAATGAATATTGGGGGGTTAAACTTGATTGTATATCTTGATTTTATAACGTCTATATAGTCTAAATTATTCCACATTTACATTTTTATTATGAATCCTTCATTTGACATGAGACTCTTTCATATATTGTGCTTGAATAATCTTGTAACTTGGAGATAGGCATGTCCTTCTGTATCACTGTAGGTGGATGTCATGAGGTGAATGGATGTGCCAATTTTTAAATTTGAATCCCATATTTATATAATTCTTCACACCATTCCATATTAATCTCAAATATAGTTAGAAACCTCGTCGATCTTCAAAACATAACAACACCATTTCTCACAATCTTCGTGTGTCTCAAATTTGCACTTTAAGAAACATTTAAACCTATTGTAGGGGAAGATTATAATGAAAAAATGACCTAAAAAAAGTTTGATTAACTTCAAGGTTTGAATTTGAGCCAAAATTCATGAGCACCACTTTATCATGCTTGTTATTCACAATCGTTGCTCTACCTTCTTAAAAATTAGCTTTCTTTCCATAATAGACTTAACTTTGCATCAAATTCAAACCCTTGTATAGACTGTGACAAAGTTTCAAGCCTTAAAAAACACTAAAAAACATCATTATTTTACTCCAATGCTCTCACTCTCACTTGAAATATTTATTATGTTCAAACTCTTCTTTCAAAGAACCATTGTAAATGGAGGTTGACTATATGATTGTATAGACTATGATAAGGATTGAGTGAGAACTTTAGGAGATGGTCACCAATATGATTATTATTTTACTCTCTTGTAAATATTACAAACTTTTCTTCACAATCTTCAACAACTATGATAAGACTTTGAAATTGACCTTAACCAAACTATAGATGTTCATTGGCCTTGGTTGTAGATGGCCTTTTTAGGCTCTATTTAGCAGCGTATTAGGATTTAATAAAATATTTTTATGACCGTGATGCTTCTCACAATCCTTGACTCTTTCATAGTGTTTTTATGGGATGGAAATGAATGTAAAGATGGTGAGATGTGAATGGAAGGTGGGAAAGAGAATAGAGATGGAGATGAAGTTTGCAATAGTGATGAAAGGTAACAAGAAGGAAGTGAAATGGAATGAAACATAATGGAAGTGAAAATAACGTGAAGAGTATATGACAAGACATTTTTGAGGGTATTATGCAAGCATAAACACATATTCAACAAGATATATCAGTTTAGAGGCATTTGAACAAACATATGGCGCTAAAATAGAAACCTATGAGTCTACTCAGAATCTTAACAAATGATAAGAAACCTTAATATTTGATAAAAAGTGTCTCCATTAAGGTGTTTGAGGATGACTGATGATATTATAATATATGAAGCTTCATTATACTTTGATAAACATGAGGAGAGGACATATGAACTATAATGAGATATATTATATAGTCATGAACTGTGTTTTGACATCTTGAAACCACCATAAACCATACAATTTATCTAAACTAATTGCAAACTACAAATTAGCTATGTATTATCTCATTGAGATCCATATGGTCTTAAACATGTGAAAAATTAATAAATAATTCCTTGGAAAGGTGGATCATGCTCTTGAAAAACTCCAAAATCTTTAATTTTTCTACCATGATACCCAGATGAAGAGAAAACTTAGAAAATTGATTGTTTGCATGGATGAAGGATACATAGTGAGTGACTTGAATTAAAAAGGATGGTTCATGAATTAGAGAGGAAAAAATTTATAACCACTTAACATATATTAAATATATCTAAAACCCCTTTCTATAACCAAAATTTGAGACCTTAATTTTCTCTCTCATGGTCATACCACTTGTAAACTTGATGGGATCTCACTATGTGCAAAGAGTATATATGGATAGAGAGAACCAATTTTGGGTCTATAAGGAATAATTTTCCCTTTAATTTCTTTTATAAAGACTTATATGAAATCCCCTTCATGATATTTAGCTCTGCTATATGGGAGAGGTCATACGAGTCCATACTCATGCATGAAAACTCATGAAAAATGGCCTTTAATTACATTCTCTTAAAACATAAGACTTGAAACCATGATTTTAGGGAATAATAAGGAATACAAATATTCATTATGGAGATTTAAAAAATAAATAAAGTGTTTGACTTCTTCATATGGGCCAATTTGGCATGTGGGAGTCTTTTGAGGCCAAAATTTGCCTTAGAGTTGCATGAAAAGATACTTTTCAAAGTATAAAACATTGAATTAAGGAATTTTAATGAAAATTAAGATGTTTTAAGGTATTTATAATTGGTTTAGTGGCACTTTTACTCAAAATTTATCATTACGTGACCAAAACCTTTAGTTCTAGGTAATATACATAGTTTTACAAAGGAGGTTTATCAGTAAATGTCATAAAAAGCATATTATAGCCTCTTAAAAGGTTTAAAATATAATTTTTATGAATTTTGATCATACACTCAAAGTTTATAGATTATTTTATACCTTTAATACACTAATTTTTTCTATAAAAACCCATGACAAGTTAAAACTAAGACAAGGTCATGACAATATACTCAAACACACTCTCTTCATATGATGGTTAAATACATAAAAATGGTAAAATACATGACTTAAAGACTCAATAAAAATGATACATAAAATATTTTTAGTGGTAGGGTTTTGTATTTGACTTTGACATGTCAAAATGCTAACATATTTTGTGACTCACAGGGGTTGACCAGTCTACTAGTCAAGAGAAATCACTAAATTTCATATGACAATGACAATTTAAAACATGAAAACATGGATTGATGACTCTCTTAACTTATAAAAAGACTTTTTTTCTTTGATAAACCTATTTCAACTACTATAAATAATAAGACTCAATAGAAATAACATAAGAAATAATAAATAAAATAAGAAGCACACCTAACCTAAGGAAACAAGACAAACACAATAACAAGGAAATAGACTACTACTTGTGTCAATAGATTATTGAAACATGACAATTAAAAAAAAAAAAAACTAACCTGAGATCAAAATCTTTCCTCCAAGTTCAAGTGTAAAATTTTATTTTCCACCATGAAACATTGAAGTATGATTTCCACCTCTTGATAGTTTCTTCTTACAAATAGAAGCATTTGCATGTTCATGTCCTCTTGGAGATGTAGTTAGGTCTTCTAGTTCCATTCTCAGGTGCATGGATTTTGCATATGAGTCTAAGATAGTCATAATATTCCCATATTCTTCTTTCTTGCAGCAACAATTATAATTATACCTCATTCATGGGTTGATGATGGTTTGCCACATTCTCATTGATTTAACTATTTTGGGAATAATGGATTTTTATTCCTATTTTAGTTAAGGGTATGGATTAATAAATGAGTAAATAATATTGAAATTATTATAGTCCTAATTTTTATATTCTATCTATTTTTTTTACCTTTATAAAAATAGAAATAAATTATGATAATTATAACTTAGCTTAAAATAGGTTGAAATAACTATTGCAAGGTCTAAGACTGGTTGTGCAGGACTAGGATAGTGTCACAAATCAGAATCTAGATTTCATTTAAGAAAGGATAGGACTACCAAAAATAGAACACTTTGGTATCTGGTGCTATTGTCCTCTTCTATTGCTATTGTCCAAATTTCTCGTAAAGACCTTTTTTTGGGTTCTTTGTATTTTCCTATGTGAGCATACTTATTAAATTTTGAGTGCCAAATGTTGATGGAGATTACTATAGAGATGTTTTAATATTCAAACCCTAAACCTCCATCATGTTTGATAAATAGGATTTGAATCACTAAAAAAGGTGGGGTTAGTGTGTGTAAGATGCACTAAACATGTGATCCACACCCCTTATGTGGGCATGCTACCTACATACCAATACACTGAGGAGGGATTTAGACATATGTAGTTCTCACACTTGATGTGCTTTGTGGAATAGTGTAATATGGATGTAAAAATGCCAAATTGAGAGTTTTTTAGGTGGTTAGGGACTGGTGTGAGAATTTTAATGTGTTTGCAACTATGTTGGGTAACTATGTGTAGAGAATAAGAAGGTTTGACTTAGTGGTTTGTTTGTATTCTTGTTTGCTTTATAATATTTATCACCTACCTTCTAAATGAACATTGGATGGGATTTTATATGGAACTATTGGTCATGGGTTAGATGTATTTGCACTAGGCTGGCATAATGAAGAATAGGAATTGAATGAAAATATTCATTTGGGTTCAAATTGTAAAGGGATAAGAGCATCAAAAATGGGACACCCTAGGGTTTGGTACTATATTCTAGGTATGGTACTCCTATCCTACAATATTGGGACCTAGAGGATATAATTTTCCTCATCAATAGAGTTTTACTGAGCTAGAATGATCATCTAAAAGGCTATGGATGACTGAAAAAGAGCAAAAGGTGTCTAAAAGGGTCATAAAAGCATGCAATAAGGTCTTATGGATAGGGTGTCACAATCCATACTCAAACTACCAATTTAGACATTTTATATGACTATATTTGTCCCCCTTTTATTTTAGTAATGTAGAAAAGCAAAATACTAGGATAAATTAAAAGTAGAAAGTGTACCTAAACTTACCTACAAGGGTGAAGCCCATGAGGTTGTGTGATGTTGAATGTATATAAAGAGAGCATATTTTGAATTATAAATCTAAAAATGGAAAAAAAGAAGTAGATCAATTCTTACTAGACACACTATGTCTAAAATAAGAGTGTACAAAATCTGGGTAAAAGAGAGAGGAAGAGAAAGGAATGAATACACCTCATTAGGTACATAAACTAATACAAAACATATTGTGATGCTAGGTATGTGTTGTACCAAGAGTAATATCATGAATGTAGTTGAGTGTTCAATTCCTTGAGAGTGGCTGAAGAATACAAAAGCTAGCATTTTGGGTCCATCGTCACCTACTAAGTGAAGCTACATGATCATGCATGTGGTAATTGATGTTTGTATTTTGTGTCCAATCCCTCTACGTAGGTGGCTCAAGAATACAAAGGCTAGCTAGTCCTTTGGCTCCATCATTACCCTAATAAGTGAAGCTATGAAATGATACCCGTATAAATGTGTGTCATATGAGATGGCTCTTAAAGCCCATGAATGCTTTGTAATCTAATAATGTATCATGGATAGATAAATGTGTACTAAGAATTGGGCCAATCTTGGCCACTCCATAATGTGGAGATTAGGCTTGTATGAAAGCCAACCTAAAACTAAGAACTAAGCTTATATGAAATCCACTTTGAAATGATGCCAACCAGCTATAGATGGAATAAGGTACATAACTATTGAGAATAATTGGCTAATGTACTAAACTAAAAAAGAAAAGAAAGCAAATGTGCCATGTAGATTACCCCTAATCATTGGTATTTGAAACATGGATTTTGATCTGGAAGTTTTACCAACTACCCAATGTAAAATTGGAAGTGAAAGCCATCATGTTACACATGATGCCCATTATATTTGGATTCTCTAAGAAAAACTATAGTAAAATTGCTAATTCTAAACTAAACTATAGCTGATAAAACTATAATTGAACTTATCTTTCTTTCATTTTCTTGAAAATCTAGGTTTTCTACTTTTTGGATAGGAACACCAAAAACATGAGACTTTATTGTTTAGTGCTATAGTCTAAGTATGGTGCTCTTATCCTTTATTATTTTTTATCACTATTATGTATTTATTACTATGTTTTTAGTTTATTCTACTTGGTTTGTGTTCTAGTTGTTATTTTGAGTGTTCTTGAAAACTAATTTTTGATTGGTAGAAGGCTTTGATCTATGTGACAAAATCCCTTTTATTGCCCCCACTTCTGAGGGTAGGAATGAAGACCCTGCAATGACTTCCCTTAGAAGAGATATCCCTACAAGTGTTTTATGTTGTGAGATACATGATATAGCGATGATAATCAAAAATATGTCTCAATATATAACATAATTTATATTGGATATTGTTAAATCAATAGGGGTATGCCTAGATAGATGTACTAATGTAATAACATGTGTAGTATATTAAATTGAAATAGAAATGTTAGTTTTTAGTTGTGAAGGAGGGATGGAACATGTTGTCCATCATGATATCCAAGAAAGTAAGGTAATACATGATGTGGATCATGGCATTGCAAATAATGAGAATAAAATAATCAACAAGCACATAAGGCAAGAAGAAGGAAGCATAAAAAAGTGGCCAAGGGGACAAGAAAATAATGGACATGGGCACATGTCACGAAAAATAGAAAAAAAACATAGAAGACATGTTAAAATTCCCACACACACACATAAAATTGAAAACAAGCAAGGTTGGCATAAGCCACAAGCACATAGAAGAGTACAAGTAAATGATAGTGACACATGTCCTAAGGCACATATAAGAGAAAAAATAGGAACTTATAATTGTAAACACATATAGTTACTCAAAGTAAGAAAGGAAGGCATGTAAATGCTATAAATAGTAATTGATCTAAATAATCAAAGTGAGAAGTGAAAGTATGAAAAACATGGAGTACAAGATTAGGTATATGCTAAGAAATACACAAGTTACATATACAAGTGAATGTAGATAGAGTAATATGTGTTAGCTAGTAAGTAATGTACATCATCATGATAACTAGACTATGTGGTGTAGGAATGAAATAACTTGGATGGTGTAGACATGTAGAAGATTCCCCTAGTGGGAAGATATATCAATGTATGTCTTAAATGTATGAAGTATGATGCCCCCTCAATGGGTAGAGTGAATAAATCAAGGATCTAGATATCACTAAACAAACTCAAAGAAGATCAAGTGAAGCATGGTAATGTAGATAAATTTACAACCAATAACATAGAATAACAAAATGTAAGTCTAGCATGGTAGTAGAAATGTAAAGCATGGATAATGCATATAGTTGAGATATTTTTGGTGTTTTGAGTTATTTGAATGTTTTTGTATTTTGAAATTTTGTACTATTTTAGTTATTTTTGAAATAAGTTATTTACAATCAATCAAAAATAAACTATGTATAGAAAATTTAAAAGAAGCTATGTACAAGTAAGCAAAAAGAAACTATGTACAATAAAATGTGTGTAACAAAATAATAAACATGGAATCTGCATAGAAGCATAATATTCATTGTATTTTTGAGTTTATTTCCTTCAAGTGAGGTTAGATGGTAAACTTTAGGCTAATATTTTTGATAGTGAGGTATTGACCTAGCCAATTTGGTTTGAACTTTCTTTTGATTTCTTCTTTGGCATTAACATTACAAAGATTTTATTTGAGAATGAGATCATTAAATTTGAAATATTTGGTGTGAGATCGATTATTATAAGATTTTTTTATACATTATTGGTAGATTTTGAGATGTTTATCTACTTGAATGTGTGTATGGTCTAATTACTCAAGTTGGTGGAGATGATTTTTACGATACTAGTCATCATTGAGGATACCTTTAAGGGAGACATGAAGAGATGGAATTTCTAATTCCAATGGTAAAATTTCATCTGGGACATAAATGAGTGAATAAGGAGTGGATATTATGGGCATATGAATACTTGTGTAGTAAGCCCATAATGTAAAAACTAGTTGATTGTGCCAATCATTTCTAAATTTGTTCATTGTTTTACTCAAGATGTTGTTGATGGTTTTATTGGTAGTATTTACTTGACCATTTCCTTGTGGGTAATGCAGAGTGGATAATGTGTGTTTAATATTATATTTTGTGAAAAATTTCTTGATAGTTTTGTTCTTGAATAATGTTCCATTATCAAAAATGATAGTTGTGGGTAGGTCAAAGCATGAAATAATGTGAGTCATGAGGGAGATACAAATGTCCTCCCTTATGGTAGATGGAAGTGGAATGGCTTCCACCCACTTGGTAAAGTATTATATAGATATGATGATGAACTTATGCTTGTCAGTGGATTTAGGGTTAATCTTTCCAATAAATTAAAATCCCCATAACATAAATGGCCATAGAGAGATAATAAGTTGTAATTGTTGTGATAGTGCATGCTATAGGTTACTGTGTCATTGACATTTATCACATAACTTTATGTACTATGAAAGTTCATCTTCCATGGTGGGCTAGTAGTACCCCTGTCAGAGTAATTTGTGTGACATATCCTTTTCACTAAAGTGACCACCACACTCACTATTATGTATCTATGTAAGGGCAATTTTTGTTTCTACTAAAGTCAAGCATCGAAGTAGTTGTTTGTCGAAGGATAAATCAAAAATGTCCTTGATAATGATTAAATTATAGAGTGCTTGTTTGTGTAACTTATGTTTGTCATTTTGTGAGGAAGTGTCTAGTGTAATAGATTTATTTAGAAAGTTATAGATATCAGAAAACCACTCTAAAGTCATAGAACTACATGTAGTGGCTAAGACAAAAAGGGAAATCAAATATGAATTGGATATTGATGGTGATTATAATCACTTAATTATGAAAATAGATTGATCATCATTAATGTCAATAGGAATCAAAGATGTGATACTTTACATTGCATTTGTGTGTCAATTATATATTTTTGGTATACTTTATATATAAAAGTAGTTGAACTATGATGATAAACATTGTACCATGTTTTGGTATGGGATAAAATGTTCTTCTTTTGTCTGATAGACATCATTAACTTGATTGACCATAAGTTGGGAATCAATGAAGACTTGAATAAATCTAATTTGAGGTACTGGGTGGAAAATAGACCTAAGATAAGTTCTTCATATTTTGTAGTGTTTTTCATGTAGGAGAAGCTTAATTGATATGCAATAAGAATTATGTGAACAAAAAGTTTGACAAAGACAATTCCTACGCATGCACTGGATGCACATTGAAAACCATCAAAGAACATGGTCCAAGTGTTAGAATGAGTACAATAGGTAGTAAAATCATCTATAAATGTGTCACTAATAGGATTAGTGTCTAAGAGTGGTGTGGATGCCAAATGGTCTACAATGATTTGGCCCTTTATTGATTTTTGTAATACTATCTTTAAGTTAAACTCTATTAATAACATGACCTATTTTGTGATGCAACTAGAGAGATGTGGTTTTTCCATATGAATTTTTAAGGGATATGATTTTGTGATACCCAAGTCTTATTATTGATCATGTAATATCAAAGTTTTTGTGTGGTAAAAACTAATGCTAGACATAATTTTTCTATCATGGAATTATTTTTTTATAATCAACTAATGTGCAACTGATGTGATAAACTACATACTCAGTATGTTGATCATCATGTTATGCTAATCATTATCTTAATGCATGATATGTTACTAAGATATATAGTAGGAATGTATTTTTAGGTATAGGTGGTACTAGAATAGGTAGATTAAGAATATATTGCTTGATTGTGTTGAATATTCCTTGATAGGATTGGTCCCAAATAAACATTGTATCTTTCTTTAATAATCGAGTGAATGACTGCATTTTATCAAAAAGTTGAGATAAAAAATGGTAGATTACTTAGATCTTGCCTTATAAGGATTGAAGTTATTTTAAGTTCATGGGAGGTGGTATGCCAATAATTACTTTTAATTTCTTAGGGTTGACCTCTATGCCACATTGAAAATTAATGAAACCTAAGAGTTTGCTTGATGTAACTCTAAACACACATTTCTTTAGGTTTAATCAAAAATTGTATTACCTAATTCATTAAAAAATATCTTGTAAATCAATAGCATGATGTTGACATTGTTTGAATTTAGCTAATATATCATTGACATAATCCTTGATAGTATGGTGAATCATGTCATGAAAGATATGCATCATAGTATGCTAATATGTGGATCTAGCATTTTTTAATCCAAAAGGCATGTTAATGTAACAAAATATACCCTAAGGTATTGTAAGAGATGTTTTCTATTGATCTTCTTTGGATATTTTGATTTGATTGTATCTTATAAAGCCCTCCATAAGTGATAGCATCTCATACATGGTTTTGGAATCTATGATTATTTAAATATTAGGAAAGTGAAAATCATATTTTGTGCATGTTTTAATTAAATCTCAAGAATCAAAACAAACCTAAATCTATCCATTG
Organism: Torreya grandis; assembly: GCA_037957365.1. Lineage (NCBI taxonomy): Eukaryota > Viridiplantae > Streptophyta > Pinopsida > Cupressales > Taxaceae > Torreya > Torreya grandis. The sequence continues at coordinate 948,801 of JARHVA010005146.1, forward strand.
GGCTTTACCATGAGGACTAAATTGGAAATCCATTTAAGGTGTGTTACTATTTTTTTGAAGCAAACATCTAAGAGGAATTGGATCTCATCTTTGACTAAGAGAGCCACCTTAGGATGCATTTTACAATTTTTTTGCTTGACCAGTTTAGCATTTGGGTATAAGGGAAACTGATGGAATGTTATAGATGTATCAATTCCTAGCATATCTAAGTAAAACCAAGCAAAGATTTATAGAAAATATATTAAAGTTTGATGAATATATGTATCCTCTTCCTTTCCTTGGGTAATGACTAACAAGGCAATGTGGGGATCCTAATTGGTTCCAAAATTGAAATCAAATGTTTCCTCATTAAGTAATTTGGAATGATCTAGTATGGGGTTGAAAGAATAGTATCATGCCAATCAACTAGTATGTCCTAGGGAGAATTTAAATTTTGTCTGAAGTAAGCATGGGCATTTGTGTGATGAGGAAATCTATTTTTATGATAACAAGATGGGAGTTCCTCATATGCTTCAAAAAATAATATAAGGGATTCATCATTAGAGAATTCATCTAATGTGAACATATCTAATAGAAATATATCATTGATAAGATTAGGATAGAACATCGATAATGTAGATGTATGATTAACTATATGGTCTATAGGTGTAATGGGTGGATAAAATTTTATATGCTTTGAAGTGATATAAGAATGTTTGTCATGAAGAAGGGTAAGTTGATATCTCAACCCTTGATTTCTATGTTGTGTGGATACCTCAATAGGATTTATGATTCCTTATTCATGCTTTCCAAGACCTTTTCCATGATGTCCCATCTTATTATGACATTTACATAAAACTAGTGATTTGGTATCAATGTTGTTACAGAACTTGGAATCTTCTGATGTGTTGTATGGTCTTAGGGTACCCTATGAGTAGCAGGTCATGTAGGTATACTACCAAGATTAAAGTGTGTAATGTAATTATATGGAGATCCAAAAAATTGGTAGTATTTAAAAATTTCATTGTCTATTGGGCATGTGTAGATGTAGCCTTTGTAACTAAGATTTAGACAAGCTTGGAGTGTAGAAGGGATTACATGCATATCTTAAATCCAAGGCTGACCAAGTAATAAATTATAATTTAGGTCATTTGGCATGACTTGGTAGTGTCTTAAGTCCCAAATTAATATTAAGTGTTATTTCACCCATGACTTTTCATTGAATGTTTTCAAAACCTTTGATGTTCATGTTAGAATGGTCTAGATCTTGAGGTTTTATATTAAGACATTTAAGAAAAGAAATTTTGTAAATGTTGAGTCCTGAACCATTAGCAACTAACACTCTTTTTACCCTTACATCAATAATTCTTAATTGAATATACAAAGGTAGATGTTGTTCAATGATGCGGCATAGGGATAAATCTTCTTCCTCAAAGGAAATATGCTCTTTAGTCCATTGCATTATGTTGAGGATAAAAGAAACTTAAGCTATTTTAGTGGAAATAAGAATTATAATATTATTAAGGGCTACATATAACACATCTTTTTAAACATTTGATCATTGAAGGAGATAAGAAATGAAACTACATCTAAAGGGGTGCTAACCTGAGTGACAAAGCTATAACTAGGGGTATAATCAACCTGCCTATCTTCATAAAATTGGGTGATAGAATGTACCACATGATCTACTATAGGCATAGAGCTAGTAGTAGGTACATGATAAGATATAAATGTTCCAATTTTTAAGGGATAAGGGATAGATATAACCACGTGTTTGCTTGTGTCTAGTAGTGATAGGGAAATACTCAAAAGTAGCTAATGAGTTATATGCATCTAGGTATAAATCATGTATTTAGAATGAAATGCATGAAATTAGAGTTATAAGCTATACAAAAATATGTTTTTAAAGAACATTACACATGAGAGATAGTAAGTAAGGGATAGAGAGTATGTAATTTTGCACTAATGCATAAATTTTTTTGACTTGTGATATGACATTTCTAATATATTTAACAATGTAGAATTGATAATTATTCTACATGAGAGATAGTAAACAAGGGATAGAGAGCATGTAATTATGCACACATGCATAAAAAACATTGACTTGTGATATGCCATTTCTAATATGTTTAGAAAGATAGTCTCAAAAAGTATTCCACATGAGAGAGAGAAAGTATGTAATGAAGCTTTGTGTTAAAGAAAAGTAGACATTGATTTGAAGGAAAGGGATCTTAACATGCTTAGTAATAACTTTATTAATATCATCCCATATTATGAAAAGTAAGCATGAAAAGGAAAGAATGAAGCTTTGTATTAACATATAGTAAACTTCATCATTCATATACATGATAGGGATGAGTATGGACTCATTTTTCTCAAGAAATGTTTTGAAATGAGTAAGATCCATTTCTAATTTATGTGAAATATGAAGTGGATGTAAGCTGATACCTCAAAAGCAAACAGACCTAGTAAATTCAACTAGGGTTTGAAAGAAATTACTTATAAAATTACTAAGGTAAATTTTAAAAATTAAATGTGAATTTATAATTTAAATATGCAGGAAACAACATACAAATATTGGAAAAATTAGCAAAGAATTTTATCGAGGGTTTTTATGCACAAATGAAGTAAGTCAAGTTCACCAAATGATTTAACTATTTTGGGAATAATGGAGTTTTATTCATATTTAAGTTAAGGGTCTAGATTAATTAATCATTAAATAATATTAGAATAATTATAGTCCTAATTTATATAATTTATCTATCATTTTTACCTTTCTAGAAATAACAATAAATTAAGAGAATTATAATTTAGCTTAAAATAGGATAAAATGATTGTTGTAGTGTCAAAAACTAGTTGTGCAATATTAGCATAGTGTCATAAATAAGAATCTAGATTTTGTTTGGTGAAAAGTATAGAACCACCAAAAATAGGACACTTTAGGGTCTGATGCTATTGTCCTCTTCTACCGCTATTATCTAAACTGCTCATAGAGACCTAATTTTTTTGTATTCTTTATATTGTTCTTATGTGAGCCTACCTATGACATTTTGAGTGTTGAAAGTTGACAAAGCCCATTTTAGAGTTATTTTAATCTTCAAACCCTAACTATCCATTATGTGCGATAAACAATATTTGAATCACTTGAAAATCAGGGGTTAGTGTGTGTAAGATGCACTGAACATGTGATCCACACTCCTTGTTTGGAAACACTGCCTACATACCAATATTATGAAGAGGGATCAATCCATATGTAGTTCTCCCACTTAATGTGCTTTGTGTAATAGTGTGATGTGGAAGTAAAAATTCCAAATTGAGAGTGATTAAGATGGCTAGTGACTAGTGTGAGAATTTGAATATGTTTGTAGCTATGTTGGGTGACTATGCACATAGAATATGAAGGTTTGCATTAGTGGTTTGCTTGTATTCTTTCTTATTTTGTAATTATTTTTACCTGCCTTCAAAATTAACTTTGGATGGTTTTCTATAGGTAATTATTAGTCATGGGTTAGATGTATTCATGCTAGGATAACATAATGAAGAATATGAATCAGATGAAAATAGCCATTTGGGCTCAAATTGCAAAGGCACAAGAGTACCAAAAAGAGGACACCCTAGGTTTGGTGATATAGTCTAGGTATGGTGCTCTTATCTTATAGGCTCAAGACTTAGGGGGATAGGATTGGCCTAGGAAATAGAGTCTAACTGAGCTAGAATGACCATATGAAAGGCTACTAATGACTAGTAAAGAGAAAAAAGGTGTTTAGAAGGGTCACAAAAGTAAGAAAGAAGATCTTATGGATAGGGTGTCACAATCCATACTCAAACTACCAATTTGGATATTTTATATGACTACACTCATACAACGATTGTATTAGCAATGTAATTTATATGATTTGATTAATGCCTCTAGTATGCTCCATTTGAGGTAGTGGTTTGTCAAGGTCTTCAACTTATTGATAGTTTTTCAAACATGGTTGTAACATGTGATTAGTCTCTCCTTGATTTTGATTATAAGACATAGAATGAGTAGCTACATTAGTGTTCAATACAAGGCCATCCTCAAGCTCATCATGAGGTGGAGATGGACTATCAAATTTTGAACAAAATCCCTCCAAGTCATCTCAAAAGGCCATATCTTCATGATCACTTGAAAATACATGGATTTCATTAGATTCCTTACCATTTTATTGGTAGGAATCATGTTGATCACATATTTCCAACCTTTTTATGGAGTCATATGAAGGTTTTTTATTTTTTATAACCTGATCATCTTTATCTCCAATAGAGAATGGCATCTCATCTATCCAATCAAGATCCAACTCATATTTCATTGGTGTCTCTAGAATAACATTGCCTTATTAAAGCACCAAAACATTAGTGGAATATTCATATGAATCTCCAACCTAATGTCTTATTTCATCATTCAAATCTACCATCTTAAGCTCTTTAATCTCACTTAAAAACTCATGGTTTAGTTATTGCTAATGGCCATCAACTTTAGGAATTTTTAAAATCTCAACAATGGTTCCATATGAGTTGTCTTCATGGTTTCCTCTTAGAGAAATATTTGATTGTACCTCATGTTTAGTAATTGTTGTAAGACTTTGAGAAATATCTTCATCTTGTTCAAGTGAAACATCTTGTAACTCATCCTCTTTTACACTATAGAAGATTGAATCATGCCTATCCTTGCCAAGGGGTGTCCCAATGATTATTTAATCTTCTACATGCTCATTCAAGTCACTATCATCATTTTTCACTTTATTTGAATCTTCTTCATTTTCCTCACAAAGGAGAGGATTATTCTTAAAGAGTGGTATGGTGGATCCCTAAAAATACTTAAGAAAATGAGATAAATCCAATGGTGATGCCATGGATGCTTGATTTTGCTCATGGGGCTAATCAACATTGAAAACCACCACCTCTTCTTTCTACTACATTTATCCTTACATATATTTCCATTAAGGGAAGTCATTGGGATATTAAGGAGGGAGGGGTGGGGTTTGAATGATTTCAATCTTGTCTTTGAATTCAACATTTGGGCTTATGCTTGATTATCACATTTGATTCAAAGTTGAAAAATTGGGTTTAGGAGCTTCTTTTATTAAAAATTTTGTTACTTGGGGCATGAAAGGAAGAAATTATTGTTGATATAGAGTTGTAATCCATGGATAGTGGCATGGGGAAGAAAGAGGTAGTGACTTTTGAGATTGTTTACCTGATTATTCTTATTTCAAGGCTAAAATTTCTTCAGAAATCATTTGGTTTATCCTCTTCATCTCCTCCAAGTCATCATAAAAAAATTATGTCTCTTAGAAGAGTGGTTAGGGAGGGAAAGGGGAGAGAAATTTTGGTAAGGAGGCTGATCTTGGAACTGGTGAAACTCATATCAAGATTAAGAAGGTTCATTAGGGGTATTATATGGTTGGTATGGGCCACCATACTACTGATCATAAGGTTGATATGGGTGAATTTAGGGATGATAGGGGTGAGGATGAGATGGATAAGTATCATATTAGATCTAGGATGATGGATATAGATGTTCATATGGAGATGAATGACCAAAATTTGCTCTATAGGCTTCCATAGCCTATCATAAGATACATGAAAATAACTGAGTTTATGAATAAGATATTCCCTTTACCTCAGAGATAATGACCGTACGAGTGCTTGAAACTACTTGTAAAGATCAAGATGCTACAAATGAGTAATCTAATGGTTGGATCTGTATCCCATCAAGCATGACAAAACTATTAAAAATCTAAGTTACACCCTATTAATGTAAATTCCACATATGTCCTTCAAACTTGGACTAATATTAGATTGGTCTATAGGTGTGAGATACCTATACTTAGACCAAACCTCTAAATTATGAGGTTATTTCCTCTGAATATATCAACTTTTCTCAATTTACTAAAACTTACTTTATTTTTAGGGTGAGAAGAGTTAGAAAGATTATTGAAAGGGAAATCCTATTCTAGTGATGGTGATACACCTATATTGCTATTTTATCCACCCAAATTAAACTCCAATGAAAAATCATAAGTAATTTAAATAATTGAATCTTAAAACTCTACTAGAATCTTATGCAATAACATTTTACCTAAAGGTTCCACCAAGTGATCAAAGTATGAATGTAATGATGGAAGGCCTGATCAAGGCACTAACCAATACATATCTCCACTATTAGCTTAGTTAAAAAACATCAGTATATGACCTACATAAGATGACATACTAGTAACTAGATGAGATTAGGACCTACTAAGGGAGAAACTACTACCATATGTGCAAATTAAGCTAACATAATCACATAAAACATGTATCAAAGAATCTAAAATATTCATTTTATTTATCTCAAGAGGTCACAAATCTCAATCTTGATAGAGTTTCATCTGCCCAAGAGAGGGATCTGGAAATAGGCCTAAAAGCCTAAATATATAGAACATGAGAAGAGAAGAATCCAAGATAATGACATAGAGGAGAGAATTAAAAAAGTTATCCAATCATCAACTCAAGTCAAATTAAGTTACAACTAGTATAAATAGTCTTCAAGACATCTCTCCATGTTAATGGTGTTGCATGATCTTTACATGAGCTCCTTCAAATTGAAAATAAGGCGGTGGGCCATCAAAAGCATGTAGTTACTTTTTAAAACTCCTTTTGATGAATTTTATGCCATAAATTGATGAATGATATGCCATAATTTGGTAAATAAATCCATTTTAAATGAGATCAATTTAAGTGAATGACCTATTAATACTTGAATACCATGGAACATAAATTTATTGCTAGTCAATGATCAATTAACTTAGAGTGATTATCACTTAAGATCAATAAACTAATTCTTTAGTCATTTTTTTGCATTTATTTCCACTTAGGTTTAGTTTTCCATGTGATTGGAAACTAAAAGGTTAGTTATGAGGAATGGAGACTCCATATTAACTCATTTTTTATCCCTTATATGCCATTTTCAACTTTACATGATTGACCAAATAGGTTTACTAGGCTAATTAGACTTAGTAACCTAATGTTTTGCATTTGATAGGTATATTAACCTAAATGAAACTATTATAACCTAAAAATATAATGATATTTATGCTTGTAAAAACCCTCAAAATCATGAAATGATACTTTTTAAACAAGAAACACTTGTAAATTGGTCAAATTAGTTGACTAGGTCAAACTATCTCGAATCTCTATAGATTGGTTATTTTGAAGAGACTAACATTGGCATTTATAGGCACATATTTAAGCATATGATGGCTTGATAAGGAATAAAATATGATAAATGTCACTCTCCATGGATTGGAATCCATTAAAATTCCTTGTACCTATGGTTTCTATACTTTTTCCTCAAGTAACCCTATTTTATGCCATGTTCATATAGTTATGTACATGACAATACCATTAATAAGACCTTATCTAATTGTACTTCATGTTTAAATAGTTTCTAGGATGATTCATGGGGTTTTGAGTGAAATAAACTTCACTTTTATCAAAAATGGTATATAGGAGGGTTTGAGAGGGTTTTGGAAGTGAAATTTCTTAATGATGGTTCATAAAGTATAGAAATCCAAACTAGAAGTTATTGTCATGGATATTTAGTCCATGTACACGTTCAACTTTGTTGATAAGCTTATAGTCTTAGCTACAATTTATAAACCTATGATCCTTAATAAACCTAAATCCTAAATTTAATCTAATTTAACATGGGTCCTCAAATCATGCTAAGAGCATTTGGTCAGACTCTTCATGTGGTGAAAGATATGAACATGTAAATAGGTAGCATGAATTGAGTGTATAGACTGTGCAGTTTGAATTTGGTTTTAAGAGTTAAAATAACCTTTTCCTTGTCCTTCCATACTTTAAATCACCTCTCTATAACCTATAACATACACTTAAAAATTCTCATGGTGTCATCTTAGCTTAATAAGGTCTATAATTTCCTTCTTGGTAGCGTGAGCATATAGGTCTTAAGACTGTCTTTAGGCCTTAAAGGCATAATAATAAATTTTAGGGTTTGATTCACTTTTAAAATAATATTATGCTTAGAAAATATCATAATAATTTTCCTTAATTTTTTTTCTCATTCATATAGTTATTCTAACTACTCAAAATCCATAATCACTCCATGGTCTCTTAAGACTACCTATGTGTATGGAAATAATATAGGTATAAAAGATTATTCATACTTAAAAAATAGGGTTTATGGAGTTTTAAAACAACAAAAAATGTTCTCATAGTGATAATAATTCTTTTATCTTATCCCCAAAGTGACCCTATGATTTGTATGCATTGATTTCATCTAGTCTAGCATTTCTTGGCAATCAAGCTTATAAAACCCTAAGTAAATGAGTTTGATCATTAAATATTACATAATGAGTTTATAAACATAATATAACATTTAAAATACCTTTTAAACCTCTCCTTAATGTGCATACATCTTCAAAAAATATCAAAACAAGTAAAGGGTCCGAAGAGCACATAATCCTATTTTAGTTGCTTAGATAGCCATCAAGGGCATTTTAATTTATAAGCCTAAATATGATCAATCTCCAAAGACACATGAAGAATAAGAATTACCATTATTTAAATTTAAAACTCTATAATGAGGTTGAAAACCCTCTATTATGTTCTCAAACTTATTAAAATCTTATTTGGTCTCCTATATGACTGCTAGTAGACTGTATGTCATTTATGACAAAATAGTGATCATTTTCAATATGGAAATTGAATTTAGGATTGAATAATAAGTTTAAAATAGTAATGGAGATCATATATAACAAATTTAAAGACTTAATTATACATTTATATGCTTTAAAGTCATAATTTTCTCCAAGAAAGGCTTCACGTGTTTGATTGTGACTTTATTTTTCTTGGTTCTTCAACTACACCAACTATGTTTTGACCTATTAATTCTTGTATCAAGGTGTATGAGTGATATATAGGTGTCAAAAAATTTATGGAATCATATAAATATGAACTCCACTCTCTTAACAAACCAATAGTCCTCTTTATTTCTTTGCAAATGAGATATTTTAAAAGAAAACAAACTATAATTCATATTTGGACTATGTTTTTTTGTGATAAAGGACATGTGTCTATGATTAATGAAAATTCATTAGTTAAATTGTATATTTTTTAAAAATTTATAGATCTAAAACACCTCTTAATATCTCATTACCACTTTCTTCATCTTCCATTCTTGATCTAAAACTGAGTTTTGATCCACCATTAGGTTGGCTTTAGGTGATTATGGTTGTCATGATTTAGGTTGATAACATCTCAAATTACCTTTAATGTATTCAATAGTTTGAAATTTAATATGAGCCTTTATTTATTCCATATATTCCATTATGATGCATAATATCAAGTCCACCTTCTACCTTAGTCAAAACTAAGTTTTGCTCCTTAGCTATACAAAGTCACTAAGATGGTTGTAGATATCTATTTGATTGTCAATATTTAAGATATGGTTCACATCATTAATTTGTATTGAATATTTAATGTATTATATCTTGTGTCTACACAAAATCTATCTCATCTTTATGTTCAAGCCTTAGAGAGATAGCTTGCTTGCATCTTGATATGATTGTAGTTGATGGTTCGTTATACCTTGTACAGACTATGGCAAGGAAACAAACATGGTGTATAGTGAGTGAGGTTTGGATAGGTTTCATAGTATCCATTGAAAACATGATTCTAAATTAATTAATAATACATTATTATCTATCTCTCACTTGTCTTTATTTATAATAAACTTCTCAATATTACCTTGAAAAATCTTCATGCCCTTAAAAATAGGTGAATTTTGGGGGGTTGACCTTGACTGTAGATCTTTCTTAGAGTACCTCTATATTGTATTAATTATTCCATATTTCCATTATTATTATTATTATTATGAATCCTTCATTTGATATGTGACTCTTTCATATACTATGCTTGAATACTCTTAAAACTTGGAGATAGGCCTATCCTTTTGTATGGTTGTAGGTGGATGTCATGAGGTGAATGACTGTGTAACTTTTAAAATTTGAACCTCAACTTGATATAACTCCTCACACCATTCCATATGAATTTAAAGCCTATTTATAAATCTTATTTATCTTTAATTCATAACAACACCATTTCTCATAGTCTTGGTATGACTCAATTTCACACTTTAAGAAATATTCAAACCTACTGTAGGTGAATATTTTCATGAAAAAATGACCTAAATTGAGTTTACTTAACTTTAAGGTTTTCCTTTGAGCAAACATTTATTAGCACCAATTTATCACACTTGTTCTTCATAATCACTTCTTTACCTTCTTGAAAATAGGCTTTATTTCCATCATAAACTTGACTATGCATCAAACTTAGGCCCTTGTATGGAATGTTACAAAGTTTCAAGCCTTGAAAAACACCAAAATACCTCTTATTATATCACTCCAATGATCTCACTCTTGATATTGATCTTCATTTATTTAAAACTCTTATTTCAAAAAAACCAAGGTTTTCTTTATCTTGTATCATTGATCTCCCTCTATTATCATGGTTGTAGATGGAGGTTGATTTTATACTTGTACAAACTATGATAAAGATTGAGTGCTTGGAAAAATTTAGGAGGTGGCCACCAATATGATTATGATGTTCATATCTTGAAAAGAGTGAAAAATTCTCTTCACGGTCCTCAATAACTATGACAAGCCTTTGAAATTGACCTTAACCAGACTGTAGATGTTTAGTAGCCTTGGTGGTATATGGCCTTTTTAAGCTCTACTTAACAATGTATTAGGACTTCATACAAGATTTGTATGACCATGATGTTTCCCATAGTCTTTGACTTCTTCTTCATAGTGTTTTCATGGGATGTAAATGAGTGAAAAGATGGTGAGATGTGAGTGTAAGGTGGGAAGGATAATGGAGATGGATATGAAGCTTACAATAGTGATGAAAAGTAGTGAGAAGGTAGTGAAATGGACTGAAACTTAATGGAGGTGAAAAGAACATGAGGATTATATGATAATACCATATTGAGGGTCTTATGTAGGAATAATAACATGTTAAACAATATATATTAATTTGGAGGCCTTTAAACAAACACATGGTGCTAAAATGGAAACCTAAGAGTTTGTAAAGAACCTTTACAAATGCTAATAAACCTTAAAATTTTATAAATTATGACTTGATGAAGGTGTTTGAGGATGATTGATGATCTTCTAGGATATAAAGCTTCATGAAAGTTTTAGAAACATGAGGAGAGGACATATGAACAATAATGAGCTATCTTGTATAGTCACCAACTATGTTTTGACATCTTGATACCATCATGAACCATATAATCTCTCCAAACTACCTACAAACTGTAAAATAGCCATGTTTTATCTTCTTAATATTAGGGTAATTTATAGTGGTGAATATTCATTGATTCACAATTATTATGATTTAGGGAATTTGAATTTGGTAAATTTTTTGGGTGCAATATAGGACCCTTTCACCTAAAATTTTGGGATGTCATTTTTTAAGGGTCATCTCTCTAATGACACACACACACACACACACACACACACACACACACACACACACACACACACACACACACACACACACACACACACACACACACACACACACACACACACACACACACACACACACACACACACACATGTTACCATAGGTCATAAAATTACACCAAAATATCTTTATTTATTAGATTGCAAATATATTGAGACTTGAGGTCCAATTTCACCACTCGACTAATTTTAATAGTAACTAAACCACATGGTAAGAATACACCACTTAGTAGTAGCTTAACATTTGAAAACATTATGTCATACAATGCCAATTAGACACCCAGTGGCACTATGTTGTGTGACCTCAACATGGATTCTAGCAGCACTATGTCACATGATGGTAATCTGATGCCCAATAACAATGTGTTACATGATGGTAACTTAGTGTTTGGTACTATTGTACCACATGACGGTAACCTAACACCTAACAGTAATGTGTTGCATGATGTTAACTTGATTGCCAAAAATAATGTGCCATGTGATGACAATGTAATGTCCAATAACCATGTGTCATATGACAACATATTGGCAACCTGTATCACTATGCTATGTGGTAGTAGCTTGCTACCTAACAACACTATGTTGCATGATAGTAGCTTGATGCCTAACAACAAATAGGAATCTGGTAGCACTAAACTACTTGAAAATAAAACTATGATATTAGGAGGTAATGACAAGGGTAAAACACCATAGAAAATACTAGAAAAATCTAACATCATGTCTTATTTCAAAAATATAGGAAAGAAGGATGTGTAAATACTAGGCACTATGAATACAAGTAATTTTGAAACTTTAAAAAAATATCATTTAATTTTTTTTATTGTAGAATAATTGTAAAACCATTTTAATACAAAAATTGACATAAAAATTGAAATTATTTCATTAAAAATAACTAATCCTAATAAATTTTCATAACCTAAAGGTTTTATTAATGAAATGCCACCCTTAGAAGACACTCCTCTAGGCACTTCAATAGAACACACACATCTAGGCACTTCACAAGAGAATTGCAGTTCTTTTTAGAGACCAAATTTTGTTGAAAAGTCCACTCAAAATAGTTGATAGAGGAAGAGAAGTGCATGGATAATAGGAAGATATTTTCAAGTTGATTGGGATGCAAAATATCCATTTATAGAACCTGTAGAACTAGAAAATGGTAGTGATCATCCAACATAATGTAAATGTACATTTTGTATTTGGAAACTTGGAAAATAATATAGAATGCAACCTAAATTGGACACAATTGAGAAACATTGTGGATATATATATATATATATATATATATATATATATATATATGTATATATATATGTATATATATGTATATATATATATGTATATATGTATATATGCATGTAAGATATGCACATGATTTGAAAAAATGATTGTAAATGAGAAAACATCTTGTTGAGAAAGGGGAAACAATCAAAACACAATTTAGAAAAGTTATGTAGTTAAATCTTAAGACAAAATATATATAGTTCTCTACTATTTTCCACAATTTAAAAAAAATAAGGCCCATTTATGATTTTATAGATTAGGAAATTTTGTTTCAATGTAATGGTTTTATAGATATTCCATAGTCACATTGGTCAGATAATAGTGCTTATGAAATGGTAAAATGTCTATTGATTATTGAGAAAGAAGATTTGAAAGAAAGTGTTAAGAGATAACTATTTATCTCTCTATCCATAGATGAGGTCACTGTAGTTGACAACACAACATGGGTTTGCATGCATGTGTATACCTTTGAACACTATTCAAGGCAATCTCATATTTTAGATATCCATAAAGTGGTAGAAAATTTTTGCAAAAAACCTTCATAAATTAGTTGTATCTAATTTAAGAGAGAAAGATGGGATGGATGATTATGCCATAGCTATGACATTGGTATGTGTTGGTGATGATAGTGCATCAGTGATGCAGGGGCATAGAAAGGGTCTTTGTGTATACCTTCAAACAATAGTTTCTCTATTTATGATTACAATCCATTGCATGACACATAAGATGAATCTTGCATACAAAATTGTTAGCACATTCAGTAATGTCACAAAAGTGGAAGATCTTAATCATGACTTGCATGATTACATGTCAAGTAGCCCAAAAATATTTATGGATTTTCATAAATTTTCAATTGGGGTGATATATGGTAAAAAAACTATTGAAAGATGTTGAAACAAGATGGATTTCCATGTATGAACCTTCATGCATAGTTTTTTAGGAATAACCATCTTTGATAGGGTTTGTGTATAAATTTCATAGGGAAGTCAACAAAGAAAAATATTTGTTATGTAATTTAATATATTTATAAACTTTACTCACATTATGTGGTATTTTACCAATGTTGAAGGAAATGAACTGTTTAATGAAACATGCCCAAGAGAGATCTATATAATTTGTTGACTTCATAGGTTTGATAAAATGTGTATGTCAATGTTTATATATATTATACACATCAAATGAAAGCTTTCATAGACTTATTTTTAGAACTTGACAAATTTTGATAGATTTTTAGAATCTAGAGAGTTAGTTGAAATTTAATAGACATGATCTCATCTTTGTGTCATGGTAAATGGCATTGAGATCCCAATGCACACTTGCTCTAGAAGACTTGAAGTTATGGGATCTAAACCTAAATATGTACCCATGACACATTACTATATGATACTATTTTATCTAAAACATGAATTAAATTAAGGTAAATCTCAAAAAAGTTTATCTACTGAGATCAAAGAACATTTTCAAAGGGATGAGTTATTGGAGAGCATAAGAGTTATGAATCCTATTTTTTGGAATAGTGTTAATAGTCAAGAATAGATCAGTAGATTATTTAAAAAATATATGGGTATAATTATTATGCATTTATGTAAATCTATAGATGTGAATGGAGTTTAGATTAGTGGTATTTTAAATAAATAATTACTGATGTCTCAATCAACATAGTTTAGGATTATAATTATGGATCAATTTTCATGTTTAAGTGACCTAACAAAAAATGGTTCTATTACACATCTATGGATTTTTTTTTATCCAATTAACATATTACAATAATTATTAGTGAATATTTTAGATTATATTAACTTGTTCAAATAATGATTTTGGGTTTTGTGAAAGATGAGTGAGTGTTTAGTGAATTATCCTTTGTGAAGTCAAAACATAGAAACAAATTGGATAAAAATATATAGACTTTCTTGAGAATATATGTTTCATGTTATTCTATGGAAAAGTTTCCATATGATAGAGTAGTAGAAACATGGAGTTCTATAGTTGAAAGAAGAAGCATGACTAATACATCTATAAATATAGAGGATGAGAATACCGATACTAAATATGACACTATCATGGTAGATACAAATCACAGTTATGATGAGAAAGTTTCTTGAGGATTATTTCAACTTCCAAAATTTTAGTTTTATAAGCATAGAAATTACTATTTTCTAAAATATTTCACATTATTTCATCTTCAAATACATTAAATTTTGTAATCTATTTCATGCATGTTACAATCATGAATCTTATTCAATACATTTCAATTAATAATATTTTTATCCTATTACAATTCTAAGTATTTAAAATAGTAATTATATATCTTTTCAATGTATTCCACTCATTAAGTATCAATAATAATTCTAATTAACATTATACAGAGCTTTTTCTTATAGCATTAATTGAAGCATACAAGTCTTATGTCTAGACATGCATGGTGCACCATATGACACTAGTTCTCTTGCCATTAGAACTCCAATTATTAATATTTGTTGTATTTCATTATCTTAATTGTCTATAATACTAATTTAGAGAGCATATACATAGATTTAATACATGCATAAGTGTTGAACTAAAACATAAATAATATTTTAATCACACCAATATTAATCTATTGCACATTTACATTAGAACTATTACACAAATATATAGAAAATATTTTTCCTATAGTTGGGGTTGCATATTTCCAAATTCCACCATAATAAATGAATTCAATGCTACAACTACTATAATAGTGTAACAATGTATTCAATGTTAAAACTACTAGAATAGTATATTCATACATTCAAATGCTGCAACTACTAGAATAGTATAACAATGCATTAAAATCTACAATTATTAGGAAAATATAGTAGTATAACAATGCATTCAATTCTAAAACTACTAGAATAATATAATGATGCATTCAAATAATACAACTACTAGAACAATATAATTCCATAAAATATTTACTCTACTTTATTTCCATACAATATATAAACTTGACCACAATATATATATATATATATATATATATATATATATATATATATATATATATATATATATATATAACTAGAGTATTTGAATCAACTGTAAAATATAATTTAATAAAACAAGTGTTTTTCAAACAAACATGGTATAAACTATTTGAAACATTACAAACAATCATTTTGAACATTATAAACTCTAAAAAAAATTAACATTTTTTGGTTGAGATTTTCCACCCCCTTGTTTCTTGCCATGACCATCTATGGAAACCTTACTGTCTTGACCTACTTTTGGATCCCCCATTATAACTCCATCATTTTATAGATCCTCTACAATAAAATTCATTTGTGCAGGAACCACCCTCTCCTCATTCATTACATCGCCTATTAAAATAATAGTTGGATTTGCATCTATTTTTACTTCCATAAAATCTTTGGATGTATACCACGATATTTAATTCTTTTATTAAAAGTGTTGTTTTATTTATTTAATATAAAAATCTTTTCCTTCAATGTAATTGATGAGATGATACTTTTGCAATCATTTTTCAAATGCACATTAAGAAGATGTGCTTCTTGCTTCAAATTTTCTTATTTTTCCTGCAATCAACAAATAATATATAAGTTTCAAGCACAAATAAAGGTTAATAATAAAAATACATGTTATAGATAATAAAAAATTATCATAGCTTTAGCTGTCTCTGCTTGTGAAATGGTAACAAGGTTTATATCTTTAGCCCATTCATTGAAATATGCTTGAGATTCTCCATTTAAATTTTCCAACCTGTTTATCATAATCCATAAAATCCTATCATTATAATTATTGTAATTAAAGATCAATCTAGATTGAGCTTACTAAAATAAAGCATCAATCTTTGAGGGTTTATTTTGAAAAAGTGAAAACAAATTAACTCTTTAGGAGTGGTTGTGATAATGGGAATTGATTTCTTTGATATGTGCTTTTACCCTTATCTCCCATTATTTTAAATCATTATATTATTTAATAACACATTCCCTTAGATTAACAAGAAAATTTTCTAAAACCAAATTTTCCAATGAAAAATTAGTAATGGAATCATCAGAGGCATTTAAATTATCAGTGTGGGGTGGGGTACCTAGCAAAGAGGTAGTCATATAAAGAACTTATGAAGGCACATTAGAAACTTGAATAAAATAATGTGGATTGAATCTACCAACAACTAGGGGCCCAATTTCAATCCCAAGAAACTCTTCATCTAGATCAATCTGTTATAAACATATAAGACTCTGTGCACTCAAATGGCTACCAATATAGAAATTTGGGAAATTAGAAATTTGTGGCATTCCTCTACTTTATGTAGGAAGGGAGATGTTCTTTCCTCTTATATATGTTTGGATGGGTGTTGGGGGTGGTGTCATACTTTTTGGTCTCCTAACATATGTTGGGTGGACTACAAATTTTTTTATATTCAAAATTGATAGATTTTTAAACATAAAATTAATGCAAATTCAAATTGAATATATTATTACCTATCAGGGTGATTGCCTCTTCCATTCTGATTATCCTTGATGGAGTTGAATCTTCCCCTCTTTTTATCTTTTTGGGAGTTGGATCTTTCCATATCATTGTCCTTATAGGAGAGACATTGGTGGTTTCACCTGCAAAATAAGTAAATTATCTAGTTAATTAACTAGCAAATTTTAAGAAACTTCAAATAAAAAAAAAGTTTTAAGTTGGAAAACATTGATTATGTTGTATGAAAGAATCCTCAATGACAATAATTTGAGAGTAAAATAAAAAAAATAAAACAAAAACCAATATAAAAATTATTTTTCCATTAAATAATATAAGAAAAAAATATTAAAGGAATTTGGGGGAACTTGGAAGTAGAGGCAAAATAGAATCACTTCTTGGGATTTTTATAGTTCAAAATGAATTGAATGAAGACTCCATGGATTGGGTATCACCAGATCCCTATAGATCACACCTAACTTTGGTTTCCACCTATTTTATTATGTCATAAGCATGCATTCTCACCTATAACAAATAACAAGATGAAAAATGTTAAAATTTGAAATATGTATAAAGCAAGAAAGGAGACTTAGGAAAACTAAACTTACCTCATGTTCCTCAATAGACAAATAATTATATTTCATTTTTATATGGAGGGTATTGGGAATTATATTATTCTAAATATCATATAGGGCCTCAAAATACAAGGCTAGAATGTAGTTAGAAGATGAAATGGTATAAGTGTCCTTCAGAAATATAAAATTCAACTTAGCTCTAATCCTGTTTGATAGAACTATACATCAGTCATAAAACACCCAAAAAATAAATAATAATATAGTAAATATCCTAAAATGGAATGTCTGATAGTCTTCCTTGAAAAAAAATTCTCACTTAGAATAAATGCAAAATAGATTTGAGAAATGGATTAGTGATTTTTCAATGGGGATTCCACTTTGATTTTGACTATCTATAATGAAAATATAAAACATGAAATTGAAATTAGGATATAAAAATATTTATAATAATGGATTCAAGAATAATTAATAAATGTTTATTTCATTAATAAATCTAGTAGCTACTAGCTGGGTCAATGGCCACTTTGTAAACCAACTCCAAGTAATTTTTTTGACATCAGATAAGACAAAGTTGGTGCTAACAATACTTGCATTGTAATGTGGAATTCCTATTAAATTTTGTATATCCAATGGAGATGTGATAAAGTATATTATTTTATTATTAAAGTGGACATAAAAATAGCTCTCATAATGGTTAAAATAGGAACCAAAGATCATAGTGGGTTATTGTTGATCATCATGTCATATTGAGGCATATGCACCAGGGCTTTGAGTTCAAATTAATCTATCTAGTCACCATAGGATTATGGTTTCTCCACCATCCAAAGGAAATCTAGACATAATAGATTCTTAAAAATATAGTTCTAGATCACCCTTATTTGACTATGATTTTTTGTAGATTCAGAAGCCATTAAAATTTTAATGTAGAATTGAAGTAGGTAGGTGAAGCCTAAAAATAAAAGGTAGGATGAGAAAAAACTTTGAAAAAAGTGTGAAAATGAGGGCACTATGGGGGTATTTATAAGCCAGGAGGGGAAATGGAGAAATTTATTGGCATGATCAATAAATAGGTAGGGTACATTATTGTTTAACAATAGGTTACTCATAAGTATAACAATTCATAATATCATGACACCATATGGAAGCATGGTGTCGCACAACAACATTATGTTGGGTGGTAGTAACATAAGGATGTGAACAAGTAGGATACTAGGTGGTAACATGTCATTACCTAGTAGCACATATCATGTAATAATATGACACTAAATAAAACCACATTTCTATGTGATATCATTCTCCTAAGCAATATCATGGTGTCATGTGATAACATGTTGTCATATGATAGTATGTTTATGGGCGGTGCCATGCTATCACTAAATAGTGTAATGTCAAGTGAAATTATGTTATCATGTAGAATGATGTCACCAAAAAGCACCATGTTATTGGGTGACATTATATAGCCACTCAATGTTATGTTACTATTTGACACCTTATTACCTCTAGACACTATGTTTCCACTTGGTGGAATAATGTCATATGGTATGATGCTACCGATTAGTACCATGTTGCTAAGTGACATTATACTACCACCTAGAATTATGCTACCACCTAACATCTTATTATTTATAGACACTATGTTTCTACCTAATGGCATGCTACCACCCAACACCATAATACACATTTTTATGTGTATTTACCGTAGGCTCCAATACTAAAATGTTTCCCATCAACATAATGTCACCTAGTAGCATAATGTCACCCATTGGCATAATATCACCTAGAAGGATATTAATCAATAGAATAATATCACCCATTGGCATGAGGTGACCCTGGGATCCAACTAAATTCAATCAACTTGTCAAGTAGTTGTGCAAAAAACAAACAAGGCAATTTTGCACCTCCTCTACACATTCTAGTTCACCAGGGCTATGAATCTAATTTGCCTAAACAAACCTAGGGGGTTTCCATCATGGCCTCTTAAAATGAACCCTAGTTGATATCCATATGACCTCATAAATTTGAAAATAAGCTAAATAATTCAATGAAAAGGTGGATCATGCTCTTAAGAAACTCCAATATCTTGATTTTTTGCCATGA
The DNA here is from genome assembly GCA_037957365.1 of Torreya grandis. NCBI lineage: Eukaryota > Viridiplantae > Streptophyta > Pinopsida > Cupressales > Taxaceae > Torreya > Torreya grandis. Next base: position 968,740 of record JARHVA010005146.1, read on the forward strand.
TGCCCAGATGAAGAGAAAACTTAGAAAACCAATTGCTTTCTTGGATGAAGGAGACATAGTGAGTGACTTAACTTAAAAAACATGGTTTATGAGGGATAGAGGACCAAATAAATAACCACTTACCATAGTTTAAATGTCTAAAAAACCCCTTTATCTTCAAAAAAATTTAGACTTTGATTTTCTCTCTCATGACCATACCACTTGTAAACTTGAAGGGCTCTCACTATGTGCAAAGAAGCTATATTGATGGAGAGAACACATTTTAGCCTTATATAGAATCCTTTTTCCTTGAATTTATTCTATAATATATTTTATGAAATCTTATTCATGTTCTTAAAATATTATGTACGAACGAGGTCGTACAAGTCTATACTCCTACATGAAATCTCATGAAAAATGGCCTTTTCTACATTTTCTTCAAACTTAAGAAATAAAACCATGAATTTAGGGAATCGTAAGGAACACAATGATTAATGATGAGATTAAAACAATAAATAAGGTGTTTGACATCTTTATATAGGCAAATTTGGCACATGAGAGTCTTTTGAGGCCAAAATATGCCTTAGAGTTACATGAAAAGATACTTTTCAAAGCATAAAATATTGAATTAAGGAAATTTCATGAACATGCAGATGTTTTAAGCTATTTATATTTGGTTTAGTGTCCATTTGACTCAAACTTATCATTAAATGATGAAAACCTTCAATTTTAGGTAATATACACATAGTTTTACAAAAGAGGTTTATCACTGAATGCCATAAAAGCATAGTATAGCCTCATAAAAGGTTTAAAATAGAATTTTTATGCATTTTGATCATACTTTCAAATTTTTTATATTTTTTCACACTTCCATATAATGAATTATGCTATAAAAGTCATGACAAGTTAAAATTGGGACAAGATCATGACAAGATACTAAAAGTCACTCTCTTCATATAATGGTTAAAGACATAAAGATGGTAAAACACATGACTAAAGACCCAAGACAACTGAGACAATTTTTTTTTCATGGTAGGGGTTAACATTTGGCTTTGATAGGCCAAATTTCTAATAGGAACATGAAGGGAAACTATTCTGATAAATTCAATATTTATGGGTTGACCATTCTATGCACCAAAATAATATGACAAATCAACATAGTCATATATGATTAGAAGATATGTGATAATTTACTTGTTATGGGATTATGAGAAATTAACATGGTTTATGGTATTTAATGTTTTAACTTCAATGGTTATTATTCACATAATTATCATTTCATAAAAATTGAGCTTAAATATAAAAAAATGCATGGTCCTTAAGGGAAGTTCTCATGGATCACTATGAGTGGTTACAACTAAAATAAGTTCAAGGTCCTACCTTAGTGGGAAATTTGTTTGGGAAATAAGTTATTTATTAATACCTGATAATTTATCCATGGGATTACCACCTACTAGAAGATTCAAACACACCATAGAATGGGAATTAGGCTCTAAGCCTATCATGACCATTCCTTACCAACACCCAAGAATTGATAGAGAGGAGATAAAGAAGACCAAAAAATTTAGATGCCCCATTCCAAAGGATTGATGAGCTCATTGATGAGTTGCATGGTGTAGTGTACCTTTCAAAGATTGAATTGAGGTCAGGTTACCATCAGATCTATGTAAGGGATGAGGAGGTATATAAGAAAACATTTAGATGTCACTAGGGATATTTTGAGTTCTTGGTCATTATATTTCATTTGATAAATGTACCAAATACCTTCCAATCATGTATGGATTAGGTAGATCAACAAGAGCTATGAGCTATCTTGGATATGCCTCCTCCCACCACATTGGCATAGTTGAGAGGACTATTTGGTCTTTGTAGCCATTAAAAGATATTCATTAAGGGATACTCATGTCTATAAACACCCTTAAATAATATAAAAAATAAATTATATTTTTCATGGACACAAATATGATAATAGAATTTTAACAAGCTTAAAGAGGTAATGAGTTCCTACCTTGTACTTGATATTCAATTTTTTTCACTTCCTTTTATTGTAGAGTGTGATGCTTTAGGTGTTGGATTTGGGGATATATTATCTCAATGAAGACATCCCATAGATTTTGAAATTATAAAAATATAATAATATGAGAGAGTACTACCTATTTATGATAAATAAATGTTGGTGATAATGCATGCTTGAGAGAAATTTAGAAAATATTTGGTATATGCAAACATTGTTGTTAAAATAGATCACAATAGGTTGAAATTATTACTAAGACAATAATGTTTGAATTATAAAAATAATTTTAAGGATGATAGGTACACAATATTAGATGTTCTAATTTTATTTAGGAATAAAGTGTTCATTATTCCTAAATAAAAGATGAAAATGAAAAAACTAGAGTATTTCATGATGTACCATTAACAAGACATACACGATTATTAAAACATATAGATAGATAGATAAACATTCTCATGGAATGGAATAAATAAGTAAATACTCAAAAAAATTAGAGATTGTAACACCTACCAATAAAAAAAGTCATAGGATGTCTTTCTAGTAGGATTTCTACAACCATTTCTGATTCTGAATCAAAAGTAGGAAAGCATATCCATGTATTTCATTATAGATATTCCCAATGTAACTAGGAAATATTGTATTTATGTTTTTATGTATAGTCTAACTAATTTTTCACATTTATTCATTATCACTTATGAATTTAAAAAACATAATATAGTATATTTATTCTTCAAATAAGTGTTTAGGCTGTGTTGGCTATAGATATTTTTAGTGATAGAGATAGTAGATTTATTCTCTCTTTTCAGGATGATTTTTTTTCATTTAATTGGCACATAATTAACCCCTAGCACAAGATATCACCCAAAAACATATGGGTAAATAAAAATTGTGAATAAGTGAGTTGAAGGATATTTGAGTAATTATGTTTCTGATCAACAATTAGTGTGGGTTAAGTGGTTACACTTGGGAGAATATTTATACAATACCTCCCACCATATGTCCAATGGTATGTCTGCATTTATTGATTTTTATGGATATTATGTATTTAAATTTTTTACTTGGTATTTATATATAATATAGTGATAGAAACTAGTGATTTAGTATAGTGGAGTCAAGACATACTTAGATTCCTAAAAGATCATATCCAATAAGACCAAAACCAAAAGAAGTTTTATGTAGATTATAAACACATTGAGAGGTAATTTGAAGTTGGGTATATGGTATTCCTAATATATCATAATTATAGTAAAACATCCATCAAAATAAGTGGTGATGAGAAACTTAAACCGTAATTCTATGGGTCCTACAAAATCATTAGAAGGGTTGATGAGGTGGCTTATGAACTAGAATCGATAAAGAATAGAATAATACATTATTTTTTCCATGTGTCTCACTTAAAATGGTATCTTGGACAAAGTGTCACACCCTAAATGGAATTTTTACCATTGGATGATGAAAGAATGTTGATATGGGAACCAAATGTCACTATGGACAATAAGGAGAAGAGAGAAATAAGAGTATTAAAGAATATTTGATTCATTGGAAGAATATACCCATATAAAATTCCACTTGGGAAGGACAAAATATTTTGGAACACTTAATATTTAATTGATTTAGGGAAATACATTTTGAGGGAGGACTCATCATGTCCCATTTCTAAGTAATTTCCATTTAATAATTAATTAACCTAATTTCTAATTATAGAACACGGGAAAGGAAATTGGAAAAATATTTAATTAATGATTTGATATAAAATTAAACTTACCAATTGGGATGTGGATTTATATGAAGAGATAATAATGGGCTTCCAAGGAAACTTTCTAATTTGTTCTTGGTTTCTTATCTTCAAGATAAGTTTCTCAAATTTGGAAAAGTTTGGGAAATGGAAACAAAGGAGGGAAAAAGTAGGATCTAAATATTTTATGGGGAAAAAGATAAATATATAAATAATTTAAATTTATAACTCATTTAATATTATTAAATAAAGTATATTATGATTTTGGTTCCAATTTTGGGGTCTCTTGTGTATTTATATGTCAGAATTTCCTTATGAGCTATCTTTTACCTCTTTAAAAATTTATACACATTTGATGCACTTGTGATTCAACTACAATATTTTAGGATGAAACCCCTTGGCTTATTTTAGATCATATAATTAAACCCATTTGATTTATATAGGTTAATTTGATACAAATATTGCATTGGTTCTTCACATATTTTTAGGTTCTCATATTCAATTTGGTATGTATGTTTGATGTTTTGGAGTGTGTAGTTTCAGTAGATTCCAATGTGGTGATTCTAGATTTGTTTAAATTATTTATTTATGATTTTTTTTTAATTTATAATATCCAATTTTTATTTTATTTTATTATATATATCATTAATATAAGTTGGAGCTCATAATTTGTCATTTCTATGACTTTTAGTGAAATTAGGTAAAGTGTAATTATTAATTTTGTATACAAATTTGTGTTTGTGATTAAATATAGAAAATTTATATTATTTAAAAACATGAGGCCATAAATATACTAATATTTTATATTTTTATCAATGTTTTAATTTTAAAAAAGTTTCCCATTACAATTATGTTGAAATTGCCTTTCTTAGGATCAATCAGTATAAGGAAAACATGGGTGTTTTGATAGCTGAATTAAAATATAGGTCTAGATTGAATATTTTTTACATATTTTATGGTTATTATAGATATATACCATTTATTTTAATGGTATTAAAATTAATTTAATTTTTTGATATACATATAAAACTTGATTAAATAGTAGCTGATAATATCTAAATACCCATAATGATTTTATCTATAACATGCATGTTGAAAGTAATCCAAGTATTAATGCCTCATATTACCATATGTTATTTATACATGAGAAACCCAAAATATATACAAATTACATATGATTCCCTTGATATTTAATAAATACTATACCAATTCCAATTATTTTGGCACATTTGGCTCCATCAAAATACATGGTTCACATGTCATCATCTATGTGATATGAGGCAAAGCCATCTAAAAAATCGTCATCAATTGGGAATGTATCTAGTAATGGAATTGTAGCTAGTTGGTATGATATAAAATGTCCTTTTAATAATTTATGAATCATGAAATTTATATAAAATTCTATGAATAAAATTACCCATTTAGCCATATGTATTGATAATTACATTTTTACATATAGAATTTGGGTGGATTGAATTTTATTATAGCTTGAGTTTAATTATTGAGCATATTTTTCATTTGATAGGGTAAATAATTAGGTTTTTATGGATCCAATAAAAAATATAAAAAATTAAAGGTATGCAATAAAAACCTTACATAATATGAATAGGAAACTAGAGTCCCATTGGATTTGCCAACAATCTACTAAACTTGAGCATCTATTGTCATAAATTCCATGTAAAAACAATGAGGGCTAAAACTAGATTTTTCATAGAAGTGTAATTTTAATCATAATTGCCAAATTTTCAACTTATATAATATACTACTATTTGTGTGTGATCATCATCATGTTTTTATATTAAATCTCCTAAGGCATGATCTATAGCTAATGTTTATAATACTAGAGGCCTATCTAGTGTTAGAGGCATGAAAAAAGGTTGGATTAAGTAAATATTATTTTATTTCAATGAAAAACTATTGAAAATTTTTATCTCACTAAAAATTGTATCCTTCTCAATTAATTGTGTGAAGGGTTTCATCTTATTTACTAACTTTTCCACATAATGTCTTATATCTTGAATTTATCTTTGTAATGATCATGATTGTGATAAATCCTTTGGTAGAGGCCTATATAGAATCACTTTGACATTTTTGGGATCTATTTAAATTCCTCATTGGGATATGATGTAACCCAATAGTTTTCCTAAAGATATCCAAAATATACATTTATGTGGGTTTAAGCACATATTGTATTTTTGTAATCATTCATTTTTTTTTACAATTCTAAACCATTATCTTTTTTTAATAGTACTAAATTTTGATTGAATATACAACTATTTCTTGGGCATAAACTAGGGGTCCAATACCTAAGAGAACTATAGAACCATTATAAATGGCTAACACTTGATCACATTTTAAACTATTGAGTAAATGACCACATACAACCTATAAATACCCTATGAGATTTGAACATGGGTGGGGTTAGGCACAACCAAACCACTTCACCTATCCTTCTACATCTGATTATAGATGTAAACCATTATCTTATCATTATTTTAATTTCACCTATAAATAGTCCACATACTCCACTATTTAATGTATATAATCATAAAAAATATGGGTCATGGCTCATTGATAAGTAGTCCTAGTATTTTTAAATATATATGTTTCACCTCAAGTTTACCAATATTTTTTATCTTAATTTATATTAATGAGTTGATTAATATAATTAAGATATAACTTTTAAATAGGATTTAGATCAATAAATATAACATTCAAGCATACATCTAAATGTAAATGATTGAAAATTGACTACTCTAATTTAGTAATGTCATATGATAAATATGGAAATTACTAAAGATATCAAAATATCATATTTATTGGAGAGTTAATCTTAATTTGGGTCTTTCATATAGGTTTATAGACTTATCCTAAGTCTTATATGTGTATCCAATTATTATATTTATAAATGCAATTAACATAGATTTATGAGGTGGAACTCACCTATCTTTTCCACTTCTTGGATTTGGAGTTACTTTCATGTAACTCCTCTTCCCCCATATAGAGCACACATCCTCCCCACTTTTAAGAGGATTAGGGACTCATGGAACACATGTTGAAGCTTGCACATGTAACTCATTTCCCCATCTATCTCTATTTATTGAGATCTTTTCTTCGTCATTCTTCATGTTGTACAATCTTGGATCTTGATCTTGTATCCTTTTGATCATCTTTGGTTTAAAGCCATTTTGTATCTCTCTTATAGATTTTTCATGTTATTTTACTTGGAGTGATTCTTGTTGTAAAGTTTTTTTAAAAGATTATAGGGTTTTTCAACTATTTGATGGTTTTCCCCACTTATCAAATCTCTTATCTTAGATTTGTGGTATGATATACTTTTTAAGGTAATATTTTTCATTTAATTTATTTCAACATTCAATTTTTGATAATGTTTTATCATAGTATTAGAGCCAAGTTTTATATAACATTGAATGTTGAGTTTCTTTTTATAGGTTTGACAAAAATAGTTTTTTTTGCCTTCTAATCTAATGATTTTAATGTTATGGTGTGGAGCTAAAAGCTTCGACTGTTTACAAACACTAGAAGGAAGGATGCTGAAGAACCAGAGCCACCGGCATCGGCAGTATGACCGACGTCGGTCAGATGCAGTGGAGAAGGAGACCGGCGATGGCAGGTAGTTGGCCGACGTCGGTAGTACCAGACCAGCAGGGACCGGTGTCGGTCGCCTGTGTATTTTCGGAACTGCTGTTGACGAACAGTGAGTTAAGTAAAGCGAGTGTTTGCATGTCAAGCGACTAATTATAGTCACGAGCTACGTGTCTAATTATTGTAACTAGAGTTCTATTTTTGTAAGCATGGGATCATATTTATAGACCCATAAGGCATGTATTGTAATCATTCTAAGGCATGTAAAAGCATTGAAGCTAGCAAGGTCAAGGAGATCTACAAGTGTAAGGTCAAGGAGATCAGCTGAAGCATTCAAGGAGGGATAACAACTCAGGCTTTAGAGTTGTGTTGAGCAAGAGAGAGAGGGAAGAAGGTCTTGAGGTGTGGCAAGCCTTTGAGGTGGAGGAAGAAGTGGCATCTTCCTTATTGTATTTTCTTCTAGTAGTATTTAATACAAGAGTGTGTATTGTCTCTCAAATTCTTTGTTGTCTCAAGTTTCTAGCTACTTTATCATTCTGGTATAATTTCGTGTTTAATTGCATATAAGAAAGTAATCAATTGTGCTCTAATTGGTAGAGCTGTAGATCCCCTGACATTTAATCTAGAATGGCATTATTTTAATGTGCTCCATTTTTTTAGCTTTCCTCTTGCCTTGCTTTGATCACACCTTTAACGTAGTGTTTACATGCATATAATTATTTTCATTTGGTTTATTATTCCCTTATGGACTATGTCTTAATCTTATTTTGTCATGCCACTTACAATTTTTGAGGCATCTCATCCATTATTAAAATTGTATGATTTATATTTCCTTACCTTTTTTTAATTATGTAACATCTTATTTGTTTGACAGTACTTTGTTGGCTTTGATTTTTTTTGTAGTGCATTTATAGATTTTCTTTCTTTCTTAGACCTCTTTTTTCAAGCTTTGAATTAGATTTTTTTTCATTGATTTATCTCAATTACTTTATATTTTTGAAAATAAGAGTTGCATCTTTTAGCGTTTAACAGTTCTTTTCCTGATTCTACATTCTATTATTGCATGCTCTTGTTTTATTATTTTTATTTTTCATATAAAATCTCATTTAATTTAATTTACTACAGTTCAAGAATATTTGTTTTTTAATTTATTAGAAAATACTCATCCTTTGTCAAGATACAAGACATGGTGGCTCAAATTTAGGTATTTAGTAGGCATTAAAACAAGCTTTTCAAAACTCAACTTTTTATGACTATGTAATTTTTAATATCATCTTAAAAAATACTTCTTATACATTTTCGTGTTTACCTTTTATAAGGCACATTGGTATATTATAAAATCAAGGCTTATAATTTCATAAATAATTAACTTTTCCCTTACTAAACATGTTTTTTTAGATAATTTGTATTTGGAAAAACAACAAAATCTCAATTAGTGTACTTTTTAAACTATGGGTGCTCCTATTCCTTTAGTTACACCTTGAGTTGTTCTTGTCATGGATCACTTTGTTTTAGGGAAAAGTTGAGTAGAGTTTATATTATGCTTTTAATGAAAATTTTAAACAAATGTGTTTATTAAAATGTGCCTTTGTGTTTTAGCTCTTAAAATCAAAGAAAAAAACTTTTTCATTGGATAAAATAAGGATTCTTTACCTTTTTAAAATAAAAAAGGAATCTTACCAAATAAAATAATAGTAAATAATATTTTGACAAGTAAAGTTTTCTCTCTCTTTATTATGTTGTTTTAAACACAAGATTTTTGGCATATGTTTTTTTAAAAAGGATTTGACTCATAAAACACAAAAAGAGAATCATTTTCCTTTTCAAATTAAAATCAAAATTTTAAATTTTCTTCCACATGGGAAGTTGTTTGTTTGATTTTTTTGTAAAGATTAATTTTTCTTGTAATTTATCTTTTTGTCATAATATGAATTAAATTTATTTTTAAAATAAATTTTATTTAATGCACATTTGATGTTTTGGTAAGGACTTATAATATAATATGGTTTTTTTTCTTTGACCAATCTAAACATTATAAACAATTAGAAGTTTTGATTGCATTAGTATTTTAAAAACAAATTCAATTTTTTGGTGTGGACTCACATTTACAAGATTATTGATGAAATTGATATTTTTTTAAAGAAAGGTAATTTAATTGATAATTTAGTTAAATCATACTTGTTAAAATCTCTATATTATAAGTGCATTATCATTTTTATAATGATTTTTACACAGTTTCGATGGAATTTAGAGCACCTCTTTTTTTGCTTCTCATTGATTAAATGGAATTTAAATTAGCTATATTTTTATCTTTAAGAAAACTATGAAAACTCTTGATTAAAAAGATGATGAGATTATTACTCTTAAGACATAAATTGTATGTCAAAATGACACTATAACTACTTTGCACAACTCTTTTAATGAGAAGATGATGACATTGAAAAATTATATTGACTCTTTAAATATAAAATTTGAGTCTTTTACACATAGTAATAACTCTCTTGGTAATCTAAATTATGCTTCTAAAACAAATTGCATGCCTTTGTATTCTTCTACCAACCTCAACTTAAAAATCATGCATAGTATGTGTTATTTGAGTGATGTGGTTAGTAAGTGCAAAACCAATATTCTTGAACCTCTTTTACCTAAACCTAATGAAAATTATAAGGTTCTTGGATATGACATTTTAAATTATTCTAATGCAAATTTAGAATATTATTGTCTTACGTATTGAAGGAATTTTAATACAACTTTTTTTAATTATACTACTTCTAATTCTCATGCCTTGGTTAAAATTATTAAACATTATGCACATTGTAAAAAATATGGGCATCATTTATATAAATGTTAGAAATTTCACCCATGTAAATCTTATGTTACATCCATGAACGACACTTTACATTGTTTGAAAATGACTAAATCTCTTACCTCTAAGGTTAAAATTGTTTGGATCCCAAAATAAAATGATTCTTATAGATACTTTGATATGTCTTATTATGATAATTATTATAATGCTTCATATAGAATATATTTGCAAGTGACACATTTTATTTATCTCCATTTTGATTAACTTAATCTCTTTTATGCATCCTTGAATTTTTTTGCACATGATATACTCTTTAATTATATTGACTGACTTCTTTTTATGCAGGCTACATGCTTTATGATGGAAGTTGCTTTATTCCATATGAATTTTTTTACATCTACTTTTTATTACATTATAAATGTAAATCATATTTTGGCACATTTAGTATTTAACTAAAAATATTAGTGTTATCTTGTATTTATTATAAGTTTATGGATCATTTCTCCTTTTTTTGGTCTTTAATCCATTGTAGATCGACCACATTGTCGAAAGAAGATTCTTGAATATTCTTGGTGATCACACTATATACACATAATATTTTCAAACTTTTATCAAATGCTGATGCTTTACATATTTCAAGTACCCATCGAGATTCAATCTCTCTTGAGTGCATGATTAAATGGTGTATTGAGAAAGGGGTGGATAGATCATTGGTGCTTTTTATGATTGTTGTCCCTTATTTTAATTTATTACCAATCCAACTAGCTCCTAAAACCATTCCCTAGCCTATTACTCATCCTTTGCATACTCTTCTAATATTTTCCCACATTTCATCCCTATTTTACTAACTTTAATCCATTATTGAAATTTTATTGTACTAAGTAAACAAGGTCAACCCTATACTATTTTGGGTAAAATTCATTTAGGGTCTAGGCTGGTTCTTGGCTAACCTAGCCCATGACCTAGTGAAATCTTGTGTGTAACTGTATTAGGTTGATTGGGTAAACCTTGTCCATTATAACTTTTATAAGGGATTAGGGTTAAATCCACATATATATACGAGATAATTTCATCATTATTTACCAATGAATAAGAGTTATTATTCACTTATGCTTCTTTACAATTTGCTCTTCCACCATTCTATATGAGGAGTCTTAGCGCAGGGTTTCTACTTGGAGAATATAGTCTTTTCGAGAAATATTAGATGATTTGGAATTTCTTAGTGATCTTTAGAAACCAAAATAACCTATTTTGAATCCCTTTTGGCTAAGGGAGAGATTGAGTCTTGATGGGTTCATCTTTCAAGTAAGTATTCTCTAACTTTGCTCCTCTCTTTAGTAGATAGAAGTAGAATAAGTATTGGATTCAAATAATATTACTCTTAATCTTCATGTATTAGGGTATTAATCATACATAAATTAATTGACATTCTCATATGTATGTTTTTTTACTAACCCCCATATTGTTCCATAAGTTTTGGTGAGCACTAGATTAGATTTTTTTACTTTACTTGTTATTAGTTTAGTGAGATATGAAAACACAAGACCTAGCTAGGGTTATTATATGGCTATGCTTGACTGGAGGCTTTAAAACCCTCCATAGAATTGTATATTGTAATAAGAGATCCCATAATTAAGTCTAGTGGATCCCCATATTGGTAATATTCCTAATTATCTAATGTATCCCCAATCAAAAGTGCAAGTATGATCTATCTTCTCTGAGGTAGGATTGATTTATATATGTGATGAATTTTTGATTACATAGATTCTAGTGAAACCACCATGAATTTAACTCTTGAAAATCCTATCTCATATTTTTTATTATTTTTATCATTTTAATTATTATTTTCCTATATTTTTGATATTGGGTTGACAATGTCGATATAGTTTTTAAATTCTATGCGTAGGTTTAACACACAATCGCATCAATATAACTCTATTCTGTTTGTGCAAATTTTCATCAGGTACAGGTTATTAAGTCAATCTTGTCAAGATAATATACTTTTAGACTTATAAATAGATTACTAGGTTAACCCTATCGATAAAGTACACCTCTAAACTTCTAAAAAACATACTAGGTCAAAACTACCAACATAGTATTCTTTACAGGTTTTAGCAAATATGGAATTGTAGAACTAGGTGGATCTAGTCAACATAGTTGGTATAATTTACAAGTATAAATCAAGGCACTCCTACAATAATCTCACTTTCCTCTTCATCCTCCAGCCCACCAAAGTTCCTTTCTCTCTTTCTTCATCATTTATATTATTTATTATAGTTCTATTTTTCATAGTTTATAGTCTTCACAACTACCCCTATAAAACAAACTAGGTTGACTATATCGACTTAGTTTTATATTCTATCTTCTATCTAGAAGGTTAGGTCAACACTATCAAAATAGTTTTTTAATAGACCCCTACTTCATCAATATAGTAACAACACTATCAACTCTATTTTATAATCTCTACATATAGTATCATCTGAACTGACACTATATTATGTTTTAAAGTTGGAATAACACTATATTATTTAAAGTTTCTTCCATTTTCACTTCAAAGGGAAATGGCAACAAACCTTTGTGGATGAAGTCCTGGATAAAGGGGCTTATCCCTAAAATTAGAATCTTCTTTTGGACCCTCCTCCAAAATAAAATCTTGACTCTGGACAATTTACAAAAAAGAGGAATATATATTGTGAACAGGTGTATTCTTTGTAAGAAGGGCTTTGAAGATAGAGATCACTTGTTTGTGAACTATTCTTTTATGCAACAAGATTGGAAAGAAATCCTCAATCTATGGGGTATTGCTTGGATTCACCAAAAAAATGTGGAAATATCTCTTAAAAGTTGGTATTGTCCCTCCAAGAATCCTGAAGTTATATTTTTATGGAAACTAACTCTTCCCCATATTTGGTGGGGAATATGGAAGGAAAGAAATAACCAAATTTTTAGAAGTAAAGAACTTCCCGGATGGGTGGTGGGGTAGAACATCATTAGAGATATTAAGGAGAATTTCTCATGCAAAGGAATCCAAACCCAACCTTTCAAGTGGATAATCCCTTAAGAATGGAAAATTCTAATGGTAAACCTAAAAATCCTAGACTAGGTGTTACTTGGAATGTCCCCCCTCAAGGGTGGATTAAAGGAAACTTTGATGGAGCTGCTAAAGGGAATTTGGGGAATGCAGGATGTAGAGGAGTCTTGAGAAACCATATGGGAAATGTAATTGATGCTATTGCAATCCCCATTGGAAAGTTGAATTGTCATATTGCTAAAGCTTCTGCTACCCTTCAAACCATCAAACTAGCTGTGGATTTGGGATATTCTAAATTATGGCTAGAAGGGGACTCCTTGAATATCATAAATATTCTAAACAATAAAAATTCTATGTCATGGACTATAGAGGCTATGGTGATGGAGATGAAAACTTTAATAATTTTTTTTGAAAAAGTAACAATTACCCACACCTACCGTGAAGCTAACGGAGTTACTGATTGGATAGCAAATTATGCAGTTTGAACAGGACACAAAGTGAGGTAGCAGGAAACATTAAAAAAGAATGTGGATCTTAGAGCACTCATTAATCATGATGCAATTCATGCAAAGGAAGGAAAGATTAGCTTGTAATAGAAAACTAATGAGTTGGAGGAGTGGCTTCACGGAGAAAGGTTTACAATCATTAAAAAGGAATGCCCTCGAGAATGAGAAGTGGATCCTGAACGTGCCTAAAAAAAGGTGAGCTTTGAACCAAATTAGTAGCAGGTGGGATCATTGTATAGTTTACAGTGATTGGGTATCAAAGGAAATCTGCATGGCTCGCATAAGGAAAGGAGAACCAAGGAAGCAGGAACCTAAAAAATTGTGAAGAGTGGAGAGCAAAACAAGATGTTTGGAAAATCCTATAGAGAGGGAAGGTTGTGAACTACATGGAAAGGCTCCATGGTTCAAAACCTCATATTAAAATGGTTTTTTTCAAAAACTAGATTGATGATAGGGTCACTCTGCATGGCATCACAGTGAATCTAATAGAGGAATTTATAGCAGAGGTTACGGGGCTGCCTACGGAAGGAATAAAATTCTCCAAGCAGACTAGCATTTCAAATGAGGCCTTTTGCAAATTCCCTAAGACAGATGTTGAAGAGCAGAAGCTAGAAAAGAATGGGGATTTCTTTGAACTGGAACAGATTAAGGGCATTTGGAGGGATGTCTTATGCTATATTTAGGAGTACTTCATACTCGATGGAAGAAGCAAGAGATTCCACAAATTCCACTTTGTATTCCTAAATCATTTCAGACACAAAGTAAGAATTTCCTTTCCCTTTTATCTGCATTTCTCTTTGGTCTAAAGTTTATTCACTCACAGGAAGATGGAAACACATCCTATTCTACATGAAGGATTAATTCTGATAATTGAAGGCTATTGCAAGAATAAGGCCATGGTTATGAACCCTTATCTGGGGAAAAACAAGGATTCACGGAGTAACAAGAGTGAAATTGTTAAAGGGAAATATAAAATCAAGCCCCCTAGTGTCAAGAATCAAAATGTTGATGAGGATACAGAGTGGGAGAGAACTAATAATTCTGGGGAGGAAAGCTTGGAGGAAGAGGGAGGAACAAAAAGCAGGAATTCAAGTTCCAATGAGGAAGAGGAAGTTCAAGAGAATAATGAGAAAGATGGAGTCAACATAGAGAAGTTTGAAAATAGTGAACATGACTCTGAGGAAAACCAGTAAGTGTTTGAGGATGATAAAGTCTTGGATGACCCTGTTGAGGACCCTATTTCGATAAATGAGAGGGAAAACATAGCTTAGGCTGACAACCAAGAAATAGACTTGGGAGTTCAAGCTAAAACTAAGGAGCAGAATCAAAGGGGAAGAGAGGACCACATTGAATAAGGTGGGAACAGTCCTAATAAGAACACAGAAGAGTGGAGTGATAAAAGGTAGAACGTTGGAAGGCACACACCTACGAGATGGGTTAATTGCAAAGCAGAGGCTATCCTCCAACTCGATTCATGGATGTTTAAGGAGATAATGGATCTCAAAAGGAAAATGGAAACAATGGAAGACAACTAGAAGGTAGTTTGGAACAAAATCAATAACATGGAAAAAGAGATGAGAGACATCCCCATCAAACTCAAAGACTATGAGAACAACCTAAGGGAACTCATCAAGGAGAGCATAATGAAAATGGAGGAGGTTACATCTAACATATGTGCTGCAACTGTTAATATTGGAAAAAGAGCAAATGAGGAGATCAAATCCTTGGAGGGGCCTAGCAAGAGGATGAGACAGAGCTCAAGAAAGAAAGCTATGCAAGAGGGTGCCATGTTAGCGGCTACTACCATTTAGGATACTGATGTGAAAGGTAAATAAGCAGTGAAAATGATTTTGGAACTGGAAGAATAGCCTGGTTCTTCTAGTTGGTTGTGTTATCTGGTCCTGTTTCCTAGTTGTTTGTAATCTTTCGACTATGGTGTAGCCAGGTCTATGTAAAACCTAGGTTATGACTTATGGTCTTTCCAGTGGTTTCAGGTCCATATAAAACCTATTTATGTTACTTCTTTGTAGTAAGTTTTAGGTTTTGCCTGTGGTTGTAAATGTTTCATCTTTCTATCTTTGTTTTAGGGTTTTGGGGTCCCTTCAAATCCTATTTTTACCTTAATCTAAAACACTTATATACTAGTAATTAGATCACACTTTCACCTTTTTTTTCTTTCATGATTAGAATAGATCACATAGTCTAATTAGATGGTTTTTCAATATACTATTTAGTTTCACTATTTTTATATTTTATGCACACACTACCAAATCACATTATCTTAAACACACATTTGAATAATTATCTATCCAAAGCCTACCTATTTGGATTTCATCACCAAAGGGGAAGATGATTTGGATTTTTGGCCAAGTATAAACATGTGGTTAATGGTATATATTAGAAAATCACCTAACACCCTTATAATTTTTGTGTGTGAAGAGAGATGGTAGGATCCAATATCAATCAAATACCATTTCCAAAATATATCCCTTTTAACCTAAACATCTTCAAATTATCCATAGATTACTTTCTAGTTCCTTACTTATAGCCAACTTATTATCACACTTAAAATCATACTCTAATAATCTAACAACATTCAAGATGACCACTTAGATAGAATTTAATTTCCAGATTTTTTGCTTTCCCTTTACTCAATTGTATGTTTTATTACAAAAAAATTCATTAGCTAGCATTGGTATAAGGTTTTATGTTGTGTGCCTCAATTGGATCATCCTCATTGACCCAATTGAGTGGTATTTCCTTTCATTTCTTGTTTTCAAAAGTACTTGCAAAAAATTTATTATTTTAGTACATAGTTATTATGCTCTACATAGTCTCTTATAGACTATCTATTTTCCTTTCCTATAGTATTGAGTTGACCCTATCGACACAATATTATTTTTTGTCTCCCAAGATACAGTACTAGGTTGAACCTATCAATCCTATGTATTTTTGTACCTATTTTATACCTAGGTTATAGAATTAGGTCAACCTTATTGACTCTATATCCCTATTTTCTCCATTTCAACCCCTATTTGTAGTACTAGGTCATCTCAATAGACTCTATTCTCTTATTACTTTCTTCATTTATTTGACTTAGTTCTCTAACTCTATATCCTTATTATTTTGTTCATTTCTTTCAAGTCATCATGAATTCCCCTATCAAAATATTCTTGGATACCCTGAATCCATTTAGATATTATATGTGATGCTCATTTATCCATCTCTTTTCCTCCCAAGATAACCATCACTCTTGGGGCATCTCTTCCCCTCTTTCATTCATGACTTGTAACATGGTGAAAATAACATCTCAAGATGAAGTTGATGGGTTTGAACATTTATATACCTATCAACACACTTCTCATATTCAAAACCTTCAAACTAATGTGGGAGTAAGTTACACATGTTTAATCGATAATCCCACTAATAATCCATCTGCTAATAACCCTCCCCCTAATACCAATTTGGGGAGTGCACCTACAAACATCAACTCACATATTGATACTACTAAAATTATTTCACAAGTCATACAATAATGAACATAATACAAACTTATAACACTTCTCAAATGATGCAACTCTAACATCATTTGAATAATATGGCTAATCAACCTCTGGTTATACATCCTCAAGATAATCCTAATTATATTCCTCCACCTCTTAGAGATGATTCAAGAAATGTTATTCCTCAACCAATAATGAGTTAAAAAAATTTCAAACTATTCAAAATTATCCTTTATAACCTTTCATTATATCCATTGATATTGGTAACACATCTTCAACTATCAAGTATGATGGGACTAAAGACCCTGCCTCATTTCTCAAAGCCTTTGACAACATTTCCAAATAGTAGATCCAGATTAATACCTTCACCACAACTAAACTATTAGTAAAAGACTTAATTATTAATGTATTATAATGGTACAACCAACTTACCCAAAATTCCATTTATCAAATTGAATATTTGGTTAATCTTTTAATTAAATAGTTTCAACAGAGTGAACTTCTCTAAAATTATCTTATCCACTTCATCAATGTTAAGCAATCTCCCACTGAATCAACCCATGACTTTATCAGAAAATGGAAATAATTGGCCCATAAATCCAACCATAACATGACTAATGATAAATTATTCAAACTCTTTATAATTAATTTTAATCCTTCTCTTGAATATAAGTTTCAAACATTTGCTTCACAAACACTTAATGAAGCTCTTGACCAAGCTAAACATCAAGACTTTATCATGAAGCAAATTAAACCTAATCTTAACTTCTTAAAGTATATTTTCAAACATATACTAATGCTATCATTGGAAATACTCTATAAACCAAACCACAAGTTTCCAAAGCTAACATTCCTTCATCTTCTTACACACCACTCTCGATATAACAAATGAAACAATTTTTACCTCCCTCTAGGCCTTTCACTTATCCTAACAATCTTCCTAAGTGGTATGACACTAATATTTTTTTTTAGTTACATGCTAAAATTGATCACTCCCATGAATATTATAGAGGGATCACTAAATTTTCTATCTCTTATATGCTTTGTGATTCATTTAATCACGAAGACATGATAAACCTTCATCATCAAGAGTACACCATTACTTCTCAAAAATGAAAAGTTTTCAAAGATTCTACCTTGAATAACCAAAAATCATTTAAAAAAATTAATAATCAATAAAAAACCAAGGATTTTTATGCCATTATTGCTTATTATGACCAATATTACAATAATTATCAATATGTTAACACTACTAAGGTCAATTATCATCACAAGCTAGCTCATAAAGATCTTGTTACAAAGGCTAAGAAAACTTATTTATAAGAAAAAATCCTTAAAGATACTAAAACCACTAATCTCACTTTATAAGCCCATGAGGAACCATATCATCCTTAATAACCCCCAATCACTTTTATTTATTCAAAATCTACCCTACCTATTTAACATTGTGCTAATTCTTTATCTAAATCTCATTAAAACTTTATTCAAGGACTTAACTCTATGCCTTGTAATATTCCACTTATGGATATAGTTCATACTTCCCATTATGATCACAAGTTATTTATGCAACAATTACAAGAAATTGAAGATCCATCATCTATATATAAAGGACCACCTTCTATTGACCATTACAATTTTGTGTTCGTCCTCCAAGCCTTCTATTGAATTTCTTGAAGAGGACATGATCAGTGATGAAATTATCTTTCATGTCAATGATATTCAACTTTTTATTAAAATATCCATTAATACTTCCCTTATATATAAAGTTCTGGTTGACAAAAGCTATGGTATTAATGTGACATCTTTGTGGATTATCTAACAGCTTGGTTATAACATGGATCATCTCAAACAAACCCATATTACCTATCATGGTTTTGATAAGAATAATTAAAATCCACTTTTTTGTATTTATATTCCCCTAACCATTAGACCTAAGACCATTTAAATAAATATTATGGTCTTTGATTGACCCTTATCTTATAACATACTCCTTGGTCACCTTTGGACTCATATAATGAGAACTATTGTTTCTTTTGGTAGCCAATGCATTAAATTATTATATAATGGAGAATGGTATAAGTATGAGGCTAATCCAAACCTTTGGATTATTCAATTCCCTAATCTAAAATCTTAGTATCATATTCCTACCATTCCTAAGATTAATAGTGCTCCCTTTCCTGAGTTAATCAACATCAATCCTAATTTATAAGTCATTTTTATTGATTCAAGTGATGGTGAACCTAATGATTTGCAACATACTTAAAATATTACCAAGCTAATTCCCTATAGTTTGGAGTGGCTTCCTCCTTAATTATTACCTAGAGACCGTATTATTCCTCTCATTAATGAGATCAATGATTTTCCCCATCCATGTAATGCTCAAGAGGCTTCTTTACCTAAAGATGCCTGCACTTGAAATGAATTTAGAGTGGCCAAATTATTTCATGATCTTCACATCATATCTCCATCTACATTTAGTAATATTAGGATTTCACCTTCTAACTCCCTTTGAATCTCAAGCATGTACCATTTCTCCAACATATGATGATAATTACATAATGGCCCAAGATTAATCTCAAGACTTGGATGTTCAAAACCATAAAAAAACTTATCTCAAATACATGATTTTAATAAATACATTCATACCATTTATATAGATTGTGAATTAGATCTTGAAGGTCATGTACCTCCTATTAATTCTCTACTTCTTGATATTCCTTGGGTGGTAGAAAAAATTATACCTTCTAAACCATTGGAAATTATTTTCTCTTCTCTACTACCTATGGATCCCATATTTACATTCGATCCTTCCCTTGTCATAAAAACCAATGACACACCAATCCCTTCCAATCCATCTACTTCTCCTACTCCTAATTTTACACTATATGCCAAGGTCACTGATGTCTATTAGATACATCCTAAATATGATCTCCATGGTAATCAAATTCTAGATATTCAAGTAGCTATCGAGTATTATGGTCCTCTTCATACCTTTCATAGTGATGAAGCTATTCTAGAAATACTTCATGCCCAAGAACATCAACTTCCTCATCAACATCATAATCTTAGGAATTTCAAAACCAAAACCCCTTATTTCAACAATAAATTTGTTGCTAGCATTAATAATAAGGATATCCAATTTCTTCTTTACCTAATACACCATACCATTTCCAATATGGCAATACTATGCTTATTGAGGAAACCACTTGCATTGAATATGGTACTCTATCCTATCCTCGACCAATTATAGTTTCTTATAAACTCTCACCTAGTGAGTATGATAGCTTTAGCTTATTCTTTGATAAATATCATGATATTTTCACTTGGTCATATGAATACATGCTTGTTATTGACCCTATAATAATGGTGCATAACATCATTACATATCTTGATGCCAAGCTTGTGCATCAAAAAAAGGAAATTTTCACTCAAGGCTTCTACCTTATGTCAAAAGGAAATCATCAAATTACTCGATGATAAATTTATCAAACTAGTGGACTAATCTGAATGGGATTTTAACATAGTTCCTATTAAAAAAAATGTCACTATGGTCATTTGCATTTGTATTTATTTCCATAATCTTAATCTCATTTATCTCAAGGACAAGTTCCCTTTACCTTCAATAGATTTCATTATCAATTCCACCACTAGTTATTAAATGTTATCTCTTATGGATGGTATCTCTATCTATAATCAAGTTCACATCACCCATAAAGACCAACATAAGACCACTATTAACACAAAATGGGGCACCTATTGCTATGTTAAAATGCCTTTCAACCTCAATTTTTTTGAACCACTTACCAATGAGTAATGACGCATATCTTTCATGATATTATACACAAAATTGTTGAAACCTATGTGGATAACCTCATTGATAAATCCAAAAGTCATAAGACTCATCTCTCTAACCTTGATATCATCTTTTACTAACTTCTTAAATATTAGGTTTGACTAAATTCTTACAAATTTGTCTTTGGTGTCACATCTGTAAAATTGTTAGGATTCCTATTTTCTCTCCATAGAATTGATGTTGACCATGATAAAATAAATGTTATCATAAACATTCTCATTCCTTGATCCATTTTAAACATTCACACTTATCTTGGAAAACTCAAGGCAATTAGGTACTTTATTCTCAAAATGGATTATCACATCCACTCTATCAATTATATTATTAAGAAAGGTGATTATTTAGAATGGATGGATCCTTGCAAAAAAGCCTTTAATAATATGAAAGATTCATTACTTCACCCACATACACTTCATCCTCCTTCCAATGATCAATCCTTGATTCTATATACTTCTTTGACACTTATATCAGTTAAGGCAATGATTGACCAACAATATGATATTCAAAGAGAATATGCCTCTTATTACATTATCCAAGGCCTCATTGACTATGAGAAATGTTATACAAAAATTGAACATGATTGCCTCACCATCTATTTTATAGCTAAAAGGCTTTGACACTATATGCTATACCAGACCACCTATGTCATTATTCATTCCAATCCCATTCATTAATTATTATCCAAAGCCTCTCTTATTAAAGATAGAATTGGAAAATAGATGGTCCTCCTTATGGAATTCGATCTCTACATTATAACTCAAAAACCTATTAAAGGGTAGGTCATAACTAATCAACTTGTCATAACTTTTGTACTAACTACTGATCACCTTCAAGATAAAAATATTCTCTATATTTAAGGCCTTAATCAAGCTATTTATATCAGATATCACTTTCATAACTTTACCATTGATTTTGAATCAATTAATATTAATGAATCCACTATTCCCCTTGATACCAATAAACCAAAAGTAGTCATCAAATAACTTCTTAAAATTAATGTAGACTTACATGAGGATATTTTAACCATTAATTTTGATGACATTAAATGTCTTCAAGGAGTGGGGGTAGGTTTCATTCTTACAAGTCCTCTTGGTAAAATCATTCCTTTATATTTTCACTTAATATTTGATGTTACTAATAATATGGTATAATATGAAGCTCTCATCTTAGGCATGAGGGTTTCTCTTGATTTGGACATATAATACCTATATGATTTAGGTGATTATTAGCTTATTTTTCACCAAATAAATGGTGATTACCAATGAAAAAGTGATAATCTCATTAGCTATCATCAAATTTTAACCACTTTCACTAAAGATTTCATTTCCTTCATTATTGATCCTATCCCTTGAGATCAAAATTTTATTGTTGATTCCCTTGATTTTTCATCTTTCATCCCCACCAAGTTATTTTTGATCCCACCTTTATTCTCTTATAAAAATAATAAAATCTTTTTCCTCTACTACCTCAAGATTCACTTATCTACCACATTAAGGTTGTTACCATTCAACAAATCCCATGGTATAAAGACATCATTCAATTTATGGAACACCAAACTTATCCTCCAAATTTAGACTCTCATGAAAAGACTCATATTCATAAACAAGGTTTCAAGTATGAGTTTTGATAAAACATCCTTTGTTATAACAATGTTGAAGGTACCTTACTCCATTATGTTATGTAAGATGAGGTTCTTCTTCTTTTTGAATAAGCACATGGTGGAATTTGTTGTGGCCATTATAGAGGACATGTTATATCCCTCAAATGCCTTCATATGGGATATTTTTGGCCTAATATTGAAAAATATGCAATTAAATTCACTAAAAAGTATACCCCTTACCAAATTCATGATGATCTAATTCATTAAACTCTATCCAAGATTAAAAATATCAAATATCCCTAGCCATTCTCTATGTGGGGATTAGATCTCATCATAAAATTACCTCATTCTCAAGATAGACATGTGTTTATCATCATATCTACCATATATTTTACCAAATGGGTTGAAATTATACCCGTTATCAATGTCACTGGTAACACTATCTCCAAATTAATTCTTAATCAAATCATTTTCCACTTTGGTTTTCCCTATAGTATAATTTTAGATAATGGTGGCAGTTTCAAAAATAAGGATGTTAAACAACTCTATGCTAAATTTAAGATCAATCACAAAATTTCCAAAAATTATCATCCACAATGTAATGACCAAGTTGAGGCCACAAATAAAATTTTCAAAAAAATTCTCCAAAATATAATTCATGAAACCTACATGGATTGGCATCTTCACCTCTATCCTTCTCTTTGGGACTATCAAACTATCATACATACTGCCATTGGGGTAACACCATTCTCTCTAGTCTATGGTTCAAATTCAATCCTTCCATTAAAATCTAAACTTACCTCTCTTCATATATCTCTTCATGGTATCAACCTTTATGAAGAATTATGTGAAGCTTACCTTGATATCCTTGATGAACACCCTATTTTGGATTTGTAAGAAAATCACCAATACAAGGCCCATATTTCTAAATAACATAACAAACATGTTAAAATTTATACATTTAATGTTGGTGATATTGTCCTTAAATTATATTACACTTATGATAAATATGGTAAATACACCCAAAAATGGTGGGGCCCTTATTTAATAAAAGATATTCTTTGTCTAAGTACCTATCGCCTTCAAACCAATGAAGTCCATGTTTTTAAAGAGCCCACCAACACATTATTTTTCAATAAGTATTTTGCCTAATTCTTCATTTATTTTCATGCTCTCTCTATATATGCATCTATCTAACACTTTTTGTAGGATACTTACATGGGTCTCTCCCTATGCAATAGTTCTCTCTTTTCACAAACCTTAGTCCTTACTTTTTCTATTTTAGTTTCCCTTTTTCTCATGAGTTGCATTGTAAAACCATGGATAGACCCAATATTCCCCATGATGTACCATAGTTTCTTTATTTTCATAATTTTTACACATTTTTTGCACCCCTTGGGTTCCTCTTTTGTGAGTTGTAGTTTAAAACCATGGATAGTACCTAGCCCTCCTCATAAATACCATCTTTTCCCATATCCCATTTTTTCCATGTTTTTTGATACCCTCATGGGTTTCTCTTTTATGGTTTATAGTGTAAGACCATGGATAGGACCTGACATTCCTCATAAAATTACCATCTTATTATTCCTTTTCTAGAATATGTTTTTGATCCTTGTTCTTAGCTTTAGAATTTGCTTCTTTAGATAGGTGGAATTTGCATAATAATATATGTTAGAATGTTTTCCTCCATTTCCCACATTCTTCTGATAAGGAATCCCACCTTTATATCATTATATCCTCTTTTTCACACTTTGTCACATTTTTTGTGATTTGAAGTAATTCAAATTATTCTATATGTCATTCATCTTGATTTCATTTCCTTTCACTCCACATTAGATAGAACAAGGTCAAATTCAAGATAACACTTTTATTTTACCTAGATTTATGAGAATATTAGACACCATATTCTCTAAAGTTCTCTGTCTTAGAAACCAAGTCCCAAATATTAAAATGAAGGTCATCTTTAGAACCCATGTTTGGTTTTCAAAAGCCATAAAAAAATTTAAAATCTAAATCATTTGAAATGAAAGGAAATGATATACAAAAGGCAACATACAAATATCAAAAGTCAAAATCACACCAAAAGACATGATTACAAGCACATCTCCTATCTCTAATCAAATCTCAAACTATGCATTTGGCCTCACATAGATTGGAGGTCCATTAGGGTGTGGTAGGCCAATATATTGGAATAGGGGAATTC
Source organism: Torreya grandis (assembly GCA_037957365.1). Taxonomy (NCBI): domain Eukaryota; kingdom Viridiplantae; phylum Streptophyta; class Pinopsida; order Cupressales; family Taxaceae; genus Torreya; species Torreya grandis. The sequence continues at coordinate 993,576 of JARHVA010005146.1, forward strand.
AATAAAATCTCTGGTTATACCTACTTTCTCACACATGTACCCAATCTTCATAGTAGACCAACATCTCTATAAAAGGTCCTAAATAATGGGGAACATGTTGTGAGAAGGTAGGTCCATATTACTTTTCATGCATATAGCCTTCATGAGATAATCTACATACTTCATTTATTGACTTAAGACACTTGTGGCTAAGAGAAGTTCTTAATATTACTTAAGGTTGAAAGTTCTCTTGTTTTGACAAACCTAATTTGAATTTTTGGACTTTGATAAAGAGTTCCTCTACCTTAGTTTTTCCTTAATTCTTCCCTCCATCCATTTCATTTCTCCTCCTTGATAGGAAAATTATGACTCTAAATATATTTTCCATATTCAATACTTCCTTCTTCTTCACATCTTAAAAACTTGCTAACACTACTTTGTTTCAATTTTATCTAACCTTAAAACAAAACATGTTTGAGAAACTATGTATTATTTTATTTCCACCATAAATTTACATTTCTAGACTTGTTTTTCTTTATTATTACCATTTATTATTGTTTTAATACCCCTTTTTATAGATTCTTGAGTCCATTTTACCCTTTTATGCACCTTTTTCCATTGTTGAGTGAGAGAAGGATTATTAATGCTCACTCATCAATGTTGTTTTACCATTTTGTTTTTACTTGCCCATCTTTGTTTAACTAAGGATTGTTACTAATTTTACATCGATGTTTGATTACCATCCTTTTTAACATGTATCCTTGGTGTGACTTGGTGAGATTTTCTTGCTTACTTAAGGTCTACTTGTTTTATTTTTTTAGTCTTTAGTAGCCTTGGATTTTTAGTTACCTAATTTACTATAAATTTTTTGACTTGGTCATTTGGTCTAACATAACACCCATCACCCTAGTTTCCAAAATTTATATGTACATCCCATCCACATATCACTAATTATCTTAGCTTTCCTACATTTGTTTTTTCTCTTTAGTTTTGTATTCCTGGGTTTGTCTAAATTAATCTCTATGCCCTCCATAAGAAAAACTTAAAAAACACTAGATAACCATCCAACAAGAAAGGCAAGTCAAGGTACAAATCACTTTTACTTTTTAGTCATTTACCTTTTTTACTTTAAGTTATTTTATGTTTTAAAATATTTCAACTCTAGTTTAGCCTCAACATTATGTGTTACTATGTTCTTTCTAGAAGCACCATCCCCTATTACACCTTAGTGACACATGATGAACTTTGAGTGGGGAATATATATACACATAATATTTTCAAATGTTTATCAATTACTAACACTTTACATCTTGAAGGAACCCACTGAGATGCAATTTATATGGTTTTATGCCTTAAAGGGTGCATTGGGAAAGGGCTAGGTAGACCATTGGTGCTTTGTAGGATTATTGTCCCTTATTTGCACTTACTACCAATCCAACTATTTATTCAAAACATTCTTTAAGATATTATTCCTCTTTTTCATACTCCTCTAGTATTTTCCCACTTTCTATCCTACTTTTACTCACCTTAAGTCCCTTTTGACAGTCTATTGTACTAATTGACTAGGTCGACCCTATACTATTTTGGGTAAAATTCATTTAGGGTCTAGGTTAGTTCTTAGCCAACCTAGCCTATCACATAGTGAATTATTTTCCATAAATCTACTAGGTCAACTAGGTCAACCCTATCGACTAAATTTTTTAAAGGGGATTAGGGTTAAATCCATTGATATATATATATATATATATATATATATATATATATATATATATAAGATTATTTCATCATTATTTACCAATGAACAAGAGTTATTATTTGCTTGCACTTATTTACAATCTAATCTTCCACCATTCTACTTGAGGAGTCTTAACTTAGAGTTTCTACTTGGATAATATAGTCTTGTGGATAAGTCTTAGATGATTTGGCCTTTCTTAGTGATCCTTATAAACCACAACAACCTCTTATAAATCCCCTTTATCTAAGGGAGATATTGAGTCTCGATGGATTCATCTTTTAGGTAAGTATTTTCTAACTTTGCTCCTCTTTTTAGTAGATAGAAGTAGCATAGGTATTGGATTCAAATAACATTACTCTTATTCTTCATGTATTAGGGTATTAATCATATACAACTTAATTGAGATTTTCCTATGTATGTTTGTTTATTTACTAACCCCCATATTGTGCCACAAGCTTTGGTAAGCACTATATTAGATTTCTTTGATTTACTTGTTATTAGTTTAGTGAGATATGAAAACACAGTACCTATGTAGGGTTATTACATGATTTTTATTGCTCATAGGCTTTGGAACCCTTCCTAACATTGTGTATTTTGATAAGAGATCCCATAATTGGGTCTAGTAGATCCCCATATTGGTCATGTTCTTGATTATCTACTGTATCCCCAATCAGAAGTGTATGTATGATCTATCTTCTTTGAATTAGGATTGATTTATAGACATTTTGAATTTATGATTACATACACACACCTTATTCCTTATAAATTTTAGCTAGACCTTCACTTCTTTCTTATCTAAATGTTTATAATTCCTCTTGAAGGAAGTTTCTATTAATGGGGAGATTTATATAATTTTAACTCCCTTATTTATTTATAAAATGTTCCCTTCACTTTTATAACCCTAATTTAAGCTTAAGAGTGAGTTTTGTAGAGTTAACCTTAATTTGGGTCTTTATGATAGGTTATAATCATATCTTAAGTCTTATGTGTGTGCATTTAATATATTTATAAATGCATTTAACTCAAATTTATGAGGTGGAAATCACCTCTCTTGTCGACCTATTGGATTTGAAGTTAATTTCATATAACTCCTCTTCAATCACATGGAACACACATCTTACCAACTTGTAATAGGATTAGGGACACATGGTACACATGTTGGAGCTTGCAAATGTAACTTATTTTCACCTCTAACTCCATTTACTGAGATCTTCTCCTCCTCATTCTTCATGTATTACAATATTGATCTTGCTCTTACATCCTTGTGATTCTCTTTGGTCTAAATAAATTATCTATCTCTATATTATATATTTTTCATGCTATTTTACTTGGGTTGATTATTTTTTCAAATCTTCTTAATAGATTGTGGGGTTTTTCCACTATTCAATGGCTTTCCCCACTTGTAAAATATCTTGTCTTAGATTTGTGGTTTGTTCTACTTTTTAAGGTAATATTGGCCATTTACTTTATTTGAACATTTGATTCTTGGAAATATTATATCAATATTTTTGGGTTGAATGTTGGAATATGACAGTGTATTTGAAATGAAATTTAGGGATAAACATGTTTTTGGTTTATTTAATTTAGGAACTATTTTTTTACATGTATTGGGTTAGTTATAGAGGATCAATTCAATATTTTTGATTGATATTAACTTATTTATTGGTACTAATATGTGTGAAAGTGTGGGAAAATGAATATATGGTAACTTGATAATATCTTTTATTACTCTATGTGTATAATCCCCAAATTTGATTATGCATGCCAATCTAGAAATCAACCTCCTTTGACATAAAACTGAATGTGTACTTGTGAGTTCTAAAAACCTACAAAAAAAAATGGGGAAACATAATAGGATAATCTAAAACCAATTAACCACTTTTTATTATTGGATAGTTCATGTGTATATAGTAATCCAAGGATGGAAACCAAGCTACATGTAGTTTACCCACCCATTGTGATTATTTAATTGTGATCCTTTACTATATGTATACAACTAATGATTGGAATTAGTACTTGAAAATGCTTTATTTCACCTAGGTTTTGAGTTTTTTAACTTGGATATTGATTTATTATAATGAAAAATAGGCAAATTAGTAATAATATGGTATATTTACTTAGTGTTTGATAATGTATAGATGTTTCATAGATAAGTGTTAGATAGATGCCATATGCCTTTTAAATGAGACTTGATTTATTTATATATGGATCTATTTGATTAATTCATCACATAACCAAAAAAATAGAATTATGGGTTGAACCTAAGGATGGGTTTGATTTTATAAAACATCCATTTTTTGGAGTGGGATGCTTCTAAATAGTGTGGGTTATTATTGACTAGTGATAAAAACTATTACCATCAAAATTGACATGTGTATAGATGAACTATTTTAAGAGTCAAGAGATGTCTTTAAAATATATTTAGATGGTTTTAAATAGTTATTTAATTTATTATAGTTGTATAAAAACAAAAAAAAAAGTTTGTCTTGTAATATATCATGTAAGTGTGAGAAAATGGTGAATTAGGACATTGTTTGGGTGTTCAAGTCATGTATGGTAGATATGTATCAAGATTCTATTGTCAAGCACTAAAGACAAAAATTTTATATATAAAATAGGATATAAATATATTTATTATTAATTTATTTATTATCTCTATGTGTATATATAAATATTTAGTGTGAAGTTAGGTAAATTTCCAATCATAGTTATTTATTCAATATTTTGTCAACCAAAAAGCTAGTTTTTTGAGTTAAGACTATTAATAATTCCCAATTGTTTTCATTATTTATTTTTAAAAAATATGTATGATGATGATGATGAAATAATTAATAATTATACAAAATATATACCATAGCCTATATAACCTTTAAATTATCTTGATATTTGAGGGTTAAAATGGATTCATCCTTTGTCTGGGGATTCTTCTATAATTTGAGGTAGTGACCATTCATCATTAAAGAAAACATTAAAAAGTCAAAAATACAAATATTAATTAAAAAATATTCAAAGAAATTTTAAAATTCATAAGTACTAAGTCATATTTTAAAAATATTTCCTTTGTAATCTTTGTACTTAGATTCATAAATCAAGGCCCAATCTCTAGGTTGAAATAATCTTATTTTGATGAACTTGTCATGCTACATGATTATTTATAGTTGAGTCACCTTTGTGTGATGATGTTAGTGTAGGTTTTTTATACCCTTATATGGTTTCTCCTACACATTTTATTTAACTTGATTAGGTATTATAACATGTTATGAGGAAAATATGACTTAACCTATTTTCTAATTTTTAGTTGCACCCACGTTTTTTGGTGGTTTTTTGCTTGTCTATAAATGTATCTTTCCTAAATATTGTTTGGATAATGATCATAATACTCTTGATTAAATATTTAATTTTTTAGATAATATTATCATTACCCATGTTTGATTTCACTTCTATAACATGATATCTATCATACATATTTTATTTTCATGTTACAAAGATTCATGTATTTGTGTCTATATAGTTCTTGACCCTCGATTATGGTCCAATCCAAAATGGTATTAGATAAATTATGGTAGCTAAATTCCATATCTTCATTTGTGAAATCTTGAGTTTTTAGCTTGCATGTCACATATCTAGAACTATTGGACCTTGTAAATTGTAGATTCACCATTTATCATATTTGCCTCTTTTTTTTGGGTCATTTGATGACCAAGAATCATAAAAAGAAAAAGAGAAAAAGACATTTTTTTCATGTCATGTTTTTACAATGGTTTTTCATATAAAACTACTTCACTCATTGAAATCATAAGGTTCTAAAACCCTATGATCAATTATAAACATAACCTAGATTTATGATAGTTGATTTCAAAAACATTTAGAGGGTTTAGTGGAATTTTCTTAGAATATACACAAATAAACATGAAAAGGGAATTGAAAGGAAAACCATTTTTGGATTTATTGGGTTTCTCAATAAACTTGGTGGGTCCTAAGTGTCTTTTTATTGTAGTTTTGTATATAAAGTATTTTTTTGTTCACAATATTTAATAAAAAATATTCCCCTAATTTAATGCCAATAAAAATTAGACCCCTATTTGGACACCTTCCTAAACCCAACCCTTACATGGACACATGGTAAAATTTAATCTCTACAAATACACACTATGATATTTGACCTCTATATATAAACATAATATAATTTGAACCCTACACAAACATGTGATAGAATTTGATGCCTACATGGAAACACAAAAATATGACCCCTATAAAAAAATTGACAAAACCTGACTCCTTCCTAGACACTTGACACATAATTAACCCCCATTCATATGGGATTTTATCCTTTGTTTACAACCAACCAACTAGGGCTTAATTTTTTTGAAAGTTGGATCTAAATTTTTTTAGGCCCATTTTTTTTAAGGTGGTTTTTTTTAAGAACATAAAACTCATATAATTTTTAGTATAATTATTCTTTGACAACATCGTTTTATATGAAAGTGTGATTTTTCAATATCTACACATTGATTCTATTATCAGGCCTTATAAAATTAAACCTATGTAAATTTAGGGGGGATTGCATTTCCTTTTCTCTTTCATAATATCAATTCTATACATACCTCCTTTTTGCATTATAGATTATAATATGGTTGTGATTATCACACAATTTAAATGTATCAATTGGAAATTAAAGTAAAAATATTATTGAGGAGTAAAGGTTTACACCAAATCATAATGGGTAATGTAAAATAACCAACCCATGATGTAGATAAGGTGAAGTGGTACACCTATATGTGATGAGGCCTATAGTCTATTAAGCTTGTAAAACTATCCCAACTTTCTCTTTCACATTAATTTTGAAAATAATCCTAATGATGTTTGTAATACAAAGGGAAATTTTCTTGGGAAGTGGGATGTAGGGGTCATGAGATGGATAATGAACACATTAATTTGATCCCAATAGACATTGACATAATACATGTTTTTTTCACCAAATTCAAATCACTTAGGTTGTATTTGAAATTATAAGACATCGATAAAAATGATGAACAATGGATTCTTTAAACCCTTGCTAAATTGGGATCTGAATATTCTATTTTCATTCCTAACTTCCATACCACCAAAATTGCCCTTGGAGATACATGGACCATGTCATCTAGCGATGATTTTACTGATGACTTGACTCAAGAGAAAGATAAACTTATTCATATGGTTATAATTAAGTCTTATAAATCAAATTCCTTAATTGTGAGTTATGAAAATTATAAGGCTTTTACAAGTAAAGATAAAAACTAGAACAAATAAGATGAAGAGCAAAGAAAAGGTCAAAAAATAGATGCTAAGTCCAAGAAATTAATTAAGACCTCCTCTTTATATGGGAAAACCGAAAAAGAGAGGCTTACATATGCCTAATCTAATATGGTTAGGTATGATGAAACCAAATGTATGAATAAATAGAATGACAAACTAATAACAATACTTGAGAAAAAACATCACTCTCCCTAGTTTAGTTAAATAGAGTTCATAAGCATAATAATATTCTAAGTCAAAAGACAATAGTAAGGTAAAATTTAAGGAAAGGCACTTGCTACAGTTTCATCCAACCTTATATGTGGGTGATTGAATCTAGTGATTTTCATCACATGATCTTTTCTCATCCTTAGAAGCTTGTTCTATACCATCCATTTCAATGGTGATGATACTTCCACAAATTTTTTTGGGAGAGGGGTTATTGAAGTGAGTGATGGGAAATTTTATGATGATATATGTGTTCCCCCATCCTAAAATAATTTATTATCTATTTATTATATCACTTACATTAGTTTAGAAAAGAGAGTTGAGTCCATAGCTAATTCTATGGTTATTAAGGAATTTCAAAATAATTCTACAATAGAAGTTGGGAAAGTATGCTACAAAAATGGATTGGGAAATTATGGCATGAATTATTTGACCATATTAAATAACTCTACTTGGAACAACTCAATAATCATGACATGGTTTTAGGATTTCCCCATTCCATTTTTTGACAGTGTTTACTAGGGTTGGCTACTTGATAAACATTTAGAAGAGAAGTATGACAAACATAAATCTTGGAGAGCTACACATATTTTAGACCTAGTACACAATGATACTTTTGGTCCTTTTCCATATATTTTGCTTAATAATACCAAATATATTTTTACCTTTATTGATGATTTTTGAAGGTATACATTGGTGTATTTTCTTAATTAGAAATTTGAGGTCTTTAATAAATTTCATGGCTTTAAGACACTTTTAGGAAAATAGTTAGGTAAATTCATTAAGGTTTTACACATGGAAAATGGTGGTGAGTATGTCAACATTTTTTTGAGAAATTCTACACTTCAAATGGGTTTGAACTTAAATATACATTTCCATATAGTCCTCTATAGAATTTTATTATAGAATGAAATAATAAGTTCTTCAAGGAAATGGAAAAATGTATGTTTCACTCCAAATCTCTTACACCTTAATATTGGGTCAAGGCCATTAATTTTACTTGTTATACATACATACATACATACATACATACATACATACATACATACATACATACATACATACACACACACACACACACACACACACACACACACACACACACACACACACACACACACACACACACACACACACACACACACATATATAACTATTTTCCTCATAAATAATTAAAATGGGTCACTCATTTTGAAGCATGAAGTGGTTGAAAACCATAGTTATGCACTTTCTAGTGTTTAGATCTCATGTTATGGCCTAAATTCCTTAGAATAAAAGTTAAGAAATGGAACCTCATATTTATCCTTACATGTTTTATATATATCCTAAGGGTGTTAAGGGATATAGGATTTTCCATTCCACCACTCATGTTTTGTTCATTGAGATACTGTTAATTTTAATTAAGGTCATTTAGACTCCACACTTGACACTACTCTCTCTTCCTTGGAATCACTAGGTTTTGATGATAATTTTGATGATTTAGATCCATCTGAGCAACTTACCAGTGATATGTATTCTTATTATAGTTATGATGATGAGAGAAGTGATGGGGAATCACTTCCTACTTCTCCTAGTCACTTTTCAAAGGATGAATAACCTCCTCTTTAATCTCTAAATTATGGTCTTATTTAGGATATACAAACACTATAAAGTGTGGGCCATTGGGTTAGATATCCATCAAACACTAGGCATATACATTCATAGTTACAAAATGTCCCACATACATTCATTTCATCTACTTATCATCCATAATAATTTTGTGAGGTATCTGACACTCCTGAGTGGGATACTACTATGGAATATGAGTATAGTTTCTTGTTTAGGAAAAACACCTAGTACTTGGTCCCTCTTCTTAATCAAAGAATACCTATTTTAATTAGATGGATCTATATAAAAAATTTGTTGTAAATGGGTCCATAGATAATTTTAATTCATATTTGGTAGAAAAAGGTTTTTCTTAGGTACCTAACATTGATCTACTTAGAGTTTTACCCTAGTTGCCAAAATGAACTCAATATAACTCATTGTTTCCATTATTGTAACACAATATTGGGATGTTTCTCATATGGATGGAAAGAGTGATTTTCTTCATGGTGACCTCAAGGATGAGATACAAATGGAGAAATCACAAGGTTTTGTGGAAGATTATTACTTTTTTTTAACTTTAAAAATGTATATATGTCCTCAAACAAGCTCCTTGAGCTTGGTATGCCAAGATGGACTCCTTTCTTCTTTTAGCTGGGTTTACTAGATGCCATTATGATTCCAAATGTCTATATTATATGGTATAATGACTCAATTTTTATTTTAGATCTCTATGTGGATGACATTTTTATCATAGGGAGTTATTAATCCTCCATTGTAGTAGTGAAAAATGCTTTGTATTATAGGTTTTAAATGACTGACTTGGGTTTGTTTTATTACTTAATTAGGATTTAAATTCACATTCTAACTCTAGGATCACTATTGCACAATCCAAGTATGCTCTTGATTTGATTTAATAGTTTAACATGAATAACTATAAGCTAAATCCAACTCCTTTTCTATTTCATGTAAAGCTTAAGGCTGAATGTGCTTATCCTTTAGTTTATACTATCTTAAATAAAAAAAATATTGGTATTCTCATCTATATTACTCACACTAGACTTGTCATTTGATATGTAGTGGGCATGGAATCTATATTTATGCAAGAACCATAGGAGTTTCACTAAAAAGTATCTAATAAAATTCTCAATTACGTTTAGGGTACTCATAGTTTTGGGATTCACTATGGAGTATACATTGACATTAACTTGATTAGGTATATAGATTTATATTGGGCTAGTAATATTCAAAATTTCAAGTTTACTTCAGAATGAATTTTCTCCTTTAGTTCAAGACCAATTAGTTGGTCAATTAAAAAATTAGAATGTTATTACTTTATCTTATATAGAGTCAAAATACAAAGGAGTTGTTAATGTTTCCACTAAGATTATTTATATTTAGGTGATTCTCACTAAGTTTAGTATCTAGTTTTGATAAACAATAGTCATATTCTATGATAATGAAATCACCATACATATTTACATGAATTCATTCCTCTATCAATTGAACACGAATATTAAGATTCGCATGCATTTCATTTAGTATATTATTCATGAGAAAGTCATTTATCTCTGCTACTAGACTATAAAGCAAATTGTTGATATATTCACCAAAGCACTTAATAAGATTAAGTATCTTCATTTATGGGTTCTTCTTGATGTTAAAATAACTCCAAAATCATCCTTATGGGGATTTTAGGTCCTTGATTATATCTCTAATTATTTGGGGCTTATCTCTATTATTATATGGAGATTTTATATGTCATTTGGTACCTAATTAGGCCTTGTTGTTGGGACCCAAGTCTTCTACCCACTTAATCTATTCTTAAATGGTGGGGGTGTTAGTTTAGGATTTTTATAACATTTAATTATATTTAATAATTTTTTTTATATATTTATTAGTTTTTATAATAGGCCACTTGGAAAATATGGCTTAAAATATTTTCTAATATTGAGTTTCACACCCACCTTATTTGTGTGGTCTTTTATTTCTCTGTAATTTCACCTTTTCTAAAACTTTTTTTTATAGATGATTATAATGATCATAATTAAATATTTGATTTTTGAATACAAGAATCTCATTTATCATGTTTTATTTCAATTCTATAATAGGTTATATCTTATGAATATTTCATTTTCATGTTACAAAAATTCATGCATTCATGTCTATCTAGTTCCAATCCTTGATTGTGGACCAGTCTAACAATGAATATATTAATTATGTAATTCATTTAAATAATTTATTTTACATATACCTTTCTTTTTTTATTTTTAAAAATCCAAACTGAGTTATAATGTGGCCTTTCAATTTTCAATTTAAAAATCTATTAGGAGAATAACTTTCCTACCATAGAATAGATAATTAGGTGTAAACCCTATGGTCATATACCATGTAATTTTGTAATCAAAAATATCTATAAAATTTTTGTGTAAGGATACTATATTGTTCATTATGTTCTCCAATTCATACATTGTGACTTTTGCTTAGTAATTAGATTATGTATGATATAAAATATATTTCTAGTGGCAAAGCTCTTAATCATAAAAAGAGCTAACACTAAATCAAATGTGAACTATGATATTTTGTTTTTAACTATCCATCATGGAACTCCATACCTTATGAATATTTACTAATATATAAACTCATATATTACATGTTTTAGTTCCTTTACTTTCATCCATTTGCTGACATAATCTATGTAATCTAGGATGTATTATTTCTAGGTAGAAACATGACATAAATGGAAAATAAAGGTAATCCAACACTTATTAAAAGGATGAAAAATTATTTTTGGGATGAAGGGATATCTCATAAATTTTTTTGGGTTTCCCCATATGTTGACATCTTTCACATTGGTGGGTATGATTTTTGGTATATTTGTGTAATGTGGGTGAATAATGCACCGTGGTGAGGATCTTTGTGGTTATCCTCTTTTATTTAAAATGTCAATCATAGAATTTGATTAGATGATATATAATATTCCAATTTATTTTACATATTAACATATAACTCATTTATGCTTGATACAAAAGAGATAACTAGAGATACAAATTAAGGGTCCACTATGGGTTCCCAAATCATGCCTCTCCTTTGGTGAAAATTACTTGGGAAAATTCCCTATAAAAAGTAGTTAGATATATATGAAAACTAAATAGAGATTAAAGAATTAGAAAAGATGTTTTTTTCTATAAATTAATCATCCAACTATGGAATTTATTCATTAGATGTAGGTGTTAAAGAAAATCAACATATGCATAATATTTCCCACACTTACCTAAGATGATGATAGTGAATTTATGAATTAGTATTATAAATTTAATGATTTTACCATTAATTATTGGTTTATTAATTAAATAATTTATATTTGAATAATATACATGTACAAAAATAGGATAACTAGTAATATAGTGGAAAAAATTATTTATAGCATAAACTATAGCAAGGAATTCCTTTTCAGTTACCAAATAGTTAATTTTTGCATGATAAAGGTTTATATTGATGAAATATATGGTGTAGTTAAATTTTTAATATTTTTAAATAAGGAAAACCTCTATCATTGTGTTAGATGCATCTTTAGGGATATGGAAAGGGATTTTCTAATCTATACCTCATAGAATAGTTGTTGACACTAAGAGTTATTCAAAACCTTAAAATATTTTGGACATGCATCATCCATAAAAACTATCTTTAGATAATAATAAAAATAATGGGGATGAAATCTTTTTAAATTCATTAACTAATCTTCCATAATATCTTGCATGCTTTAGAAATCCTATTAACATTTTTTTTTCTTTTGTGTTGTACGAAAGTTTTTTATCCCTTCAATCTTGGATGGGTCTATCTATATTCATCCAGGTGAGATGTTGTGGCCTAACACAATGTTTTCAATCCTGACCATGTAGCACTTATCATTCCTTAATGATATGCTATTGTATTGAAAGTGTTTAACTAATTTTTATAAGTAGTTGATAGTTTATTCATAGGAATGTACATAGATAGTAAAGTCATCCATGTAGATAAGTCCAAAAATATACTAAAGACAATTATTTGGAAGTTATTTAGAGCATTAAATATACTAAATGGAAGGACACAATATTCATATGTTCCTTAATAGAATGTAAAAATTGGTTTAACCTGGTATTTAGGTTAAATTCTAGTTTTTTGGTAGTTACTAAAACAATCAAGAATAAAAATTATTTCTTCTTAGAGGGTGTCTAAAGAAATTGATAAATAAAATATAGAGGAAATTATAATTTTCTAGTGGTGTTAATCTCTCTATAATATAAATAAATACAACATTTTACACCCTTTTAGGTACAATGAAGAGAGGTGATACTAATGGTTATAAAAAATAGGATTAATGAATCTAAAATCTAAGAGTTAATGTAATTCAGACTTTAAAACTCTCACACATATGATGATATAATTTTATGGTTATTAAATGGTTTTCACTCATATTTTATGTAAATTTAGTGTGTGCATAACTTTGGGTAATTCCCCTTATGTCATGATAGGCCCATGAAAAATATTTTTTTAAGCATGGATACTACTTTATATTATTGTTGTTTTTGTAAGTGGTTACTTATGCCAAGGGATCATTAAATAAAGATTTAAACCATTTTTTACAGTTTAAACCATTTTGGAAAGTGAGATAATGGACTCAATGTTACCTAATAAGTTTTTAAGGATACATTTGTGTGGTATGAGCTGATGGAAAGAAATGAAAACCCCAAAAGGATATGAAGATATTATGGTTTGGAATATATTTCTAAGTGACAAGGAATAATTTAAGGGTCCTAATCTTATATAAATCTTGATTAATCCCATTATAGAAGCTTAATTTTTGAGTAAATTTCAAGGTTTTGAAAAAAAATTTGATTGAGTGATGAATTTTACCTTGAACACAAATTAAATTTAATTCCTTGGGGAATTTATATTATACTGGAAATTAAAAATAATTTTAATTTTTAAGGTGAATTTACACCAATTAGTAAAACTTAATGTAATTACAAAGGCAAAATTTTTTGTGGATATAAACATTAATGTATTACCTAAGATGAGTTATATAAAATATTTTTAAGAATTTAAATCCATTAGAAAATTTATTCCTATGATGTCAACATAATGGTTTTAATTATAAAATAAAATGAGAAGTCATGTTTTTTTCTACCATTGATCTTTTTCATAATCATTATAGTCTATGTCATATCAGCCAAGCCCAAGGATTTGAAATCTTCCATATAAATTATTTTTGAAATTTTATCCTCAACCTTTGATGTTTTACATTAAATGATCCATTTTTCTTTTAATATTTTATTATCATTTGATTTGTTTGATGGATTTTCATCCATTTATTTATGCTAGTGTCAAGTAGGCTTAGTTCTACCATTACAAACATTATGATCAATTTGTCAAGAATCAAGATTAAAGAATATGAAAAATTAAAATTTTAAAACTTAGGGTGAATTTAATGCCATCTATATTAGAGGATGAATGGTGTGCATCTGATCTCACTTATGTAAAATAATTTTTATTTGTCAAACATAAAATATCTTGAACTATTAGCCTCAACCATTATCTAATGCTTGAATCTTGAAGGTTTCCTCTATTTACTACTTATACATATTATTATGAAAAATGTACATACATCACAACAGAAATTAGTAATGGAAGGATGAAAAATATCTAATTATAAAATTTATCAATTTCCAAAAAATGTTTCTCAACCACATTTACAAATACAAGTTGCATTAAATTTTTTTACTTGTTAATAATAAATTAAGTACCCACAAATAAAAATCCTTTATGAGTAGTGGTTCTGATAGATAGTTATTAATCAATGTTTTAATTTTTTTTGTGGAAGCCACAAAGCTTTCACACCATCTTACAAAATATAATAAATTCAACCTAACTATTAAATTATCAATAATTACCATATATACTAAATGGATATCATTGAATGGTGATCTCACATTTTGATAATTAATTGATATACATGGCCATGGTTTTGACTCTTGTTATCTAGTTTATTCCAACAATTTGTAATTTTTTTCCCTATAATTTTAAGATTTATTTTAAAAAATTTAAATTTAAGATAAAACAAGGATCATAATTGCAAGTTGAATACTTATAGTTCTAGGCATCCAACATCCATATTCCATATTAGTTATTCTATCAAGATTAGAATTATCAATGCTCGATAAGTTTCAACTATAAGAAAAAAATATTTAATTTTTTATGGAATATGAAAGAATAAAATATATAATTTTATTTTTTAGTTTAGATCCTTAGATTAATATTTAGTTCTTATAACCATGATATTTTCTCACTATTTAATACTTATATTCAATAATTTTAGTCATTATTTTTGAGATTTAGAAGAGTAAATTTAAATAAAAATAAGTTAATTTCAAAATTCCTAAACTTAGGGGTAAGGAAATAATGCTACTAGTAATATAGGGTAGTATAATCCATCCAATTACCAAAAGCATTTATCTTTTTTAGGATTAAACAAAATAATGAGACTTACTAATGGATATCATGATATAAATGTTCCATTCATATATAAATCATGCCATAGAAACCTTAGAGTGTATTGTTATTATAATACATGATACCATGGAAATGATAGTAATTCATGTAATGGATGGATGTTGGGTTTCTACATATGATGTTACATGAGGTGTTTCCTTGCCCTAAATTAATTAAAGCATGTGTTAGTAATTATGACATAGAAATTTGAGTAATACATGGTTTAAATTATGAGATCATGTTGATCATAAGGGATAAAATATTTAGTTTTATGTTATGTATTATGAAAACATGGGAGTAAAAATTAGGAACCACTTCAATAAACCTATAAATTTTTTTATAGTAACTATGTAGCATATAGTTAATTTTAGAAGTCATAGTTCCTGGGTAATATCATAGAAGATAAAAATGTACAAAAAGGCCATCCTCGATATGAATTTGAAATATTTTATGGTTGGGCTTGGGAAAAAATATCTATGTCATCATTTTATTCTAGATTAGACAATTATAATACAATGGATGAATATGTGATAAAAATGGTATACAAAATCCACTTTGGAAAGAAAATGGTTTATTACAAATATTGTAATAACTTTTTTTAATCCACCCATATTCAATTAGAGTTAATGTCAGATAATGTTCCATTACATTCAATTTTATTACATCTGTCATTTCATTATTTATAGGTTGTTTTTTAGACCAACATACCCCATTTTTTGCTTTGCAAAATAGGGACCCTTATAAATGTTTCAAAACACTTGTATACTGGTCTAACTTTCATGAGGTTATTCTTTCTAGAATATGAAGATCATCCACTTGAAAAGGGATAGGTCCTTACATGTTTAATTATGATTTATGAGCTAACCCTACTAATGATTACCCTTAGATGGATAAGTTCAAGTTTTATGGAGGAAGGTAGGGTTCCTGAGAAATAAACCTTAAGGGTTCAAATTCAAATTTTCATGGGAAAAAATTTAGCGAGAATTGGTCCTTTTAAAAAGACCCTAAGTTTAATTTTACATTAAGGCTCGATTATGTTTTTAAACATACCCAGAATTTGACATAAATTTATACTTAAGTCCCCTTTTATGTTCCTTTCCCATTTTAAAGCCCTTCTAACCTTATTAAATATTATGTCCATAAGCCCCTTTTCATCCTGGACTAAGACCTTATCAATGTTTAGCCTAAGTTTTAATCCTTAAATGTCCTGGTGTTTGTTCAACACAAATAATGCCTTGAGGAACCTAAACTTTAGTTTGAATAACTACATGTATCATGCTCAAATTTGATGTTTTAAATTGGATGTAGATCTAGTGGTCATCACTTCCCTGAAGCTTTGATCCAACTATGCGAGATCATCCTAAGATGAACTATGTACTAAACCCTACTCAATATAAATATTTATACAACATTTACTTTGATGACCTTGCTCCCATCATTTTATGTTCACAAGGATGTCTTTGATGTTAGCGAGGCCTTCAAAATAAACCCCATCCAAACTCTTATCCTTAGTCCAAAAGGGGACCGTTTACATATTTAAAATTTAGGCTTATCACATTAAAACTTAGATCATAGTGTTTTTTAATTACAAACCCTCAAATTAAGCCTATGTGCATCACTAACTAAATTAATATTCATGCATCTTATAGGATTAGACTATCCACATTCACCTGGTGATCTTAATCCAATGGTGCAAAATCAAAGAGCCCCAACGCTAGGCCAATTAGAGAAGACCACTTGAATCTTAATCAATAGTTCATGTTCATTGCCTAGCTTGATCCAATAGATCACGTCAACTCTAAATTCTTAAGATCACCAAGAACATGACATGTGACACATTATCATTCAACAAAAATAACCTTGTGAGATTAAATTTTATAGTCATGCTCCCATCATTTGACATTCATGAGGACATTTCTAATGTTAGTGAGATGATCAAATTTAACCATAGCCAACCTCCCAACCAATCAACTTCAACCTCATAGATCATGATCATTGGTTTTGGATCCACCACTAATATTGATCCATAAGTATGAAGTGAAGCTAGAATTTTCAACCACGGACCCTAGAGCTTGATAGATCGACACATGGATGAACTGCATCTAGTCATTTCCCAAGGAAGCTAAAATGCACCACTTGGCTTAACCAGGTCATCCAAGATCTAAGTGACCAATCAAAAATGACCCTAAAGATTTTAATTAAAGGCTCACATTAATCTTATAATCCTAATCTAATGGAATTACATAAAAGGATTTATTTAAAATCTAATGGATAATTTTCAAAGGGATTCCCATAGGAATGCCATGTAAACAAGATTAAGGAGGTCCATGTAAATTCCATGTAAGAAATAAAGGACAATCCTAAGATTTGACACACCAAAAAAGATAGGATTTGCCTATGTGGTACCATATATAAGATATAGTACATGAATACATTTATGAAATCCATTACCTTCATCATTAAAGCCTCAAAAACCCTACCAGACTAGTTTAAATCCCTAAACCTTAGCTTAAAGCCTCAAAACTTGACTCATAAGGACATAAGTACATTAAGAAAGCTCAAAGTGTCACCCTAAGAATTAAGACCAATCATATTCCAAGGAAATTAAGATCATGGTAGTATGAATACAAAACATGAAAGAAGAGATAGACATGCATCTATCTATGAACCATGAAGGGAGATGCTAAATTGGATATAGGAGCAATGGCCAATGGTATGAAGAATTGGTCTAAGTTTTTCTTTACAATTGAGGAGTTGAAACCTCTATCATCTAGTGAGAAAAGGGTGGTAGTCACCAAGAAAAAGTTTGAGGACTTGGTTACAATCCAAATGATAGGTGTTCATCAAGTTGCTAGTAAACTTGATGTATTACATTGCATTTACATGCTTGCACACTTGTTTGTTGATTTTAGAATAGACAATGAGTAGATCATCAAAGATGGAGGGTCAAATAGAATTTCTTATATTTCCCTAGTAGCTTTTGAAGGATACCACAAGCTCTTTAGAGCTCATATAAACCTCCCCTCCATCAAAGAATGATTACCCAACATAATCTAGATGTTATCTTGAGACCTTGGTTAATTCAAGGAACTAATGTAGCCAAGAACCATGATGGTAAAATCCCTATCATTAAATTTAAAGAAGGGATTAGGATCATTACCCTATTGTGTAGAGATTCAGTGGCAACCACCATAACCTATGTTAACCTAGGATGGGTTTCCTACATATATTTCATGGTGGAAGAGAAGCTAACTTAACCTATTAGAGAGTTTATTAGCATATAATTGGGGAGACAATTTTATGACATTAAGAGAATGGAAATCCAATAATTCAACATGGTGTCTTATATGTTGGACTCATTAATGACATCCAATCATATTCTTAGTGTCAAGAATTGGTCCTTCCTTAACAAAATTACCATTTCTCATCACTACATGAAGTTGTACATATTCAAGTACAAAGTTAATATGCAATTTATTTATGATTATATATACCTTACTTTGGTCAAGAATATCATAGTGAACCCCATGCCTAGGATGCACCCTCTTTTTAAGAAGTATGCCAAACTCATGGGAGATATTTGGAATTATCCATATTGCACCATTATCAAAATAGAAGGGATCATGACCCAACCATTCAGGTTTCCTATCTATGTCCCCCTCAAGTTGGTTGAGAAATAAATTGATCACCAAATCTTCCAAAAATTTGATAATATTATTGCCAATTGGAGAAGAGGAAGGGCATTCTACATCCTTTCCCATTCTTGACTGGGAGAACTTTGATCCATGACTAGAAACAATTAGACATCATGTCCAGGCATAAAGATGCCTTTTGATTTTAGAAGGATGACCTAAAGGAATGGGACCCCAATAACAAGGTTGTCCCTCATTTTCAGTCAAAGTAACTAACCAAAGTAACCTATGAGTATAATGTTGGTCCATATGATCATTTTTACACCAAAGATATAAACTTTGAGGAAGTAATTTCTAGGTGTAGGAAACCTACTTTCAAGCTTGAGAATATACTATAAAGAGAGGATAAACCAACTAGGGAGAGATGGAAAATGAACCCATTTTAGTATCATCTACTATCCTCCACTTCTAATGCACTTGCATGTTAGCCATAATAACAAGCACTCAAAATTCAAGGACTTAATGAGAAGAAACTATAAGAAAGGCCAAGAGAAGGCCCTTCATCATTATCATAGCCTCCAATTCCATCTTCTCCAATGGAACACATTGATATGGTTACCCTAGAACCATATGAGATGGTGGATAAATTCTTCAAGGAACTTGTAGAGACCTATGGGTTTTATCAAGAAGATGGGGGATCCATAGCCAAGGTAGCAAAAATTAAAGGACCTCAAATAGGTGAGGAAGAAAAGAGAAAAGAAGTGGCCTTGGAATTGGTCCTTGTCACAAAAAAAAAGAGGGAAGCTGAGTTGGCCCTTGTCCCTAAGTCCTTTGAAAGACCATAGGTGACACAGACCCATCTTATGAGTGAAGTAAATTTATTTAGTGATGATTTCCCCATACATTGACTTGTCATTCCTAAGTGGTTCATATAATGAAAACTCCAAATGGTTCCTTCCTAATTACACTCACTAGAAATTACCAACTCTATAAGTGGAAATCCCCTTGATGATGACAAACCCTAGATCAATGATCTCATGAAGGAGAAAGAAGAATTGTTTAAGTAGCCAAAGAAAGTGGTAAGAAAATGAAAGATCCAAGAGTATCAAGTAAAACTAGGATTGAAACCCAAGAGACACTAAAACCCTCTAAACTAGTGACCACTATCATGTATAATTTGAATACAGTAGGTTTTGAAAGGGCGACAACCAAGAAAACTACCATTAGCACTGAGGAGCTCACCTTTTAAAAGGTAGAACCTTTTGTAGGCCTAACCCATATACAAGGGTAGGTAGTAGGGTAGCATCCCATCCATCAAGAGGATCAAGGATAACCAAGGCTAGCCTATCAAAGATAATTAGAATGTCCTTGATATCATCATGACATCAGGGAAGTAGATTGTAGAGGCCCAATGCATTCAAGAACTTAAAGCCAAGAGTGACAAATAATTTAACACATTAATAGGTCAATAAGAGGATTGTTTAATGAAGTCTGTAGTAGATTTTGATTTATTCAAAGAAAAATATAGTAAGGTGAAGAACATCCTCAAGCAATAACCCAGGGGACCCACTAATGTAACATAAAAAATATTATTTTTTAATAAATATGCTAGTCTATTAGAATATATTAGTCCTTTTGTCAAAGTTGATGTAAAAATCCTTTTGCATTGTAATCTTTGTATTTATGACAACTGTCCTTATCATACCATAAATGTTTTGAAAGGATAATTGATATACCACCTATGTTTCCTATAAATAGGCAAAGGTTACCATTTTTTAAAGAGAGAGACTTGAAGAAATTTGTATACAAAAGAGCATTTTGATACAACTAAGGAATTTTAAAAATATTGTCTAAATAGTTTGTTGAAGGCCAATGTTATCTCTCAATTACATGTTAATGCCTTAAATTTGACTAGTTCTCTTTTCTACCTTACCCTTCCTTTTTCTATTTATTAAATCAAAAATCACCTAGTTTAAAGATCATTATTAATCTCTATTTAGATTAACTTGTGGGCTTGAATTATCTCAAAGATATGGACCCTAGTGGCTCCCAACCACCAAATTAACTAAATATTGTGGATAGTTCTCATACTCTACTTCTATTCCACCATAGACATCACAAAATTGTCACAAACTACAACTCATGCCTTGGATTCTTTGAATCCTAAAATGATAAGTGTTTATTAGCACTAAAGAGTACCTATGAGGTAGCTTCATAAATAGGGAGGATCCCATTTGGTCTAGAAGGAGGGTACACTTGATCAATTGAAATAATTCATGCATTAAGTATAAAGGAATCTTAAACCTTATGAGTGATTCTTTACTCTAAGTGCAAAGATCCTTTATTTAGGTGGTTTCTCACCTATCTTTGTACTTTGTTAGGCAAAGATCTTAGTTCTCTATAAGGAAATAATTAAATTTTGGTAAAGATAGCTTAAATATTTAAGAATTTATATTATTTGAAGTTAGAATGATTTATTTTGGTTGAATATTAATATTTCTGGTTGAATCTTGTGTTTATTTGAGTCACAAGTTGTAAATAATGACCATATTTGCATAATTTAACACATATTTGAGCTTACTTTGTTAAAGATTGATGTCCTTTATCCCTTTACAAGAAAATATTCAACAAAATAGGCTTAGTGTGTAGGTTGATTATAGTTCTTTGTGAATTCTAACTTATTTCACCATATTTTAAATATGATCCTTAATCTTCAAGATGAAATTGCCAAGGATCAAGACCAGATCACATTCAAAGACAAGAGAGCCCTTGCTCGAGCTAGAGACCCATAGAAGAAATAGGAAAGACAGAGGTATACATAGGCATTCCAAGTCTCTACCATCTTTACCCTTAAAATGGGTTCTTGTGTTTAATTTTCATCCAGATATGGTATGTCTTGAAATTTCCCCCATCAATGTACCAAGTGTAGTTCATGACTTACCTAGTAATCCTAAAAATTACTTGCTAGTATTTATCCCAACTGGTGTTGCAACTATATAAGAACATGTTACATCTTTCAAGGCTACCTTAAGGTTATTAAATGTCATCCATGAAGATGTATCGTATAATTTTTTTCCTTTTACCTTCAAAGATGTTACATATGAATGGTTCATCAAATTTGTGTGACAATTATATTACCTCATGGAATAATTTTGACGCTATCTTTATTGAACAATTTGGGAAGATAATAAGACCTTATGTCATTTACAACTATTAATAGAGATGCAAATGATCCCATTATATCCTTCAATGATAGGATCTAAAATATGTTTAGTCAGACCATGGATTCATACAAACCTAATCAGGCTTTAGCTCTAGAATTTTATAAGGATTCAATAGACCTCATGACTTTTGTGTTTTTAAAAAGAGCTTTCCTAGCTATCACCACATTGGCCCAAGATTATTATAAAGTAGTGGTTATTAGTGACCAAATTTAGCCTCAAGGATAAATGACTTATTCTATCCCAAATGTTAATCTTCAGATACTTGCATTGAACCTTTTCCTAAACAATAACCAAAATGATCCAACATTAAACTAGCTCCCTAATATGAATGTATTAACTACTAGTCATACTGCTCCTAATCAGAACCTAGGTTTCTTGAGTCATCAAGTTACTAATGGATTTTACACTAATGGCCAAAAGGATTTAGTACCAATCAATAGCACTAATGATAACCAAGTCCAAAATTCTGAGACCCCAAAGAATGAGAATGAGTCTATACTAAAGATGGTCTAGAAGTTGGCATATATTTGTTGTAATTGCAAAAGCAAGTTGGTAATGCTAATGAAAACTCTGGGATGAACTTCACATTCCAAAAGTTTAATAAGCCTAAAAATAGATTTTAGAATGATAGTTTCTATAATAATGAAGCTAATGAGCCTTCCTCTAAGAAGAAGACAATGTATATTAATCTCATTGATATTGCCTTGCTAGACTATTATAGGGTGAATGCTACCTCTAAACATGGTGAGATTGATTGTATTAAGTTCTAAAAAGCCTTTGAATCTTTTTAAGAAGAGCTTGACACATTTGAAGTAGTCCCAAATAGAGATACTATTTCAAGTCCTTCTGGATCCCAACCATCTAACCAAGTGCACATGGTAGAGACATTTCAATTCCCTTTATAAGAGGATAATGAGCTAGAGAATATCCTTGAAGAGATTGAATCATTCCAAAAATTCTTGAAGACATACCCTCTAAGAAATAGAGAATAAAAGTAGACATTAATTACTTCCTATCCCTTTAACAATTATAGGACTCCTCTAGACACTACATCAAGGAATGATCCTAAACCACCTAAGGGTAGTTCTTCTAAATCTACTATTGAACCTTCATGAAAAACTAGTTAAAATTTTATGG
Source organism: Torreya grandis (assembly GCA_037957365.1). Classification (NCBI taxonomy): domain Eukaryota; kingdom Viridiplantae; phylum Streptophyta; class Pinopsida; order Cupressales; family Taxaceae; genus Torreya; species Torreya grandis. Next base: position 1,016,900 of record JARHVA010005146.1, read on the forward strand.
AAGATATGAAATAGATCAAAGCCAATATTACTCTACATGATCTAACTTAGATTATAGAACAAAGAGATTTACTCTTGGAATCCTTGTCTAAAAAACTTGGGAAGACTTCTAAGAGTGATAGTGCAAATGTGACTATGCATGTAACCAAAGCAGAGTCCCCACCCTTCTTGCTTACAATTAGGATATTTGGGAATAATTTACATAGTTTATTTTTGGATTATGTATCCTCAACCAACATCATGCCTACTAGGATATGTGAACAAACTGGGTTGACCCCAATCCAGTCTGACAGCATGGTCACATAATTGGACAAGTCAAGAGTCAAAGTCATTGGGGAGTTATTGAATGTACATATGCAGTTGGCTAATGAACTAAGGGTTAAGAAATTCATTGAAATATAAGTGGTGGATATTACCAGTGCTTATGGATTGCTCTTAAGTAGAGAATGGACTAAGGCATTAAATGGATACATGTCTACTAATTATTCTCACTTATGGTTGCCTTGGAAAGGTGTGAAAAATCAAATAAGGGTAGAAAGAAAAACAATGATGAGGCATATGATAACATAATACAATGTTGTCAATGAAGAGGTAAACTTCCTTGACTCTGATCTAGGAGTTTTCACTTTAGAGACTACAAAAGAGCCTATTCCCAAAGACCCTCCTTATGTACTTGGCCTATAGAAGTTGTACATTGATGGTGTTAGGTGAAAATTAGGATCAAGGGCTGGTATTCTATCGATAAACCCTACAGGAAAGTAATATCATACATCTTATAGGTTATAATTCCCATGAATTAACAATTTGGTTGAATATGAAGCCCTCATTCTAGGATTACAACTTGCAATTAAGAATAAAGTCAGGGAACTTATTTTTTATGGGGATTTTAAATTGGTGGTTAATCAAGTAAGGAGAAATTACTAATGCAAGATATCTTACCTTAAAAGATACAAGTTTAGAGTGTGGGACTTAATGGAATCTTTTGATGGTTTTGACATCATATCTATTCCTAGGGAGGAAAATAAAGTTGTTGATGAGCTAGCCTCTAATACAAACAACTTTATGCCCAATCATGATTCCCCTAACCTCAGTATTGATCTAGTGCCATAACCCTTAGTCCCAAATAATTGGAATCATTTTTAAGTCTTAAATGATGATCAACAAATTCTAGATTTCTTAACCAATTATGGGGACTTTAAAGCTCACATCATTGATGAAGCTAATGAAAGTTCTTCTGAAGAGGATCTTAATGGTAGAATCATCCAACTAAATGAAAATAAGATACCTAAAGGGATGATTTCATTGGGCAAGTTGTTTTATCATGACAAGATTCCTGAAATACCTAAGGTTCCTAAGGTAAATGGTAAATACTATCATGTAGTAGATCTAAACTCACTTGATCAACCCTAACAAGTAAACATAGGAAAGGCTTGCACTAAAATGGAAAAAAAAAGGATAGGGAGCTTCTTAAAAAGTACAAAGATGTAATTGCTTGGTCCTATGAATATCTAAAAATATTTGATCCAAGGGTTATTTCTCATACTATACCTCTCAAGGAGAGTTTCAAACCCTTCAGATAGAAACAAAGGCCAGTCAACCCTATCTTATAACCCATGATATTTAAAGAGGTTAAGAAGCTACTAGATGTAAGGATTGTATTTCCTATTAGGAACTCCACTTGGGTTTACAAATTGATCCCAATCAAAAAGAAGAATGAGGAAATAAGATTGTGCATAGACTTTAGAAATCTAAATAGAGAATTTGAAAAGGAAAATTACCCCCTACCTTCTCTTGACCAAGTCATCCAAGTTATTTTAGGATTGGCCATGATGTCCTTTTTGGATACAACCAAGTGCTTATTTCTTAGAAAGATGGGATGAAGATAGATTTCACTACTAAGAAGGGAATATATACTTACAAAAGAATGCCATTTGGATTGATTAATATAGGAGCCACCTTTCAAAGGTCCATGGAGCATTATTTCCAAGTTCTATTGGGAAAATGAATCATCATATATATGGATGATCTTACCATGTTCTCCAAGAATAGAGATGACCATTTCATGCACCTAAAGCAAGTATTTGAAAGGTGCATGAAGTATGGTATATCTCTCAAACCCAAGAAAAGTATATTCTATGTCATTGAAGTAAAATTATTAGGACATGTTATCACCAAATAAGGGATTTCCATAGACCCTAAGAGAGAGGAAGCCATTTCCAAGATTGAGTTACCCAACAAATAGAAGGAATTGAAGTCATTGTTTGGTAAAATTAACTTTGTGAAGAAGTTCATCTTAGGATTTATTGAGATTATCAAACCTCTAAATGATATGCTTATTAAAGATGCTAAAATTTCTTAAGATTAATAATCCAAGAAAGCTTTTGCTAACATCAAAAAGGAAATTAGTCAAGCCCTAGTCTTGATAAGCCCTAACTTCTCAAAAGACTTTTACTTGTATTCATTTACTTCTGACCACACCATGAATATAGTCCTAACTCAAAATGTGGATGGAAATGACCACCTTATAGGCTTCATGAGCACCAATTTAAAAAATGCAAAGGCAAACTATTCCTTGATTGATAAGAAGGCCTATACATTGGTGAAAGCAATGAAAATTTTTAGGCATTACATTCTTCAAAATAAGGTACATGCCATCTTACCAAACCCAACCATAAAGCTTATGTTAAGTTAGAATGAGCTTGGGGAAAGAAGAGGCAAATTGATTCATACAAGAGTATGATATAAATATGAATATTGCCAAATTGGTGAAATGTTAGGGCATAGTCTAGATGATTGCCAATGCTAATCCCAAACTTCATGTCATGTAAGTGGATCAATAAAAATCCTAGACTAACGAATGGTATGACTATTTAATACATCTTTTCATTAGAGGAAATTGTCTCCCAAGACTCACCAAAGAAAAAGGGAGAGCCTTAAGGGTGAAATCATGCCATTACCTCATCAAATATGGAGTCCTTTATAGGAATAACTTTGAAGGGATCTACTTAAGGTGTGTGTCCAGAGAAGAGGATTCTCAAATCATGTCTACTTTTTATAAAAAGTTAGGTAGGGGACATCCTTTAGGGAGAACCATATACCACAAGATTATTAGGGTTGGGTACTATTAGCCCACCATTTTGAAGGATGCTCACAAAAATATGAGGAGTGCCATTCATGCCATATTTTTAGCATAAAAGAGCCAAAGGCAACCATGCCTTTACAACTTGTGATGGAAGATAAACCTTTTACACTATGGAAATTAGAATTTGTAGGATTTATTAATCCCAATTCCTTTGAATTCCATAAGTATGTCCTAATTGTTATATATTATTGTACAAGGTGGATTGAGGTTATAGCCACCAAATAATGTAAGACATAGGAAGTGATCAACTTCCTAGAAGAAAATATTTGCACCAGATTTGGAACCCTAGTTTCCTTAGTTTGTGATAATGGATCTACATTCATATCCATTGAAATGATTGAATGGGATTATGATAATGTCATCTCTATGAATTTTTACTCTAATCATTATTCAAAGAAATGGAGTTTCTAAATCTACCAATAATAATCTTATGAAGGCCATCAAAAAGTCTACTGCAGACAAGCTTAGAACATGGCATAAGCTCCTCAAGTATCCATTATGGGTTGACAAAATAAGGATCAAGTAGGGTCTCAAGGCTTCACCATTTTTTGGGTGTATAGTTAGGAACCTATCTTCCCCATCACCCTCAAATTGCCTATGTTCACATTCATTCAAGAATACATAGAGGAAATCCAAGAGCTTGCTAATTCCAAGATATTGGACATCATTTAGATGGAAGATTCCAAAGAAAAGGCATTTTAAAACTTTAGTAGACATTAATCTACTATGAAAAGATGGGTTGAAAAAATGTCTGAGGTGAAGGTACTTAGATAGGGAGGCCTAGTATTACTTTGGGACAAGGCATCAGAACCTAAGGGCAAGCATGGTAAGTTTGTACCATTATGGATTTACCCATACCAAATTATAGAGACCTTGGGCAACAAAAAATTAAAGCTAAAAGAACTTCAAGGAGCATATTTCACATTTCCCACCAATGGGAAATACCTCAAGCATTACTTTGTTGCTGCTCCACTAGGGGTCTTCATGCAATAACATTTGTAAGATTGCTTAGATTTAGAGTAGGTAGGATAGTTAGTTTCCTTTCTTGATTTTTTTCCTACTTGGATTGTATGTATATTTTTTCTTATGTTTTTTTGTGTCTTGTTTTCTATTTGTTTTTCATTTTGTCCTTTCTACTTGGTTGTGCTCTTTTATTTTGAAAAGTTTCATAGACTATCCTTACTCATAATTACTCAAAGTTCAAGTATTTAAAGAGGACCTAAGTATGTAATATACCATTGTGTTAAAATATAAATACTTTATAAAGACTCACATGGAAGTTAGTTAACCCCCCAAAAACCCAAGACATTACCTAAGACCAAAGATCTATTGTAAGAAGAATCATTTATGTAGAAGGAGAGTTCAATAGTTAAGTCATATGCATGCTTGCACTTAAAACACATCTTTGTTTGAGATTAAGGTTTTAGCTAAATATGATTATCCTAAGGCCAAAAAATTTGACCAAATCCTTAAAATTGGCTATCCTAGCTCCCAACCTTTATTGAAAAGCAAAAAGACACAAAAGGGACTTAATGTTAAATCAAAAGATGCAAAGTCAAAGGTGATTTAATAAACCTCCACCGAGGCTATTGATTCCTGGCTGGTAGTGGAGCAAGGCCATGAGTGAATCCAAAGGTATGTCTATCAAGGTTATGGATGCCTAGCTAGTAACAGAGATATGTCTAAGCCTCCCCTAAACTAAGAGGAATTATTCTTAAAAGAATATCTAAATATTGCTCAAATTCAAATGTAATGGTCAAAAAGATATGAACCTAGATGTTGTTCCTTAAAGTATCATGACAAATAGTAAGTGTAATCAAAGCACACACACAACATGTTTAGGCTCTAACATGAGGATTTGAATTATGCACATTTGAAGCTTATTTCAACATTGAATTGACATAAGTAGTGATATGTGGATCAAAGGAGATAAAAGACATATATGTTCATTTAAACTAGAGTTTCTAGGTTCTAACATATTTATATGTATCCCATAGAAGTCACTATTATTATTGGGAAAAACATACCCCATTTTATGCTTTGTGAAATAGGGACCCTTATAAATGTTTCAAAACACTTGTATCCTGGTCTAGCTTTCATGAGGTTATTCTTTTAGAATTTGAAGATCAATCACCTGAAAAGGGATAGGTCATTGCATGTTTAATTATGATTAATGAGCTAACCGTACTAATGATTACCGTTGGATGGCTAAGTCTTTGTTTCATGGAGGAAGGTAGGGATCTTGAACAAAAAACCTTAAGGGTTCAAATTTAAAATTTTCATGAGAGAAAATATAGTGTGAATTTGGTCCTTTTAAAAAGACCCCAACTTTAATATTACATTAAGGCTTGGTTATGTTTTTAAACATGCTTGAACCTTGACATAAAATTATACTTAAGTCCCCTTTTATGTTCCTTCCCACTTTTAAATCCCTCCTAACCTTGTTAAATTTTATGTCCACAAGCCATTTTCATCTTAGACGAAGACCTTATCAATGTTTAGACTAAGTTTTAATCTTGAAATGTCTTAGTGTTTGTTTAACACAAATGACACCTCCAAGATCTTAAATTGTAGTCTGAATCACTACATGTATCATGCTTAAATTTGATGTTTTAACTTGGATGCAGATCTAATGGTCCTATCTTCCCTAAATTCTTGATCTAATGGCACAAGATCATCCTAGGATGAACTACATGCTAAACCCTTCACATTATAAATTTTTTATGGAATTTACTTTGACAACCTCGCTCCCATCATTTGACATTTACAAGGACATCTTTGACATTAGTGAGGCATTTGTAATAAATCCCATCTAAATTTTTATCCTTAGTCCAAAAGGGGACCTTCAAAACATTTAAACTTAGGATTATCACATTAAAACTTAAATCATAGTGTTTTTTAATGCTAAACCCTCAGCTTAAGCCTATGTGCATCATAGACTAACTTAATGCTTGTCCATCTTATAGGATCAAAATATCTACATTCACCTGATGATCTTGATCCAATAATGCAAAATCAAAGATCCCCAAAGCTAGGCCAATCAGAGAAGACCTCTCAAATCATGATCAATGGTTCACATTCATCACCTAGATTGATCCAATGGACCACATCAACCCTAAAGTCATAAGATCAACAAGAACGTGATGTGTGGTACATTATCATTCATTTAAAAGAAACTCATGAGCTTAGATTTTATAGTCATGCTCCCATCATTTGAAATTCATGAGGATGTTTTTGATGTTAGCAAGACCATCAAATTTAACCACATCTAACCTCCAAACCAATCAACTTTAACCTCATAAATCATGATCAATGGTTCTCACTCCATCACTTATCTTGATCGAATGGTGTGAAGTGAAGGTGGAATTTTCAACTAAAGATCCCAATGCCTAATATATCAGCATGTAGATGAACCACATCTAGTCATTTTCCAATAAATCTAGAATGCACCACTTGGCTTAGCTAGGTCATTCAGGATCCAAGCGACCAATCAAAAAGGACCCTTGGGATCTTAATCAAAGGCTCATGTTCATCTTAGAATCCAAATCCAACTGAGTGACATAAAATGTTTTATTTAAAATCCAATGGCTAATTTTCAAAGGGATTCCCATGGGAATGTCATGGGAACAAGCTTAAGGAGGTCCACATAAATTCCATGTAAGCACTAAAGGACAATCCTCAGATTTGGTGCACTTAAAAATATAGGATTTATATAAGTGGTTCCATCTTTAAGATCCAAGACATGAATACATTTATGAAAGATATCACCTTCACCATTAAAGCCTCAAAAACCCTACTAGACTAGCTTAAAGCCCTAAACATTCACTTAAAGCCTCAAAACTTGACTGTTAAGGACACAACTACATTAAGCAAGCTCAACGTGTCACCTTGAGCATTAAGACTAGTCATATTCCAAGGCAATTGAGATCATGGAAGTGGAAAGAAAATAAATTAAAAAAGAGATAGACATGTATCTATCTATATACCATGAAGGGAGATGCTTTTGAGATACTAAATTGGATACAAGAGCATTGGCCAATGGCATGAAGAATTGGTTTGAGATTTTCTTGACAATTGAGGAGTTAAAACTGCTATCATCTAGTGAGCAAAGGGTGTAAGTCACCAAGAGAAAGTTTGAGGATCTGGTTACAATCCAAATGATAGGTCTTCATCAATCTCTTACTAACCCTGAGGTATTACATTGCATTGACATCCTTTTACCCCTATTTATTAATTATAGAATAGACAATGACTAGATCATCAAAGAAGGAGGGTTGAATATAATGGCCTATATTACCCTAATAGTTTTTTAAGGATACTAAAAGCTCCCTAGAGCTCATATATACCTCCCCTCCATTAAATAATGGACTACTCAACATAATCTATATGTTATCATGAGATCTTGATTAATCCAAGGAACTAATGTATCTAGGAACCATGATGGTAAAATGCTTATCATTCAATTTAGAGAAGGGATTAGGATCATTATTGCCCTATTTTTTAAAGATTTAGGGGTAAACACCATAACATATGTTGACCCTAGATGGGTTTCATACATTTATTTCATGGTGGAAGAGAAGCTAACTCCACCTATTGGAGAGATGATTAGCATCGAAATTGGGGAGACACTTTTATGGCATTAAGAGAAGGATAATATAATAGTTCACCATGATGTCTTTTTTATTTGACTCATTAATGGCATCCACTCATATTATTGGTGTTTGAAATTGGTCTTCCCATAAAAAAATTACCATTTCCCATCACTATGCAAAGTTGCACATCTTCAAGTACAAAGTTCATATGTAGCTCATGTATGATTGTATATACCTTACTTTGGTCAAGAATTTCATAGGGAACCCCATACTTAGGATTCACCCTCTTGTCAATAAGTATGTTGAACTCATGGGAGATATATGGTACTATCTAAATTGTACCATTATCAAAATAGAAGGGATCATGACCCAACCATTTAGGTTGCATGTCTATGTCCCCCTCAAGTTGGATAAGCGATAAATTACACATAAAATCTTCAAAGGAATTGATAATGTTTGTAGGGTGAAGAGAAAGGGAATTATACATTCTTTCCCATTATTGATTGGGAGAACTTTGATCTAGGACTAAAAATATTTGGAAATCATGCCTAGACATAAAGATGCCTTCTACTTTTAGAAGGATGACCTAAAGGAATGGGACCCCAATAACAAGGCTATCCCTCATTTGTAGTCAAAGTAACTAAAAAAAGTAACCTATGAGCATAGGGTTGTTTCATATGATCATTTTTACACCAAAACTATAGACTTTGAGAAAGTCCTTGCTAGGTGCAAGCATCATGATTTCAAGCTTGAGCATAGACTACAAAGAGAGGAGAAACCATTTGGGGAGAGATGGAAAATAAACCCATTTTAGTATCATCTATTATCTTCCACTTCTAATTCATCTCTAAGTTAGACATAACAACAAGAACTCTAAATTCAAGGACCTAATAAGAAGAAACTAGAAGAAAGGTTAGGAGTAGGCCCTTCATCATTAGCATAGCCTCTAAAACCATCTTCTCTAATGGAAGACTGTAATATGGTTTGCCTAGAACCATATGAGTTGGTAGATGAATTATTTAAGGAACTTATAGAGACCTATTGGTATGATAAAGAATATGGGGGATCCATAGCTAAGGTGGCACAAATTGAAGGACCTCAAACATGTGAGGAATAAAAGGAAAAAGAAGTGGCATTGGAATTGGTCCCTATCATACAAAAGAAGAGGGAAGATAAGTTGGCCCTTATCCCTAGGTCACCCAAAAGACCAAAGGTGACATGGACCCATCCCACTAATGAAGTAAAATTTTTCAGTGATGATTTCCCCATATATGGACCTATCATTCCTAATTGGTTAATATATGGGAAACTCTAAAAGGTTCCTTCCCATTTACACTCACTAGTAATTACCAGTTCTACTAGTGGAGATCCCCTTGACAATGTCAAACCCTAGATCAAAGAGCTAATGAAGGAGAAAAAAGAAAAACAAATTGTTTAAGAAGCCAATGAAAGTGGTAAGAAAATGAAAGATCCTAAAGCATCAAGTGAAACTAGGATTAAAACCCTAGAGACACCCAAATCCTCTAAACTAGTGACCATTGTCATGTATAATCTACATATAAAAAGGTTTGAAAGGGTGACAACCAAGAAAACTATCATTGGCACCAAGGAGTTCACCTTTCCAAAGGTAGAAACTTTTATAGGCCTAACTCTTATACAAGGGTAGGTAGTAAGGGAGCATCCTATCCATCAAGAGGATGTGGCTAGTTTGGTAGTGGCCCAATTAGTAATGGCCTTGGCTAGAATCTAGGGGATGTAGTAGAGGATCCCTAATTTAGAAAAGGAGAAGAAATACTTGGAATCATAGGTGACATTTTCAATCCCTGAGGATATAATGAAAATGTTGGATAAGTCTTTTAACACATTTGAAAGGTTGAAGGCCCTGAAGCTTAGATCAAATACCTTGAATCATAAAATTGGGAAAGCACAAGCATTAATCACTTAATCGTAGAGCTCTAGAATCAGGCAACTAAATTGATTAATTTCCATCACACCAAGTATGTCCAAGGCATCAATGTCATCAAGTTGAAACATTTGCATGCCCTCCTAGGAGTCATTGAAGATAGCATACTAGACCTAAACAATTAGTGTGATAGTGTTAATAGATTCTTAGAGGAGGACAAAGGCTTGATAGTAATAATGGATAAGCTCTTAAAGGCACTATTAGTAAACCCTTCTAAGACCAATGTTGTAAGCCTAATGGATGATGAAGTTTTAAAGAAAAGGGTTATTACCTTCATTTAGAACATCAAGGACAACCAAGTCTACCCTATCAAAGATAATAAGAAGGTCCTTGATATCATTATGACATTAGGGAAGAATATTTTAGAGGCCTAAAGCATTCATGAATTTAAATCTAAGAGTGACAAAGAAATTAACACATTGGTAGGTCAAGAAGAGGATTGTTTGATGAAGCTTGTAGTAGATTTTGAGCTAATTAGAGAATAATATACTAAGGTGAAGAACATCCTCAAGTAGTAACCCTAGGGACCCACCAACGTAACATAAAGAATATTATTTTTTAATATATATGCTAGTTTTTTAGAATATAATATTCCTTTTATCAAAGTTGGCGTAAAAAACATTTTGCATTGTTATCTTTGTATTAAAGACAACTACCATTATCATACCATAGATGTTTTGAAAGGATAAATAATATACCACCTATGTTTCTTATAAATAGGAAAAGGTTACCATTTTTTGAAGAGAGAGAATCCTAGTAATTTGTATATAAAAGAGCATTTAATACAACTACGGAAATTTGAAAAGATTGTTTGAATAGTTTGTTGAAAGCTAATGATGTCTATCAATTGCATATTATTGTCTTAAATTTGAATGGTTCTCTACATTTTGAGCTACATTTAATATCATAAGGATTTTAATTTATGCTAATTATAGATTAACTAAAAAGATATCAGGTAAAATTTATGTTATTTTCTCTACATTTGGATGTGCATATGCTATTCAGGTTATAGTAACAAATTTTAAAGTAAACTTGGTTCTTACTTGTGGTTTATATATCTCCTTTGAATTTTTCCTGGTTTGTGATGCAATCTGATTTTATACTATTTTACACCACAAAGTGGTTCATGTATACTCAAATTAATTAGAACTTTGTCATAATATTTGAGATGGGAATTTGTAATCACATTCTCTTTTCTACCTTACCCTTCATTTTTATATTTAAAAATAAATAAAAATTCACCTAGTTATAAATCATTGTTAATATCCATTTAGATTAACTTATGGGATATAATTATCTCAAAGATCTCGACCCTGATGGCTCCCAACCACAAAATTAAATAAATATTGTGGATAGTTTCCATACTTTGATTCTATTCCACCATAGACATCACATAATTATCACAAACTACAACTCATGCCTTAGATTCTTTGAATCCTAAAATGAGAAGTGTTCATCAACATTTAAGATCACCAATGAGGTAATTAGAAGCATCAATAAAGGTTTTGGTCTTGGATTGAAAATAATAAACTTGAAATCAAGCCCTATCAATATGGCCATTAAAATTTGTTTCCAATATCTGATTGGTTATCTAAGATAAGGATGAATGATGTTGAGTGTTATTATTTACATTTTATGGATTATTAGATTGCCCAATTTTATGAAGCGATCACAAGTAGTTACATGCATAGTACCCAAAAATTATAGAAATATCATCCATTTAGGAATAGAGAGCCAGTAAGTGAACTAGTTTTTTTATGGAAGAATACATTGTGATAATATTTTATGGTGTAGAAGTAAACCATTAAAAATTAGAAATCAAGTTATAGAGAGGGTTTTGGATTTGGAATATATAATCTAGATGGATAATTTAGATAGATAATATTTTAACGATTTTGTAAAGAAGTCTATATTTTCTCAATTTCCTTTCTCTTATGGAGGGTTGATATTTGATAGGATTGCATTTTATGTTTGTCACATTATGTTAGAGTTTTATTATTTTAATGTGTAATTATATTGTGATTAAGATAAACTTATACTAATGAATTCAAAGATAGATTAAATGAAATCTTTTGTGAAAAATTTAGTATTTAAGTAAACCTCTATTTGAAAAATTTAAAAAACATGGATTCTTGGGAATATGTCATGGAAACAATAAAAAAATATTGAAAAATTTACCACATATAAAAAATTTATCAATTAAATAAAAAACATTGTAATCCCCAAGAGGTATAATTTTTTTAATGAAAATGTGGATAGGACCTCCATAAAAATCACCTTGATAATATAAAGAGTAATTTAAAAGATGAAAACTAGAGTAGAGGAAAAATAAAGACCTATTAAACAATGAGTATGGAGTTGGGCATCTAAAAAATGATGTTAATTTTGGTGACATAAACAAGTATTATAAATTATATGATTTATGGGAAGAATAAAACATATTAGACAAACATTATTATATTTTTCATAGTAAATGAGGCTAATATGTGGAATTAAAAACCTACAATTTCACATATCACCTAAATGAAGATAGACTAAAGAAGTAAAATAAAGGTACAAACCTAGTTTTAAAGGTGATGGGATATCAAGGTGATGGATTCATGATAAAGCGTGAGGGAGTTTTATTTCCACTAAGAAAATGGGTGATATGCATAAAATTGGAATTTGTGCTAATGATGATTCCACACTAATTAAATATTATTACACTAACTTTATATGTTTGGTAGGGTCTTCAAATCCTTAACTTTAACCTTCAATTTATTTTCATGCTATGAAAAATTATCATTATTATAAAGGGATTCAACCACTTGGTAGTGGATATCAAGAATATATAAAGGGTATGAGAAATAGATAGAGTCAAAAAGATTAAAGCTGAGCACGATCCAAATGTGATTAAAAGTAATCCCTAGATTATGTCTAATATGATAAAAATGCACTACTATGTCCATTTAAATCACTACCATTATGAAACATTAGGCTTAAAATCATGTCCTTATTCTTCATGGAGTGAATATAGGGAAATTTCCTTCATTTTCCTTAATTTTTGTGTCCACTTCAATCACATGAGATCTCATTCTCCTGTATAATTAGTGTTCTCAATTGGTAGTGAGAGCCTTATTATTCCAATGCTAATGAAATATCAATAATTTATAACTTCAAGTGTAATTATCCCTGGCCCTCAAAAATTCTATATCACTATAGGGTCATTTAAGAATTGGGATGTTCTATAAAATTATGATTATAGAGCATATTTTTTGAAGATATTTTAATAAAATAAACATACCTGGAATATTTATATGGGTCTATTTATCTTAATACTTATTTCTCCTAGGATATGAGATAATTATAATCATCAAAAAATAACTATTGAATATATCTTAGCCATATCAAATTTTAGAATTAGAGGAATATATTCTACCATTCAGTTATAACTTGACAACTATTTAAATTGATATGAAAGTATTTTTTTTGGTATATGATCAATGTATCCATAATAAATAATTATGTGATATATGAATTATTATTAAAGGAAGATAGAGAAAAAATAAATAGACTAAAGAGGTTAAAAAATTTAAGGCTAACATTTATCATCAAAGATGCACAAAAAATAATATTTAAGTAAATAATATATTTATAGAAACAAATTATAACTCAATCATCAAATTTGGTTGATGTATGTGAGCTTAAGGAAAATTAAAAATATTTGTAGCCTATTAAATCAAATTACGATTATCAAATGGATTTGAATACTAATTATTTAGGCCTATTAGAGGTTGGAAAAGAGAAGTTGACATCCTTAAAAAAAGAGTTGTATGAAACATAAGAGAATAAAAACAAGTCTAATGTTATTATTAAAGACCTTATAATAAATATATACAATGTTTATATGGGGAGTTATAAGGAAAATTATTGATTTTTCAAGGGAAATATTGGAATATGTGGATGGTCTGATAGTCATATGTGGGGAGGTAAAGTAAGTTTTAGATTAAGGTAAAAATAGGTTTTGAAGGGACCCCAAAACCCTGATACAAAGAAAGAAAGATGAAGCATTTACGACCATAGGCAAAACCTAAAACCTACTACAGAGAAGTAGCATAAACATTTTTATATGGACCTAAAACCACCTAAAAGACCACAAGTCAAAACCCAGGTTTAACATAGACCTGGCTACACCATAGTCAAAAGATTACAAAAAACTAGGAAACAGGACCAGATAACACAACCAACTAGAAGAACCAGTCTATTTTTCTAGTTCCAAAATCATTTTCACTATTTCCTTACCTTTCACAATAGTATCTTGAATGGCAGTAGCTGCTGACATGGCTCCCTCTTACGTAGCTTTCTTTCTTGAGCTCTATCTCGTCCTCTTGCTAGGCCCCTCCAAGGATTTGATCTCCTCATTAGCTCTTTTTCCAATATTAACAGCTGCAATACATATGTTAGATGTAACTTCCTCCATTTTCATTCTGCTCTCCTTGATGAGTTCCCTTAGGTTGTTCTCATAGTCTTTGAGCTTGATGGGGATGTCTCTCAACTATTTTTCCATGTTATTGATTTTGTTCCAAACTGCCTTCTGGTTGTCTTCCATAATTTCCATTTTCCTTTTGAGATCCATTATCTCCTTAAACATCCATGAATCAAGTTGGAGGATAGCCTCTGCTTTGCAATTAACCCATCTCATAGGTGTGTGCCTTCCATCGTTCTACCTTTTATCACTCCACTCTTCTGTGTTCTTATTAGGACTGTTCTTGCCTTATTCAATGTGATCCTCTCTTCCCCTTTGATTTTGTTCCTTAGTTTTAGTTTGAACTTCCAGGTCCATTTCTTGGTTGTCAGCCTAAACTGTGTTTTCCCTCTCATTTATCAAAACAGGGTCCTCAACAGGGTCATCCAAGACTTTATCATCCTCAAACACTTGCTGGTTTTCCTCAGAGTCATCTTCACTATTTTCAGACTCCTCTATGTTGACTCCTTCTTTCTCATTCTTCTCTTGAACTTCTTCTTCCTCATTGGAACTTGTATTCCTACTTTTTGTTCCTCCCTCTTCCTCCAAGATTTCCTCCCCAGACTTATCAGTTCTCTCCCACTCTGTGTCCTCGTCACCATCCTGATTCTTGACATTAGGGGGCTTGATTTTGATTTTATCTTTCCCTTTAACAATTTCATTCTTGCTACTTCGTGACTCCTTATTTTTCCCCAGATAAGGGTTCTTAGCCATGGGCTTATTCTTGCAATATCCTTCAATTATCAAAATTAATCCTTCATGCAGAATATGATGCATTTCCTTCTTCCTGTGAGCAAATAAACTTTGGACCAATGAAAAATGTAGATAAAAGGGAAAGGAAATTCTTACTTTGTGTCTAAAATGATTTCGGAATACAAAGTGGAATTTGTGGACTCTCTTGCTTCTTCCATCGAGGATGAAGCACTCCCAAATACAACATAAGACATCCCTCTATATGCCCTTAATCTGTTCTAGTTCAAATAAATCCCCATTCTTTTCTAGCTTTTGCTCTTCAATGTCCATCTTAGGGAATTTGAAAAAGGCCTCATTTGAAATGCTAGTCTGCTTGGAGAATTTTATTCCTTCTGTAGGCAGTCCCGTAACCTCTACTATAAATTCCTCTATTAGATTCACTGTGATGCCATGCAGAGTGATCCTATCATCAATCCAATTTTTGAAAAAAGTCATTGTAATATGAGGTTTTGAACCATGGAGTCTTTCCATATAGTTCACAACCTTCCCTCTCTACAGGATTCTCCAGACATCTTGTTTCGCTCTCCACTCTTCGCAATTTTTGGGTTCCTACTTCCTTGGTTCTCCTTTCCTTACGTGAGCCATGCAAATTTCCTTTGATACCCAATCTCTGTAAACTATGCAATGATCCCACCTGCTATCAATTTGGTTTAAATCTCACCTTTTTTTAGGCACATTCGGGACCACCTCTCATTCTCAAGGGCCTTCCTTTTTAATGATTGTAAGCCTTTCTCCATGAGGCCACTCCTCCAACTCATTAGTTTTCTAATACAAGTTAATCTTTCCCTCCTTTGCATGAGTTGCGTCATGATGAATGAACGCTCTAAGATCCACATTCTTTTCTAATGTTTCCTGCCACCTCACTTTGTGTCTTGTTCAGACTGCATAATTTGCTAACCAATCTGCAACTCCGTTGGCTTCACGATAGGTGTGGGTAATTGTTACTTTTTCAAAAATTTTGATTAAAGTTTTCATCTCCATCACCATAGCCTCTATAGTTCATGACACAAAATTTTTGTTGTTTAGAATATTTATGATATTCAATGAGTCCCCTTCTAGCCATAATTTAGAATATCCCAAATCCACAGCTAGTTTGATGGTTTGAAGGGCAGCAGAAGATTCAACAATATGACAATTCAACTTTCTAATGGGGATTGCAATAGCATCGATTACATTTCTTGTATGGTTTCTCAGGACTCCTCTGCATCCTGCATTCCCCAGATTCCCTTTAGTAGCTCCATCAAAGTTTCCTTTAATCCACCCTTGAGGGGGGACATTCCAAATAACACCTAATCTAGGATTTTTAGGTTTACCATTAGAATTTTATATTCTTAAGGGATTATCCACTTGAAAGGTTGGGTTTGGATTCCTTTGCAATGAAAAATTCTCCTTAATAGCTCTAATGATGTTCTGCCCCACCACCCATCTGGGAAGTTCTTTACTTCTAAAAATTTGGTTATTTCTTTCCTTCCATATTCCCCACCAAATATGGGGAAGAGTTAGTTTCCATAAAAATATAACTTTAGGATTCTTGGAAGGACAATACCAACTTTTAAGAGATAATTCCACATTTTTTTGGTGAATCCAGGTGATACCCCATAGATTGAGGATTTCTTTCCAAACTTGCTACGTAAAAGAACAGTTCACAAACAAGTGATCTCTATCTTCAAAGCCCTTCTTACAAAGAATACACCTATTCACAATATATATTCCTCTTTTATGTAAATTGTATAGAGTCAAGATTTTATTTTGGAGGGTCCAGACGAAGATTTTGATTTTAGGGATGAGCCCCTTTATCCAGGCCTTCGTCCACAAAGGTTTGTTGCCATTTCCCTTTGAAGTGAAAATGGAAGAAACTTTATACTGTCCACTAGGCTCATTATGCCACACAATCTTATCTTCAAGATTAGGGTAGAGAGATATAGCATTTAGGGATAGTTGTATATCCTTGAAATCTTGATCAAGATCAATAAGGTTCACCCAAGAGTTGTTCTGCCAGTATTGGTTAACCATTATTCCAAATCTTTGCTTACATCGGTCTATTGCTTCTCTATCTTGGATTTCATCTATCAAAGGTTTTCCTTTTAACCAAACATCCTCCCAAAATTTCACCTTTTTTCCATTGCCAAATTTCCAAGAGCTTCCTTCTTCTAAAACTTGTTTAGTACCCTGAACTACCCCCCATATGGCAGATGGATGGGAGACGTCAGGGTAAGAAAAGAAATCAGAGAGGGACTTAGCCTTGAATAAATACTTATGCTTCCATATTTTGCTCCATTCTTTGTTTTCCTAATAAACACTCCATCCCTGCTTGGCTAAGAGAGCTATGTTCATACTTCTAATTTTCCTTATTCCAAGTTCTCCTTCCCTAATAGGTTTACAAATGTTATCCCATGCAATTAAAGGCATTCTCCTTTTCTCCTCAGTACCTGTCCAAAGAAAGTTTCTCTGAATTTTTTCAATAGCTTCTACAAATTTGGTGGGAATTTTGAAAAGACTCAAAGCATAAGTGGGTATGCTTTGAAGACTTGCTTTGAGGAGGGGAAGCTTTCCTACCTGACTTAGAAAATTACCTTTCCATCCCGCAAGTTTCTTGCTAAATTTGTTAATAAGTCCTTCCCAAAAAGCTTCAGGAACTTTCATCCCAAGAGGGAGACCCAGGTAAGAGGAGGGGAAAGATCCTATGGAGCATTCAAGGATTTTAGCTATTTTGTTCTATGACTTGGGGTATTAGTGAAGGACACTGCACTTTTGTTCTAGTTAATCAGTTGTCCTGATGCAACTGAATATAAATTTATAGCTTTCTTCAAAGTTCTTGCTTCTGTGACTTCAGATTGCCCCATGAAAATAGTATCGTCAAAAAATTGACCATGGGAACATATTAAAGGATGTGAAGAGGGTTTCAGACCCTTAAATAAACCTTTACGGATGATAAAATATAATTAGACTCAAGAGAGGTATCATAATAGAAACATAACCATATTTTAAACATGATAAAAACCTCTTTGATATTGATGTCATAAGGACATGCAACATGAACATAAAGGATTTAGCTGTAAAGGTATAAAATATTTCATGTATATATGAAAATTTGGGAGAGGCAAAAAAATATTTGATTTAGTGAAAATTCTTATTAGATTAGATACAA
>JARHVA010005146.1:1042500-1045000 GCA_037957365.1 Torreya grandis
TTGCATTGTAATGATACTTTTTTCTTTTTTTTCTCATTTTTCCACCAAAACAAAAATTTTGAATTTTAAAACTAGTTTTGGGTGTTTCAAGATATTTTCTCACCTTATAATAATTTTTTTTCTTAAATATAATTAATATATGGGTAAATTAAGGTATTATTAACTATTTATAACAATCCAAATGTCTTAACCCATATATGCATATGTTAAACTCACTTAAGAGTTAAGTCTTAAGTCAGGTTACAAAGATTGGTTAGATGATTTGAGAATTTTATTATTTTTGGAAGAAAAGAGAGAGAGGGGAAGATATGAGTACATGTGGAGAAGGATAAATAAAAAAATAGAGATTAAAACTCAAATATTTGACAATATTATGAAAACAATTTGGAGATAAGTTTAGGAAAATAGGGTTATAATAGGATTGTGTAACATTTGCACTCTAAGCATAATAAAAGGATTGTATTATTAAGATAATTTATTACATTTAAAAATCATAAAATATGTAATTAAATTTTTTTATTGTATTCATAATATTATCATTATTTTAAGGGTGTTTTAGTATGTTATAGGCCTAAAATGATAATACAAGTTGCTATAATTAAGAAAAATTGTTATAACAGTAAAAGAAAAGTTGTTTTCACCTATTTTGAGATAATTCAAGTGTTAAGAATAGTTTTTAATGTATTATAAAAAATTTAAGAGTCTCATAAAATAAAAATTACTATAAAATATACCATAAAATTGTAATTTCACTCAAATATTAGCTCTTGGCCTATGTATAGTTTTGAACACCCTAAACTAGGGTTTTGAAAACTTAAATCCTTATAAAACAAAAAATAACCCTTGAAATTTTTTCAATTTTTTTATAAGGGTGTAATAGGATTTATTATAAAGTTATTTAAGTGTTTTTTATATTTTTATTAGCTATAAAGTATTTAAGATTATCAGTCTATAGGCCTAATTCCAAAGGCTACAAGCCCTATTTTGTGTTTTCTTACATTTTCAAGGAATAGATCATTATGATGAGTTGAAACAACATAAGTTAAATGTGGAAAATAATTTTATATTATAAATATCCCATGTTTATTTAATATTTATTTTTAATAATGTTTTAGTCCTAATCTCTCTCTCATAAGCAAAATTGCAAGTTGATTCTTCCTTAACCCCTTCAAAATCATTATTGGTATTAGAGCAGGGTTTTGGTTGTAATTAAAGGTTACACAAGGATAAATATATCATTGATAAGAGTGAATATAAAGTTGTGAAAAATAAAATTTCAAGAATTTTAATAATGAAACTTAGAGGAGAAATCGTAGGGGATGCTAGAGTAAGTCTAAGAAGACAACCAAGAGGTATATTAGTAGAGGAGATAAGACACTTTCAATAATGTTTGGGGGAAATAGAAAATACACTAAAAAGAGGTGTTGTGATAGGAGATATGAGTGAATGAGATGAATAACCACAAAAATAGGTTATAAAAGAAGAAGAGGAAGATAAAATGGAATAAATACTCATAAAATTAGTTATAGGAATATGATCCAAGCCTGAATTAGAGGTTCTAATATATGGAGGCAACCTAAATATTTAAGAATTGGTAGATTGGATAGCTAAAATGGACAAGAATTTTAAATTTGAAGGAATAAATGAAGATAATAATGTCATGTTTACTTGTAGAAGGTTGAATGGATATACATCTCTTTGACCAGATGTGTTCAATAAGAAATAAAGAAAAGAGGTAAAGATAAAATTAAGTCTAGGACATAATGGTATAAAAAATCAAATCCAAATTCATGCTTGTTACCAAAAAAATTTGTTCAATAAACTCCAAAACTTGAAGCATAAAGACATGAGTGTAAATGAATATACTTAATATTTATACAATGCTATAATTAGAGATGGTGATTTAGAATAATATGTTGAGAAAATAGTAAGGTACATATCAATGGTATGAGGTTTAATATTTAGGATGAGATAATTTTATTATCATAAAAATTAGTTTAGTAAGATTATAAATTTTATCTCAAAGTAGAAGAGAATTTGGTAATAAAACAAACTTAGTAATATAGAATAGGCAAAAAATTTAGAGATAGAGGATAACAAGGTGGAAAAAGTTAGTTATACATTCGTAATGAAGAAATAAGTAGATATCAAGGTCAATATAACTCTATAAGAGGAGGATACTCATATAGAGGTAAATGACCATACACAAGAGGTAGAGGAAGCCAATTTTGGGGAAAATGCTTCAAGTGTAATATGTATGTTGGTTATAAGTCATATAAGTTCCATGATAATATATAAACAAGTCATATAAGAACTGATGGTAGAAATCAAGTTATTCAAGATGAAGAAGAAAGAGTATGATCACCATTTCATGTATAAGAAATGAAGTGAGAGAGTTATTATTGATGATTAGACTACTATTATATGTAAATAAAGAGGTGAAGGAACTAATTTAAAGGAAGACCTTATTCAAAACTACATGTAAATAAAAAGGTAAGTG
>JARHVA010005146.1:1050000-1055000 GCA_037957365.1 Torreya grandis
AATTTTTAATTTTTTATTGATTTTTTTTTATATTAAAATTTTAGCACACATCTATCTAATCAAAAAAGGATAAGAGGTAAGGATTAATAAATATAATAATAAAATGTGATCAAATAAAATGCACACCAAGAAGCTATGTAAAGTATTTTATGCTTGAGTTAACTAATGATCCCATCAATTTCATATGTATCATTTGACCAACCATGCATATAAAATGTCATATTTACTCTTTACCTTATGATAAGTTAATTTACCTATATCATGAGTAAGTTGATTTTATGGATATATAAATTCTAAATTGTAGACATATTTTCTATTTTAATTAAATTAGATACTTGAGATAATTCACATATTGATACTTGATTAATGGTAATAGCTAATGTTGAAAAGTTGGACCTCATAGGTTAAATTTTCACCCCTATCATTTGAAACATTTCTTGTCATGCTTCTACAACCCTATTCATAGCTTTGTCATGCCTTTAGTAGTCTTCAAGAGATGATTTTTTAGCCTTGTTGGCATTATTTAAGGTAATGTCTTGGGCAAGATCTATAATACCTTCAAAGTCAATATTATGTATATTAGGGGTATGCCATATTGTGTCAATAACGTACATAGTTAGTAAAGTCAAGTTTTTTCACTTGGTCACTTGGTTTAAATCCCTTTAGTCTTATTTGATGATATTAAGGTATTTTAGAAAATTTTAAGGTTTCTGGAGAAACTTGGGTTCACATTGTGACCAAACTAAACCATATCAAGGCACTATATTTGCATGGAACATTGAATCAAATGGTGAAGAGGTCATATAAAGTCATATAAGGTCTTAGACTGATATAATTTATTTACATGATATCATCTCTTTTACACTAACTTTATTTTCACTTGGAGATGTTTTAAGTCCATTTATAAGATGGTCAAGATGGAATACATGTGCTATTACATTTTTAAAAGATTTAAAATGAGTATTCATTGTAATAATATCATAAGGAATGTTTCACTAAAATTTGAATCTATTTGATGTTTAAAGAGAAACATAGATAAAGGGTAGGGATTAGAGATTAGAAATAACCTAGATTGGTTACACATTATATCCAGATGATGTTGACCACTCCTCTTTGGCTAGGGAGGACTACTTATGAATAAGAAAGCACTACCACCAAAAATATTTGTTAGTAGATATATGAGTGGGTTGCTAAGCTATGCACTTGTTCTTGGAAGTGTCAAACTTCCTTAGGGATGACAGTCTAATTTTTGAAAAAAAATGGTAATGAATAACAAAATGAAAGAGAGAGTAAGAGACAGATGTCCATACTATTCTTGTAGTCTGAGTATAATAGAGAGTGACATAGTGCAGGTAATGTGAGTTGTTTATGTTTTTGGAGGTTGTTTGGGTAAGCTCAAGGAGGTTAGTGAAAATACAGTCACTAACATCGATTAGGTTATCGATGTCGGTAATGAGATGACTGACATTAGTTATGTGCCCAATGTCAGTAGGGATAGTATGTTCTTAGGAGGTTACAAGAGACTTTTCTGAGCTAGGAGGTGGATGTTGGTCAGGGTTATGAGGTTGGAAAGAGTCATAAGGGAGTGGGTAAGACTCAGGTTGGTCTAGATAGAGGGTTGGTATGTTTGAAGTAGATGGAAATAGGTGAAGGAGTTTTACAACTCCTCCATAGGGAGAGTTAGGATGTTCATAAAATGATAAATAATATTATTTAAAGTAATTATAAAATGACTATTTAAAGGAATTACAAACACAAAGATATACTTAACTGGTGAAATGGATGAACTATGAGTGTCAGATAGATGGCTCTAGTGAGGCATGTTAAATTAATTCATGAATAGAAAGATAAGCATGTGCTTCTCGTTCAAAAGAATCCAACCTCTATGTAGTATATCAAGTCCAAATTTGGACTATTTTATGCAGAGTAATGGTAAGCTTGAATGTAGAAAGTTGAATGTTAAAGCTTGTATGTGAATGACTAAGTTTTTTTAATTTTTGTTGACCTAAACATTAGGTTAGAATTTGGCTTAAGTAATCAATTTTGGTGATCTCATCGATGTTAGCCATGGGTTGACTAACACCTATGGCATGAGAATAGGTAAAATGACTATTTTTAGCCTATTTTCTATTCTTTCTCCTACCAAGTGTGGTATCCATTAGTAAATGGTAGAAATGCAAGTTTAAAAAGGATGTAGTTAGTTAGGAATTTATTTTTGGGGCGAGAACAAGTCATGGATAGTTAGGATTAGGGGACTAAGTCTTGAGGTGACTTAGAGGGTAAGAATTAGTCTTAGGATGAGGTGGCTAGGTCAGGTGGCATAAGTAGTTTTTAATTAACTTAATTAAATATTTTAAATTAATAAAATGTGTGAGGGTTAAAAATATGGGTTAGGAAGGCTAATTATTAAAATGGGCTCAAGGGGGGTTTCAACACAAGGAGTTATGAACATGTGTAACATAATTTTGGTGTCTACATTTTCTCATTTTTATCTTATAATTTGTACTAACAAGTTGTAAGATAAAAATAGGAGTTGGATATTCTAGATATTGTATGAGGTATCCCCCCTCAAAATGGGAATCGATGGAGGAAAATCTAGAATTAGGTACTAGTTTGATAAGGAGTTAATTAGATGGGTAGATGTTGAGTGAGAGCATGGTATCATTGCTAGTACATATAATACTATGAGTTACAATCAACATAATTAATAATAGGTAAAGATGAGGACTTTAATAGAATAACCAAATCATAACTTATAAGTGATAGATGATAAGGTTAAAATGATCATAGTTATAGCTCCTATGGTCTATGTATTTTAGGTATCTAAGGTAGAAGTGATGCTTGTAAACACAAAAGGTTACAGGTGACAGGACTATCTTGGTCTTGATCTAAATCACTTGATATATATGCATGTATACAATAGCTAATTATAGCAAGGTAGCATAAGTGGTCAAGACAAGTAATGCACTTTTGGTTCAAAAGGGTTAATAATCAAGGAGATATTCATGATCTCCAGTCAAATTCATCATGGGTGGATATTTAAGTGATTTCTAAGGTTGGTTTTCATGGTTGGGGAGATATATGTGATCTCCAAGGTTGGGTTTTCTAGTCAGGGAGATATACGTGATCTCCAAGTTACCCTAGACTTAGGGTGTAGTCTAAAGGGTGGTAGTTGTGTTTAAAAATTCTAATTTAAGGGTGACAACATTGGTTATGCTGTTGATGTTAGTAGGAAGTAATGTTGACATTGATGTCTTAGGTCAAGAGTGTTGATGTTGGTGGGTGACCAAACTTGACAAAAATGGGTTTTGTAGCCCACTAAAACTCATTTGCAACATTTGATTAGAGAAAAAGATCTCTAGATTTGTATGGGTAGAGATGGTAGAGCTAGGAGGGGATCCAACTAGAGGTGCACAACCACAAGTGTTAGCTATTTTAGCCTAAAGGAGATGGATAGATGAGGTAAAATGCCCTTTAAGTTGAATGTTAATTTAAATTAGTTAATGTGTCATTTGGGAAAATTTGTTAGGTTTGGGGGGAGAGAGGGTAAGTAAAGGGATGGTAAATGGGATGAGGGTAGGTTTAGGTGAATTTAGGAGGGGTTTGGGTGTAGTTATTAGGAAAAACCCTAAATTTGGTAGACAAGCTATTCATCCCTAAGGCTAAATCAATCATCAATGTTAGTGAGGTCATCAATGTTAGTTGACACTAGCATTGATGTCAGCTGACACCAAGTGTCGATATTGATATATAAGACTGATGTTAATTACCTTGAAAAATATAAAATAGGATAAAAGGCCAATTTTGGATCCTCAATTATGTTAGTCAACTAGCCCAATGGCTAAGCTAGCCTCAAAAGAAACTTTGTCAACTGAGTTCTACCTACATAACTTGATTGAGGGCCTCAAGCCAATGTAGTTTTCCCATTGCATAGGGAAAAAGGGTGAGGTATGGTTAAATTTTTTTTAAGGGAAGTGGTTAGAAAAAGGTAGGTTGAAATAAGTCATGGGACCTAGGGCTTAAAAGATAGGTCATAGGGTTAAGGGTGTGAGATATAGGCCATAAGGTTGAGAGTTTAAGATATAGGCAGTGAGACCTAGAGTTGAGAGATAGGTAGTTAGGCCTAGGGTTTAAGGATAGGTAGTTAGGCCTAAGGTTTAGAGATAGGAAGTTGGGATTAGGATTTAGGTGGGTTAATATGTTAGATAGTCATGTGGGTATATAACTGAGCTAACCTCAAAAGACCCCATATCGATTGAGTGTTGCCTACATAGCCTAGATGAGGGCCTTAGGCTAATGTAGATCTCATGGAGAGAAGGGAAAAAAGGGTAGAGGTTTATATCGAAAAGTATGTTACTTAAGGTTTATGTGTGTGGATGCAGGCTAGGTAAGAGTTGAAATTATGAGATTGACTACCTGTGTTGCTGACACAGATGAGGAAGGATGTCACCATGGATGACTGGGAGCACATGGTAACTATAGGGTTAAGAGGAGTGTGACAATATTTTAGAGTTATGCATGATGTTAGTTTGATGATAACATTGATAGAGAGGTGGGACCACACCACCAACACCTTCTATTTGCCTACCTAAGAGTTGATAGTGATAAAAAAGGATGTGTATATTATTTTATAGTTACTGCTATAGGGTGAGGAGATCTTCTCTTGTTTGAGACAGAAGCATAATATTCACATGGTTACATTGTTTGAAGAGTATGTTAACAAGGATACCTATCACTCAATGAGTTTTGTATATGAGCCATTGTACACTGCTGATGAGGAGCAACATTAGTTGGGTATCTTGATGATGATAACCATTACAATACATACACTACTAGATGTAGATAAGGGGAGATTTCCCATTGTGTTGATAGGTGTGTTGATATAGATGGTTGAGTAGTGAATCATGTATGCATGGGGACCAAATTTTATAGCACAATTATATAAAGAGTTATGGTTTTTGATGCTATAGTGATATTATAGTTTGTGCATCGAGCATTTA
>JARHVA010005146.1:1060000-1303155 GCA_037957365.1 Torreya grandis
AGGTAAGAACCATTAACCTGATTAACCACTAGTTGGGAGTCATTGAAAATGGGTATTGATTTGATACCCAAGAAAAGAGTTGTTTAAAGCCTTAAGATAAAAGCTTCATATTCATCCATATTGTTAGTAAATTCAAAATCTAGTTTAAATGACAAAGGCATATACTCACCATCAAGAGGAATGAGGATGACCCCTACAGCCCCACCATGTTGACATTTATATCTATCAAAGAACATCATCATTTGATAGGAGATGTCATAAGTGGAGAGCATTATGATGGATTCATTAGGGAATTCGATGTTTGAAGGTTGGTTATTAGGTAAAGGGGTAGTAGATAATTGGTCAATGATCATTTTCCCCTTAATAGACTTTTGTTGAATAGATTCCAAGTCAGATTCAACAATGAGCATGAGCCACCAAGCTACTTATTGGTTGTGATATGGCTTGGAATACATGTATTTAAAGGGATCAATATGGGTGATGATGTAGGTTTTGTGATTTAAGAGGTAATGATGAAGCTTGGAAGCTATAAAGACTAACATGAGATAAAGCTTTTTAGTATGGGTATATTTTCATAATCAATAAATGTGTGGTTTATGTAGTAAACCACTTGTTCTCAATGGTAATCATCTTGATGTGTAATCATAACACCTAAAGAATGGTATATTGCAAAGATGTAAAGGTAGAAATGTTGGTTTTCCTTGGGTGGAATAAGAACTGGTGGGGAAAGGAGATATCATTTGAGTGCATCAAAGGCTTCTTGGCAATCCATATTCTAATATATGGAGACCTCATTTTTTAGGAGATGGTGACATGGTTGGCAATGATCTAAAAACTAGGAGATGACGTGGTGGATTGAATAAAGCTTACCTTGTATGCTATGGAGTTGTTTGATATTAGTAGGTAAAGGCATGTCTAGTATTGCTCAAAATTTAGTAGGGTTAACTTTAATACCATAGAGATAAATGATAAAGCCTAAGAGCTTATCAAAAAGGACACCAAATATGCATTTCTTTGGGTTTAGTCAAATGTTATATTGGAGGAGATGAGTGAATATAATTTTGAGAATTGTCAAGTGATCTTGGTAAAGTTTAGACTTTCTGAGTAAGTCATCCATGTAGTCTTCCATAATTTTGTGTAGGAGATCATGGTAAATGTAAGTCATGGCACATTGGTAGGTGGCACCAACATTATTTAGACCAAAGGGCATGACCTGATAATAGAAATTCCCCCCTGGGGTAGTGAAATTTGTCTTATGTTGATCCTTGGGAGAAACCAAGATTTGATTTTACCTAAAAACTCATCCATAAGTGATATCATCTCATGGCTGGCTATTAGATCAAAAAGTTGGTTGATACTTGGCAAAGGGGAGTAATCTTTTGGACAAGTAAGGTTTAAGTCATGGTAGTCATTGTATATATAGATTCCCCATATCACTTTTATGATAGGTACAATATTGGAAACCCATTGTAGGTAGTCAATGGGTTGGATAAAGTTAACAGAAAGGAGGCATTAGAGCTCTTATTTGACAAAGAAAGCAATACAAGGATGCATTTTGTGAAGCTTTTGCTTAAAGGTTTAGCATCTTGATTGGTGACAATGTTGTGGGTGATGATAGAAAGGTCAATACCAGGCATGTCATTATAAGACCAAGAGAAGGATTTGATATGGTTAATAATAAATGTAACATAATTTTCTTGCTCAAAGGAATCCAAAGACTGGCCAATTTTAAGGACATAGGGGCTATTGTGAGATGGTAAATTAATGTCAATGGTTTATTCATTTAATATAGCTTATGTTTTAAATGGGAGTGATCATTGGATATAGGAATCATCTACACTCATGTATGTGAGAATGGCATCATCATCTTGACATTATATAGTGTTGATTATGGGAGAGTCTTCAACAATCATTTTATGATGAATGAGAGGAAGGGACCTTGTTTCCTTATGTTGGTGATAGGTGAGGGGGCCCAAATGAATGACATTTATTGAAAAAAATTTAGGAGGTATAGATACCTCTAATTATATAGGTGATGGTGGAGGAGAGGATGAAGAAGGAGAGACTGGATCTTTGATAATTGGTATATGAGAAGTTTTAGTGAGTGTAGTTGGTTCATCATAAACCACTCTATGCCACTTTTTGGTATTTTCAATAGTTTTGTTGGTGGGATATTCAATGGGTGTATGAACACCCTACTCATAATGACCTAAACCAAATACTTTCTAGGCACACCTATAAAGATAGGTGTGAGAAAAACTTGGATTTATTAGGAAAGAAAAGTCATAGTTAAATCATTGTGGTGAAGAGGATGGATTGTCGATAGTGAGAGATTGATAAATTCCCCCATATGTGAAATTAGTTCAAAGGTTAGGGGGACCATACAAGATCACTATCCCAATACAAGGATCGTAATTGAGATGCATATGAATCTTTCCATACTATTGTGGAGTATGGAACATGTCGAGTGTCAACAAATGATATTATTCGAGTGACAAACACTTTTAAAGTTTCCTTTATAGGGTCTTTGTCTGGGATTTGTGTCACTAGTATCTATGTAACTAGAGTAGTGGAGCTTGTGGAAGCTTTAAAAGTATCATGCAAAGAAGATGATGTATTTAATGGAATGAGAACATCATTGGGGTTATAAGTCATGTTTCATGTTTTGAAAGGAGGTGGGTTAACAGGAATAACATGCACTTTCCCATTATGCTCAAACTTGACACAACAGTGCAAATTCAAAGACACACATGCCATATCATGTATCCAAGGTCATCTAAGCAATATGTTGTATTTAAACTCTCCTTATACAACATATAATAGCTCAATAATTTTTTAGGGCCCTACATAGATATGTAAGAAAATAGTGCCCACCATAGTAGTTGTGGTATCATTAAAAGAGTGAAACACCACATCGATTTGAGACATGTAATTATCAAGAAGGGCTAGTTGTTTGTAGGAATGGGTGGAGATAATATTAATACTATCTCCCTTATGGATCATGAATCTTTTGACATGAGTTTGATTGATATATGCAGTGATAAAAAAGGGTAGAATCTTGATCTTCAAAGTGTTGAAGTGGTATTTATGAATCACTAAAGGAAATCAAAGAGATGGTGTTAAAAGAGTTGACCAAAGCTGTAAGAGGTTAGGGATCATCAGGTTTTACCTCAACCACTTAAAAAGCACTAATCAAAGCTTGATGATGTTAGGGTGAATTTTGGATTAAATCATACAAGCACATTTTTATATGGGTTTGGTGAAGTTGTTTCACCATCAAGTTTTGAATAAATTCTAAAGATGTTGGTTTTAAGACACCCAAGATGGAAATATTAGGAGTTAGAGGAGTGTATTTTGAGAAGGGATGAGACCAAGGGGTAGTGATATTTTCCTTACCTTTATCCTTTTGATTTTGTGATGACATGGCCACATTAATCATGTTGATATGAAACATAGGTGAAGGAAGTAGCAAAGAGGGTACGACAACATCTTTGGGTTTGAGTTTAAGTGGAATGGTCTGAGTCATTTTGGATGTTATGGGTGAAATAGTAGGAAGGTTAATGGGAGTATCAACAAAGAGAGTGTGGAAATCAAAGTGTTGCTGAATGACTATTGTGAGAGCTTTACAACTCTCAGTATTGTGTCTAGGCAAATGATGGTTCTTAAGAGGATATAATATAGGAATGATGTTCCCCTCAACATGTAATTGAGGAATGGGTAAGGTGTGGTCCTTAAATGGTAAGAGGATAGGTAAAATGGGTGTAGAAATAACTAGAAATAAATGCTCCTCTTATGGTGAAAGGAGAGGTAAAGGAGGCCATTCTTCATGTGGGAGTGAAATAGGTGAAGTAGGCTCTTCTACCTAAGAAGGAACAATGGGAAAAACAAATTATACTAATTATGGGGGAGGAGTAGGTAAAATAGGTGTCTCTTATTATGGGAGAGGTTGGACTAGAGGTAAAGGAAAGACCATATTAACTATATGGATATTATGATCACATGAGTTATTAGTCATGGTCTGAACAATATTTTGATTAGGTGAATGGTTAGGAAAAGGTTGTTTGAACACATTCACATTTTGATTAGTAGGTGCATTAGGGTTATCCAAGATGAGATCACCCCTATCAAGCATTTCTTGAAAAATATTCTCGAATGTTTTATAGTTATTAAAATTATGGCCTTTAACTCGATGGTAGCCACAAAACTCATCCTCCTTATACCAAGTAGGAATAGGATAGGAGGGATCAAAGTATATAGGAGGATTAATTTGAGGAAGGGTTATGGATCCTTATTACAATAGTTTTTCCAAAATGGAAGTATATGATTCCATAATGGGAGTGTATTGTCTTTGTTCATACCATTGTTGTAATTACTTGGTCAGATTTTGGGTAGTTAAGAAATTAGGTTGGCTTGTGGTTGTGGAATAAGTTGATTTACTAATCACCACATTGGCAGAGCCTTTAGATTTTTGGTTATAAGGAAAAATTTTATAATAAGAGGAGTCATTTAATTTGTAATTGGTGTTTTTACTAAGAAACTTGACTATGTCTTTATCTATAGCCTAGATCTTGAGTTTTCATGAAATTATAAAGGCTTCATCAAATGTGCAAAAAGTTTGTACTCAGAGTGTGGATGAAATGTGCTTAGCACATGACCTTGAAAAGGGATCAATAAGCTTAGGTTGGGTTAAAGAGAAGGATATTTTATTTATTAAGCCTCTCCAGTGAGTGATAAAATCTATGATAGACTCATCAACAAATTGTTTAATAAAATAAAGGTCTATAATAGAAACCTTTTTAGAAATGTTGATAGAGAAATGGTGTAGGAATAATTGTGCAATTTGGGTAAATGAGAAAAGGGAGTGCCAAGTTATAGAGCTATACTAATCTAGGGCAACACCCAAAAGAGATATAGGGAAGGTGCAAAGTAGTAACACATCATTATGCCCTATTAAATAACAAGCATGTCTAAATTCTCACAAATGTTATTATGGGTCCTCTTTGCTCTAGAAATGAGTAAATTTATGGAGTTTCCATTGTCTTGGATAAGGTAAAATAGGCACAAAAGGATGGATGGGCTCATTACATATTTGATCATAAGATAACACATTCTTTGAACCTAACATAGATATCTCTAGATTAGACATCTTGTCCATCAACATCTTAATGAGGTCTAGAGGAGGATTAGTTTGGGAGACACCCCATAAGTTATAGGAACTTGATAAGAGGTAGAGGGAGTGTATGACATATCTTTTTGTAGTTGTATTGATAAAACATAGGGGTAGTGAGTCAAAGGCTAGGGGGTGGAAATGAAAGGGGCTTATCCTACTGGGTTTAAGACAATGCTTTGGTTGAGTGTTGTTATTGTAGGTTGGGTTGTTGGCATGGTTATACTACATGAAGGGTGAGTCATAACTTGTGTGATTATAGGTGTGAAATTAGATGGGATGGGTACCAAAAAATTCTAAAATGGGGTTAGACTTGACTAAATTGCTTGTGGTTGTGAAGATAGGGAAGTCATAATAGGGTTTAGGTGGGATTGGGTAGTTGGTGATGCTAAACTTTGGACATTATTTATGATTGGGTTACTTGTCAAAGTATTGGTTTTAGTAACCATGGGGAACATAGTGGAGATAGTTGAAACTAAATTTGTCTCCATCAGAGAAGTTGGCATACCATATAATGGGTCACCCAAATAATTATGAGATCGGCTCATGGTAAGGTAATGTTGAAGGGTTACCAAATTGTGATCAAGAATTTTAGAAAAATATTGATCTCCTTAAAACACACTAGGAATTTGGTTGGGGCTAGGAGTATGTTTTTTATCTGAAGTATGCTTCATGATAGAATCAACAACAAGAGGGGAAGGTGGAAGTGGTTGCTAGCTTGCATAATTGGCAAGAAGTTTGGCTTGGATTCACATCAATACCATGTAAGAAGTATAAATAGTATTAAAACTCTATATTAGTGATAGAGTGAGGAAAAATTAAGTTTGGGTGAAGGTAGATAGGTTGTTTTATCTTGCTATTTTGAGAAAATTAAAAATAACCAATTTACATAGTCATTGACATCAATCACTTAATCGATGTCAGTTGGTAAAAGTCTATCGATATCAGTAGCTGATGTCAGTCACTATGGAGTCTTAGGAGATGAAAAATCTAATGTTTTAGAAACACAGAGGTAAAATCTAGGTAAAATAGAGGATACAAGAGGTATGTATAAGGAGGATGAACACTCATAAAACTTGATATAATAGGTTATACAACCTAAATATTATAAATGGTGTTGATTTTGTAAAATAATGGAAAAACATCCTTACCAACTCTAAAATATAGAAAGAAATAGAAAAGAAGAAAAAAAAATATACAACCAATAATTATGAACTCCTAGAAATTAATTTTAGTCTTGTGTTGGCTTATGCCTTAATCAAATGGTAAGATGAGAGTTTGGATACCAAAGGTACCCAAAAGCAATCTAGAGCTAGTTTCAAGTTAGTTTTGGTGCTCAAGAGGAAATCTATGCTAGACTAGGTATGTGGCTTGTTATAGGATCTTGCTCTCTACACTTCATAGACTTGAAGGCAAACTAGGCTACTTAGCCAAAATATACCTTCTGTCTAGAGTTTATACTCTACCAGAGAATAGAGTGGGTTCTCCCCTTAGTAGTGAAATCCAAGTAGGATAATCAATAAGGGTAAGATGATCTAACAGGTGATGAAATCCTAATGGAACTTATCTTAGGTGAATTTAGATGTTTGTTATTGTGAGTGTGGTCTGGTAGTGTAACATGGGTGTACAATGATTTATTAATAATGCTTGTAATTAACTAGGTGAGCTAATATGCAACAAGAAAATAATGAATGAAAATAATGATGAAATAAGAGAAGAGAATGAATTTCACTATCCTAATATACATGCAAGAAGGAGATAAATAAGAGATTATTTTTAACTTATAAGAAAAAAATTATAAGTTTCTTTTAGAAGCAAAAGAAAGAGAGGAGTGGCAAGGAAGAAGAAATTTTAGTTTATTGCCTTCAAACAGAAAATAAAATGTTGAATATTTCATTTTGAGGAAAAAGAGAGGGAGAAGGTACAAAGAATTAAATTTTCACTATAATTCACCTATATGAATGGTTAAAATAATTAATGAACCCAAGGAAAACTTTAGGGTCCCACCAGTAGTGCCATAAATGTTTCACTAAATTTTGAATCTATTTGATGTTTAAGGAGAAATAGAGATGAAGGGTAGGGATTAGAGATTAGAGAGAACCTAGATTGGTTTCACACCATATCTAAATGATGTTGAACATTCCTATTTGGCTAGGGAGGACTGATTGTGAATAAGAAAACATTACCACCAAAAATATTTGTTTGTAGATATATGAGTGGGTTGCCAAGCTATGTGCTTGTTCCTAGAAGTGTCAAACTTCCTTAGAGATGACAGTCCACTTTTTAAAACAAAATGGTAATGAATAACAAAATTAAAGAGAGAGTAAGAGAGAGATGTTTATACCATTATTGTAGTCTAAGTGCAACAAAGAGTGACACAATGTAGATAATGTGAGTTGTTTATGTTTTTAAAGGTTGTTTAGGTTGGCTTAGGGAGGTTAGTGGAAATACGTAGTCATTGATGTTGATTAGGCTACTGATGTTGGTAAGGAGATGGCTGATGTTGGTTATGTGTCTGATGTCATTAGGGGAAGTAGGTTCTTAGGAGGTTGAAGGAGAATTTTTTGAGCTAGGAGGTGGATGTTGGTCAGGGTTATAAGGTTGGGAAGAGTCATAAGGGAGTGGGTAAGATTCAAGTGGGTTTAGATAGAGGGTTGGTATGTTTGAATCAGAGAGGAATAGGTGAAGGAGTTTTAAAACTACTTCATAGGGAGAGTCAGGATGTTCATAAAATGATAAATAGTATAATGTAAAGTAATTATAAAATAAATATTTAAAAGAATTATAAACATAGATATATACTTAGCCAGTGAAATGGATGATCTGTGAGTGCTAGATAAATGCCCTAGTAAGGCATGTTGAAGTAATACATGAATAGAAAGAGAAGCATGTGATAATAGTTTAGAATAATTCAAGCTTTATGTAGTATATCAATTCCTAATTTGGACTAATTTATGTAGAGTAATGATAAGCCTAGATGTAGAAAGTTGAATGCTAAAGCCTGTATGTGAATGATTAATTTTTTTAATTTATACTGACCTAAAAATTAGGTTAGAATTTGGCTTAAGTAATTGACATCAGTGATCTGACCAATTTTGGCCATGGATTTAATTATTTTGGTGGCATGAGAGTAGGTAAAAATACTATTTTTAGCCTATTTTTTGTTCTTTCTCCTATCAAGTGTGGTATCCATTAGGAAATAGTAGAAATGTGAGGTTAAGAAGGATGCATTTAGTTAGGAATTTACATTTGGGGTGAGAAAAAGTCATGGGTAGTTAGGATTAGAGGAGTAAGTCTTGAGGTGATGCAAAGGGTAATAATTATTCTTAGGATGAGGTGGCCAGGTAGGTTGGCATAAGTAGTTTTTAATTAGATTATTAAATATTTTAAATTAATAAAATGTGTGAGGGGTAAAACCATGGGTTAGGAAGGATAATTATTAAAAGTGACTCAAGATGGGTTTTGAAACAAGGATTTATACATGTGTGTAACATAATTTTGGTGTCTACAAGGAAATCAAAATAATAGTTTACATGCCAAAACAACTCAATTTTTGCTAAAAAAGGTAGTTTTATGAGTTTGTATGGATTTGATGAGACCACTTCTAAGTGAAAATGAGTAAAATTATGTCTCTTTATATTATACATGTCATTTATATGATTTTAAATCTCTCAAAAGTCCTAAAAGTGTAAAAATTTCTTCTTCTCCTTCATTGCCCTCTTCACAAGCTCACAAGGGTAGTTTTCAAGTACTCAATACAGGCATAGGAGAGAGAGAGTTGGGTTTTGAAATTTTTTTATAGAGGAGAGGGTTATATTAAGATTAATATTTGTGTTATTTTTTATCATATTAATCCCCTCTCCTTTATTAAAAATCCTTAAGACCCCAAGGTGGTCTAAAAGTACATAAAAACCCCACATGCTGGTTTTCTTCTTTGAAATGGAAGTAAGAAACAAGTTAAATGAATAGGGTAAAATTATTGAGATTTTTAGGTTATATTAAATCATATAATAATTTTATCCATACCATATTTTTCACGTGTGAGTTCATTTGGCAAAGAAAACTTCATTTTTACATTTGTTATATGGCACATGTAATTGTTTCTTGATGTTTCATGGTTATTACTGATTGGAGTATGTTTTTTAGTATGATATATAATATTTTAATCCAATTTAAGGCAATAAAACTCTAAAAATATTCTTTTAACCCTTATAAGCAACAAATAATGTTCTCAAGCCTTGAGGCCTATGTGTAGACTATCTGTATAAGAGTGATTTCAAAGGGTTTGGTACTACACTATCAAAGGATCATGGATGTAATAACTTCTTGATAGGCTGATTGAGATGATACATAATTTTTATCAAGTTTAACTTGGTCAAAGTTTTTTTTTAAGGTGACTAATGACACTCATAAGAGCAGAAGGTCTAATTAGGCCTAATTTGACTAATTGCCCATACACATGCCTGTATATCATGATGAAAGAGACTTGACTGGTATGAGATGGAAAATAAACTTTTAGAGGGATAATAAAGAGAATAAATACAACCATACATATATAATTTTACCTTAATTCAAACAATAATTCCATAAACCTATTCAAGGTGGCATGATAATGAGGTTAAGAAATAACTATCTACAATAGGCTTGAAGGTTGCATTAGATATTTAAGGAGGTTTGTCCTGTTTTATGAGTTTCAAATCAAGTTAAATCATGAATGTTTTGTATAGAACCAACCTTAAAATATGGAATGATTAATTTAGTAATAAAATCCATGAGAGATCAAACAAATCAAGATACAAATAGGTTATTTATTATACTTCAAAGAAGCTAATGTTTTTTAGCATATCTTAAGGTGAAAGTCACTCTTTTGACCGCATATTAAAAACTATTTCATGATAAATTTCATTAATATTTCATGATAATTTAAGGTGATATGAGATAAAATGAGGACTTAATGAACTTTTATCATTAATTTAACTCTATGTCACTCTCTCTTGTTTGTAGAGAGGCCTAAAAGGGCATAATTTGCACCTACAGTAAGTCGTAGTTAAAGTGTATTTCAAGAAGCATCATCTTAGAAACATGGAGGTAGGTGGTTTTAATATCTAAGATATCAAATTATATTAATTATAGTATTTTTATGTTCTATCATATTGGGAGTATAAGGTAAGTGGAATGACTAATATGCACCTATAATCAAGTACACACAATCACCTACAACCATGATGGTTTTAGCATAGTCAAGAGTCTTCTATGTGAAATGAACTTTTTGTGAAGGTTAAGAAAGTAAGGATAAGATTTATGTGATTTTTGAATATAATATATAGATTTATTATAATATTACTCATTTAATATCAAAAGGAGGTTCTTTAGAAGAAGAAGCAAAGTGAACCTATAGTTAGCAAGGTGAAAACATAGTTAGCTGTGTACTATAGTTAATGATAAGTTTTATGTGAGAGGGAGAGGTGAAGGTTTATATGACATAAAAATATGTTATGTATTTTTTAATGGTATTAATTACCTATTAAATGTATTTTTTCATTCACATTACTCATATAATCTAAGGAAATAGTGGACAAAATGCACACTTACAACCAATGTACCTACAAACAGGTTTTGAAAAGAGTGAGATTATTGGTAGGGTTTACACTTGTGATGATATATAATGTTTAAATACATAATTAATATCAAGATATAATTTATAAAAAATAAATATCAGTACCTAAGGTGATATTCAATCAAGGTTATAGTGTGAACAAGACTATGTGAGTGCATGAAAGGGAGATGCAAGGTTGTACTTGAAAATAGAGTTTTGGTGTGAAATAAGTGGTTGTAAGATATTGAAGATTTTAAAAGAGATAAATTTAAATAAATATAGAGTATATATAATTAAAATAAACCTTAAAATTATTCAATATATTCTAATGATTAGCTATAGGTCTACTTAAGTAGCTACAACTACTTTCAAACTTCAGAAGAGTAAATACACTATATACAATCTATGGGAGGTTTGGTGAATGAAAAAACATGTTAAAAATGCTTATATAAGGTAATGAATAATAAAAAAATACTTAAATTATCCTATTATACCCAAATCATAAATTATTTCATCTTATAGGCTTGTCACAAGGGGCATGAAGGAGAAGACCTATAGCCAGCCTATGTACTAGGTTTAGTTGACTATGCCTAGAGTCTTAAGAAGGGTCAAATGGAATTCTAAGAGATAATGTAGGTTGGAATTAGGTTTTAATGGATATATTAAAAGTTTTTAAAAGTCATTA
The DNA here is from genome assembly GCA_037957365.1 of Torreya grandis. NCBI lineage: Eukaryota > Viridiplantae > Streptophyta > Pinopsida > Cupressales > Taxaceae > Torreya > Torreya grandis. The sequence goes on from JARHVA010005146.1 coordinate 1,071,449, forward strand.
AAGTCTAATTAAGTCCTCATTGTAGGTAAAATGAAATAACTTGTCAGTTAGGGTCAAGAGTGTTATTTGGTCAAGGAATCCTAAGTCTCAGTCAACAAGGTTACAAAGGATCAATAAGGAAGTAATTTTTAAATTTATAATTTCATAAGTTATTAATGTATTTTTAATACCTCCATGAGGCCTTACAACCTAAAAATAAACTCCAAAGTGGCATAACAAGTTCATTCTCTCTCCTCAACATCACAAAATGTAGTTTACCTAACCGAGGAGGTACTTTCTTATGCTAATAATAGTATAGATACTTTTCATGGGGAACTAAGATCTTAGGAGGTGTTAGGGGATCTTATTCAATTATAACTTGTGGAATTGTTTTTTGGGTAAGCCCCTAGCCTTTATGAACTATCGTTAAGAAGTTGAGTCACTGATAGGCTACCACAAAATCTAATTTTGATGAGTTTATAGAAATTTATATCCAAATGACACAAAATGAAATGGAATTATTATAAAACCTCATAATTTTTTTTCTATAATCCAAATAGGTTATCGCCATGGTACTTGCATTTGCCTGCACCTGTATAGATTCTTTGAAAACTATACTTTAGCAATATTTTAAGGAAAAAATGGGGTGTTGAAGTGTGTATATGAATTAAAAAAATTGGAAGAGGTGAATTAGGATGTATTATATCAATAAATTTCCAAAAAAACATACAAGATACCCTATAAGTTCTTAGACAAATTAGATTTTTAGGGTAGTCTAAGACAGGCTTAAAGAAGGGCTAGTTTTTGGCCATTTCTTGGTTTTCCTACTTGTAAAAGGTTATAGAAACCAAAATTTGGCATGGATGATGGTTTTATGCTAGGTAAAGGTTTTGAATTTGTGGGTGGAAATTTGGGCCAAATTTATCTTTCTAGGCCTAGGAGGTGTAATTAGGCCTAATTGGCGAGAGAGAAGAAAAAAATGAATACTTCTTGGATTTGGCTCGCTAAATTTGGTATGAATATGTAAAGGGATAGATGGTACTAAAAAATGTACTAAATTTTCCAAGTTTATCTATAAATTATTATAAACAAGGAGCTTTACCAATTTTTAGGGATATAAAGAATGAGTGAAAAAGCAAGAAAATAGAGAAAAATAACATATTTTAGAGGGTCTGATGGATCCAAGTGCCTTATTTTATGTCTAAATTGATGTTGAGAAGCCATACATGGAATTAATTTCTTGGTTCAAAGTGAAACCTAATTTTATCTCTCCTAAGCCTCTTTTATTAAGGAGTCAAGTGATCAAAGCACTAAATTGATACATAAAAGCTTTTAAAAATGCTTTATTGATGTTGATATAAAACTCCTATTCTTATTAAAGTATTAAAAAGTTAGTGGTTTAATTTTAATAAGGATTTAAGTGTTGAAAATGTCTTTATCACTCCTAATAAGGCCTTCCTTCCTTCTTATGCCTAGCATGTTAAAAGAGTCAAACAAGAATAAATGAGCCTTATAATAGCTCAAGTAAGATGTAGGGACCTCATTAATGTCTTAAGAGATAATTTAAATGGATAAGGAATGAATAATTAAATACATATTTTTAAGGAGGAAGACTCATTCATCAAAAATGACATGTGAGCTACTACATAAGGTATGCAAGCAAGAATGTAGGATCTTGTATTGGTCAAACATCCAAAATTAATTCCATGACTTCTTAAAAAGCTTTAATACAAGTCTTCCTTTACCCCTATTCAATTTTTAAAATTTTTGATGGGAGATAATATATCAAATACTACATTGGATTCAAAGAAATACCAAGTGGATGAGTCACCCCTAGTTTTGGTTTACCTTGCCTCTCTCTCTCTCTCTCTCTCTCTCTCTCTCTCTCTCTCTCTCTCTCTTCTCATTTCTATATATGTAAGCCTATTTTTGGCATTAAAAAATTATCCTTACCCTAAGTTATGGCAAGGCCCTTCTAATAAAAACACTTGTACCTACATTTTTAGAGTTAATAGTATTAAATTAATGCCTCCTCAATTCTTGTAACTAGTTTATGTTCATGGTTAGTTGATGAATGATAGTGATAGTGCATGCTTCCCTTTATTTTATCCTCTCCTCTTTACCTATGTGAAGGTGTTATCTCATTATTATAGGTTGCATAATGTGATTGAACAATCTTTTATGTATGTCAAGTGTAATATTTCCATAATGTCTTGTTGACATTTTGGCCTCACAAGCCAAATGTCAACCCCTAACATCAAAAAATTGCATGAGAACCACTCTGATCTTATCTAAAGTGCCTACAATTTTATGGTCTCATAAATGCCTATTGATAATATTTGTGTCTTTTTAGGAGTGTCATGGTGTGTTTAGGACTATTTGTATACCCATTATGTCATGGTTACCCTAAATCTATTAGGTGATGTGCTAGATCATTATGATGGTCTTTGAGTTAGAAAGAGAGTGGCAAAACATCTTGTAATGTCTAATGAATGGTTTTAGTCCTATTTGATGTTATTAAGGATATTTTGATACAATTAAGGTAATTTGATAAGTTTTAGGTTATGGATCATTATGGTGTTAGACCTATTTGATGCCTTTTGTGAAATAAAAACCTTGGTTGGTGGGATGTAAAGGTGTTTGAACATTGTTTGAGTTCATAATATGAAGATAAATAGTGTGTTTAAGGTCATTGCCCATGATATACACATATAGGCCTAATTAGCACCTCAACTCACCCTGAGAATCCATCAAATACCCTTCAAATCACCTCATATGAGTTCATTTGCATTAAAAACCTTATACAAGGGGAAGTGTTTTATTATAAATTCATTACAAAAGTTTTTTAAAAAGGTCTTATTCTTTTTACAAGCCATTACTAGGCATTTTATATCTTTGAAAGTCCTTTTTAACGCTCACACATACCTCCCCACTAGCCAAGTGAACCCCACATGTGCCAAAAGATGTGAATTTATAACTTATAAACATTATTAGTTATTTTTAATTATAATTTTATGCATGTTTTCCTTCGCTATATCCTTCAATGGTGGGTTAAATCTTGAAACATTGAGAAACTATAGGAAAAGAGTAGTTTTCATGTGTTTTTATCAGATGTACTAACTTGTACAGACTATTCCATATAGAGTAGGATCATAGGTTGTAGGAGGGGTTATGTTCGATGTATTGGAGAATTTTCATGGTAGGAGGATTCAAGATAAGTCCAAAATTGATCTCTTTCTTTAACCAAGTTCATTTTCAATTCAAGAAAGATTCCAAGTTTGTGGACAATTCAGATTGGAGAAAGAATATCATGATATTAAAATTTTGGGAAAGTAAGAGGGTATCTTGAATTTATGATCCATGGGATTTATCTTAAAGTTAATGATTTATACTTTATAAATAAACATTAACATCCTGGCCACTCCAATCAACTTGTTCATCTATGAAGGGAGTTGAAATGACATCAATTTTAGTGTATTTTTTGAGTTTTTAAGATAATCACTATTTTATTTGTGTTATATATATCCTAAAATCTCATATCCATCATCATCCTCCCATTTTTCACATGTTTGATGGTGTGGAAGCAAGTAAATCTTCTAGTTTCTTCCCTTGGTAGACTACAAATGGTTTTCTCATGTTGTAAAGTCCTTATGCATAAGTTGGGAGTATGGATAATGTCTCAGATTTGACTATGATTATATTAAATATTTTCAATCCCTTTATACCTTATAAACTCACCTAGGCCACTATATATTCACGTAATCCTTTAAGTTCTTACCTCTAATATGACTATCATGATTAGGTATGGTCTCCTTTACAAGGTGAGGACAAGTGTCTGCATAAGATTTTTTGAGGTTGTTTGAAAGGAATATACACATATATTAAATTCACTCCATTCTCTATTTCACTTCCTCATAACCATCATACCCCTATACAAAAATTCAACGTCACCTCCATCCTATTCTTTAATATCAAACCTCACTCAATCATTATAAACCCATCAAGGTGGATCTCACACATAGGGTGGAGTGTTGACAAAAAGTTAGAATTAAGGTGTTCAATAAATTGTAAATACTTGAAGAGTCATTAATATGTATGAGAATACATGGAGATAGAGAGTTAGGGTCAAAAAAATTAAAATACATCAAGTTTACCTTAAGGGAAAGTAAGCTCAATTAAACCCCTTGAACATACTCAAGAATAGGACAATAGGCTTAAGGGATACTAATAATATGTTGAAGGTTTTAGTTTATTGAGGAGATTAAAGATTCAAATGATATATGATCCCCTTAGAGGAATAATTAAACACCAATATTTATTAATAGGGAGCACATATAGTCTAGACCTAGAAAATACATCTACATGCTAATTGCAAGTGAGGTGAGATTCGAGGTAGAAACCATGATTTGAGGGTAAAGAAGGTGAAAAGGAGATAAATTAAGTTTTTATTAACTTATCTTAGAATATAATATCCTATGGTTGCTTGATCCATTGTATAAAATAATGGACCTCATAGTTTAGCTCTCTTAATACCTAAACTAGGTAGCTACAAGCCTATGCACATGAATTGATGCATATACCTAGTCACATGTATTGATAGAGGACTGATGAAGATAGAAAATTTAAGAGGGACATGGATATTAATGTTTTCATGAAAAAATATCTATCGTACACAAAATAAATTAAGTCCTCATTCATCACCAATAGGCCTACTATGCAGACTGGTAATAAGGAAGATTAACTATGGAATGAGGTATTATAATGCTCAAAGGGTTATTAATAAATGGTGAAAAGGACATAATTATAGTAATAAATCCCAAGGATATTAATGGAGCATCATTCTCACTTCCTTAGGTGTATATGCAATCTAAAGGCCTATATACATACGTATAAGTTAACTATTGAAAAGTAAGGTATTTGGACATGGAACCAATTATAGAGATCCCTAAAGAGTTAATATGACACATGAATAAATATATGAATTAATAGAATAGGGTTCATTAAATAACCAAATAATAACCCCTTTCCAAATGAAGATAAGACTCAGTCTATGGTAGGGTCTTAGTTTAGAAAGTGGAATATGATGGATATGACTGATAATAAAAATGAAAAGAAGTGAAGATAATTTGTGTGGAAATGGGATTTTCATAATATTTATTGTATTTTCATTAGAATAATTAAGTCCTTAATATAAAATAAAATAACTTTTAGGACTATTAGGTCTATTAAGACTAAAAGGACCTGAACAAGACTATACATAGTGTTGATGGTATATGCATATGATAAATGGATGTTTGAAGTATGAGAGAGCCTAAATAATAGGATAAATGATGTTTCAAGGATGGTATGAACCTCAGGCTAGTGATTTATTAATGACCTTTTAGTCATGTTGGACCTATAACTAACTAGAATAGGCATTTGCATAAAAATTATCGGCTTGTGCATAATTTTAAGGTCATATAAATATTTAAGACACCTGAGTGAAGAGGTAATAAGTTATATCAATATGACATGATGAGGATAAACTCAGGTTAGTTAGGCTAAATCACCAAACTTATTTATTAAGGGTTACACAGGCTTAACTGCCTATAAACCTTAAGCAAAGGAGATAAGGTATATTAAGATTAGTTTAATAAAAAAAACTATTGGAAGGGATATTTATATACATTTTAAATATATTATATGAATAATTAACCCATAACATGTTGGAATAAACATCAAACTACTCAGGCTTGCCACACTATCCTAAACACTCATACTTAACAATCTTGGTAGTGTCACCTATAACCAGTCATATAAGATAATGATAATAGGGTTGGAGTTTTAAAACTTGAATGTGATAACATAGGTGAAAAAAACATATAAATGGGGTATTATGATTAAATTAATACACATAAATAATATATAGTCCATTTAAAAACCTAACTCTTAGTCTAGGCCTGTTTGGCCTAAAAGCCAATCTTAGGCCTCAATATCCACCACCACACTTGAGACACATTTAGACCCTTCCTAAGTAAATATAAATCATGAAAATATATAATAGGTGGTTATATGTCCTATTAATTTGGTTTCAAGTAGTAGAGTTCAAATAAATTGTCAAATTGGTCTCAAGACCTTGTTCGAGCTATCACAGTCCTCGAGAGTCATGTTGAGATGTCTGATTAGATGATTGGATCTCTCATCACAAGAATACCTAGGGAATATGATCTTATAAATATTTAGGTACCCCAACACACTTTATATCCATGGTATAATGAGATGTATTGAGGATCTCAAGTTTATGAACAAAGGCTAAGACTATGAACATGTCCATATTGCCTATAGAAAATTATAAGCACACTTCCCTATGTTCATATATTAACACATATTTTACATGGGAATTAAATTTGATCAATAAATTTAAATTTGAATATGGAATTAATATCCATAAAAATAATTTTTGGTTTGGATATTTGTACTTTATGAACCATGGTTAAGATAGTGGACCTCTAAAACCCTCCTTAAACTCTACTAGAGACTAGTCTTGAGAAAATTGAAGATTTTTGCACCCTAATAGTCATGAATAGTTTGATAAACACATGAACCATAAATATCACTTAGATTATCCCATAACGATGGTTCTTATCTATACCGACACTATATGGATTTAGTATAAAACTATACTTTTCTAGGGATTTGGGAAAACAATAAGGTGCAAAACTATTTGTGATGATTTCAACCATTGGAAGAGGAGGTTTGACACTTGTTTCAACCTATTATGACACAAATTTATCAAAATTATCCTTATAAATACCTTTATAATCTTCCTTAATATATCCAATGTGCATAAATGAAGGATATGATGACTTAGTCAACTAGTTGTTGATGTAAATAATGTGATTCTTGTGTTAGTAGGGAATGTGGGGAAAGTAATAAACTCAATTTTAAGTCCTACAAGACTTGGGGCTTGATTTTTTTACATAATTACTAATTAAAATATAAAAACAATAGATATATTTCCACCACTTTTAATTCTACAAGCAGACCCTATTGTATAGATTACGAATTATACAATAGTGACACTTTATTTCTTGATAATCTTTGTGAAATTGCTCTAAACTTTGCCAATTATTTCCCAAGCACAAACAAACCATGGATATTTATAAAATTATATAAACTAAAGTGACTCATGGGGTAGATCTAAAGATAATTAGGGTAGGGAAGAAAAGGACATTTTCTTTAGATGGTTAGACATGTCAATTCTTCTACCTCTGTTAATAACATGTAAAATTAGCATTCATCGACCCTAGTGTAATAGTCAAATCTAAATAAACATAGTTGAGACTTCAAAGAAAAGGAGATGTATATATTTGAAAGCATATGTTTCATGAGAATTAACTATTCACAACAAATTACATAAGCACATTTAACTACAAATAAGATGAAATAGAGAACATAAATCAATAGGTTTGTTAGCCTAGTGTTAAACTCAAACCAATATATGCATACATTGATGTTATTTTTAGATTAGTTAACATGAAAGAAACCATTAATTATCTAAAATAATTAGAATTATAAACTACATAACACACAATAGAACATTCAGATAACCTCACAAATTCTTCTCTTTTGCATTAATTCTCTAACAATTGTTCCTAAAAATTACAGTGAGGGGGAATACCCTTATATATAGGCCTCAAAATGCCTATGCCAGTTCAAGTGGGCCCATTAAAAGTGACCAAATATAACCAAGTGTATTTTATATTTTGAATAACAATAACTAAAATGCCATATATTACAAGGGAATATTCCAAATTTAAATTTACAAAGCAAAGCTAAATATTCCTCAAGGCCCTAGTTTCCTTGGTTGAGCTAGATGTGGATATTGTGATTGAAGGGGAACTTGTTGTTACAATGCCTCTTATTTTTTCACTAGAGGAGGTTTTTGAGGTGTTATTTTTTTTGTGGAAGGTGTTTTTGGATAACTACTTCCTAACTAGCTTGCTATTGTAAACTTTATTTCTCTGCCTTCTCCCTTATGAAAACTTCAGAGCATGACAAGCAATCCTAGTCAATTTGAAAAAAATTCAAGATCATAATCAAAATAGGTCAGACATTTATTAAATAATATTTCCATGTTCTTCAATTATAGGTCTCATTTCTTCTTCAATAGCCTCAACTCTCTCTATCCTTTGTTAAACAAAAGCCACAATGTTTATCACTTCAGTGGCAGTTTTGGCATTGGCTATGTCTTGTTGGAATTTTGAAATAAATAATTTGATTTAATAATTAAAATCTTGGCCATCCATAAAACTACCATCATGTTTGGTCACCATAGTGACCATAACATCCTTTATCAATAGGGCAATCCTAAACTCTATTTTTTCTAAGGATGCAATTACATCCTTAACTTGTTCTAGCCACCTTTTCAATATTATCCTCCTTTTCATCATTATAGTCTATGCCAAGATGATGTCTTCAAGTGGTAATGACTTAAGGTCTAGGAACTTGTTATTCCTTGCAACTCTAGCTATTTTTTTTAACTTGGAAACATAGAGTGCAAGTATTTGGTCATATTTAATGACCATATTGAACTACAAAGTCTCATCCTCTTTCCTTCTCTTCATGACATTGTATAAAATAAAGACATCGATGATTACATTTATTATTTGGACTGTGGTATCATCTAGTGCTATAGGTAATGCTTTCTCTCTCAACCTCTTTTCCTCCTACTTCATATATTTCATTAAGGCCATTATGGATTCTGCATTGGCTTAGACCATGGACACATGGTCCTCTACATACTCATCTGATTTAGCTATGCTAGCCTTCCTCTTCATTTTTAAAGTGAAGAGGGAATCATCACTTTCATGAACCCCAATTGATCTAGATTTGGGTTTTTCAACATAACTCCTCATAACTCTTTTTATGGTGCATGTAATAGCATAAAATTTCATGCCAATATATGATACAGATAGGACTACCTGAGGTATATCTTGTCTTGCTATGAGTATAATATCTATGACCTAATTTGGGATAATAAAAGGCATTGAATTTATAGGAGGTGGCACTGGAGTTGGTGTAGCTAGGGAATTTTACACTAGATGTGCTTGTAATGAAGGTACTTGAGTCAAGGCAAAGGCTACAGTTGCATTAAGAATGTGTAGTAAGTTTGTTGGGTTTATCTACCCAAGTGTGCCAAGTGAAGTTATTATAGGGCCCATATTTAGAATAAATAAAGGTAATTTTGGGGGAACACTCACCTTTGTATTCATAATAACATTAAATGGGGAAGGAAGAAAGGGTGACTTGGGAAAGTTGTTTTTTTTAAAAAATGGGCCTTAATGGCCTTGCCAATATAGGGGAACTAATATCAAGTGTTGTACTAGTTGTTTCTACTTGGGAAGAAGTGGAACTAATAGTCTAACTAGCACTAGTGCCTGACGAAGATGCAATATTTGTAGTGGAATGAGAAATGAAATGGGGGATGGTAAATCCTAAGGAACTAATAGCTTGTCCCATGCTATTATTAAATGAAGATTGAATAGTGGTAGTTGTAGTTGATGATGATACTGAAGCCAACAAGGGAATAATAATGGATGTGATATGTTTGGAAACAACATAGGAATAATCTCAAGCAAGATTCTAGTTTATATTATGTTCATTGAAGGAGGAGAAATGGTATGAGGAATAAATACATAAACAAAAGTAGTTTGATATGTACTTGTAATTGGGAAAGAATTCAATGGTGAGGTACTTACATTAGGATCCTATACTCTAAGGGTAGCATATGGTGTGTTAGTGGCAATAATAGTAGTAGATGGAACAAATATTGGAGAGGGAGTAGTTACTTATTCTTACACAACTTGGGTGCCTACAAGAGTTTATTATGTTTTAGGCTCTATAGCCAATTGAAAAGTTTGTGGAGGGGTTATTGATCCTCTCATAGTGGTCTTAGGCTCCTTTTAACTCTTGTAGAATTTCTCAATGTTTTTATTAGCCAGTGCCTACACTTCTTATATGAAAAGCTAAATACATTGCTCCAATTCATCAAGGCCAATAGTAACACAGTCAATTTGATCTAGGATTTCTAGAATGGATCCCATTATAGATGTAGAGACTATTGTGGGCCATTGGGAGGATTAGGCTAACTGTTAGATCCTCTTTTATCAAAGCCTGGAGGTAAGTCTTGAATGCTAGAAGTGGTAAATTATGGAGGTCTATATGGCCTATTCATAATAAGAGGAATATTGTCTTCATATTATTCATATTTACCTTCCTCATAGTCAACATAAAACATATTCCCATGTGCTAGTGATAGTTGAGACTTAGAAATATCCTACTTTTTCTTCTCCCTATCTAGTTTCATCTCTAATTCAATGTTCTGCATTTCTATATTTTGGAGTACCACCTCATCATTCAAAGTATCTTTACATATCATCTCATTGACTTCTTCTTAATTATTATATTCTATTTCTACATGTTTCTTGAATTTAAATATATGTTTGGCAATAACCTTATTGGGATCTCATGGTGTGAAGTCATATTTAGGCAATAGGTATGAATCCCTATGCTTAATAGCTACAATAATGTCATACCACTTGGTAATCTTGGTCTTCCCTAGTTTATAAGGAACCTTATGGGGGGACATTTTATTTTTATCCTTAAAGATTTCATAAAATACATATATAATTTGATGGGCCTTTAATTATTTAGCTAGCTTCATTGGCGCAAACCTTGGTAGTCTAAGAGAAGCCACCATCATTCCTTCCATTTTGATAATCATGCAATATGGGTATAACCACTAGCTACCCATGTCTTTCAAGGTTTTCGTAATTTTAGTGGAAACCCTCTGTATCTCAAATTTATTTAGTTTCTGGTAGACCACATGGTAGAACCATTATGTAATCAGTCTCATATTGCATCTAAATTTATGAATATGCATTATAGAAAAGAGTTGAGTCATAACTTATAAATATTCATGAGACCATGAAATTTGACCCCATTGAGTAGTTGTATAGATTTCATCTAATAATTATCTCATCATAAATAAGGGGACACCATTATTATAAGTGTCATGCATTGCATACACTAAGTTATTGTTGATAATTTCCCCAAATGAGGGAATCTACTAGTCTTCTAGGATTGTTTGTAGTAATGTAATAGTCCTTATGTCCACATAACTAATGTGTGGACTACCAAATATTCTATTCAAGAGGGATAGGCTGATTCTAACTCCTTATCTAAGTTGTTGGATGGGTAATTTTCCTTGATCATCTATTAAAATAGCTATGTTGTACCTAACATCCCCTCTTACTTTTCAAAAATGGGGAACCACTTTTTTAAACTATGGTCTTGATTTTGAGCCCCTTTGCTAGAGTTTATATGAATTCTAGGAAAAATGCTTATTGGTATTGTGTTTTCATAGGCTAAAATATTTTATTCTGTTAGGTTCATTCTATTGAGTCTATGTTTATCAAGATTATTCTATCAGACTTATGTTTTGTCTATTTTCTTTGCTAAGGTGTTTGTTTTGGGACCTATAATTTTTTAAACTTATTCTTTTGGGACCTATGTAGTTTGTCTTTTTAGGTTTTGTGTTTTGGGTGTTTTTTACATTGCCTTTGTTGACTAATTCTTTATGGAATTTTTCCTATGGAGTTATTTCATCAGGGAAATTATTTTGGACATTTTGTCTAAAATAATTCCCTTGAACGAATTGGGTCTATAGACATTTTGTTTGAAATAAATCCTCTAATAAATTTCCTTTTGCCTTTCAATGTTTATAAATTAAATACTTCAGGACTTTTGTCATGGACAAAATGACCTACAAAGTAGACCCTTCATATTTTTGCTTGATGAAAATGATCCTTCACCTTAACCCACCTACACTTTAGCCTTTTTGAAAGTGCCCTTAGGCCTTTTAAAAGTATCATTCAAAATTTTTGTCATTGGAAATTTTGTTCGATGTAAAAAAACCAAAACAATTCCCCACAACAATCTTTCTAATATAATTCTTCCAAAATAATGAATCCAAGGGCACATATCCTTTGGCATTTGTGAAACCTACTCTTTGGGATTTTTATCATTAACCCTTTCCCCACTAAAACATTACCTTATGAAGTAGACCCTTCAAGAATTTTTTTCCATGAAGTAAATCCTTTAGACCTTTTGTACCTACCCTTCAATTTTTTTTAAAATTACCCTTCAAATGTTTTTAAATGATCCATTTTTCCCTTCACACCATTCCTTTAGTCATTTTATCTAACACATTTTTCCCTTTGCATTTACCCTTCAAGACTTTTGTCCTAGGCCTTTACCCTCTAATGTTTTCCCTTCAAGAATTTTTTCTTGGGCCCTTGCCCTTCAAAAATGACCCTTTGGGACTTCTATCCTAGACATTTTCCCTATAAACCAATTCTTTCAAACTTTATGACTTAGACATTTTTTCTGATGAAAATGACCTTTCAGACTTTATGTCTTAGACATTTTTTCTAATGAAAATGACCCTTCAAGAAAATTGCTTTAGAAATTTTGTCTAAGATATTTGGGTCTTTGAGGGAATTATTGCAAAAAAAAATTTCCAAAACAATTTCCCTAACATAATTAATCTACACATTAAAACTATGCAACATTTCCCCCATAACAATTTCTCCAACGAAAATGATTGAAATAATATACCACAATCCCTATAGAATTATCAAGTCTCACCCCTAAATTCAAGCACTATATTATGTATATATATGCTAAAGTGACTTTGAATTTATGTTTTGTAGGAGAAAAATTAGAAAAGATTAGTTTCAAACTCATGGGGAGGCAAAAACTCAAGCAACAAGATCTATGTTGCCTATTAACTCACACATTGAAGATCAACAGTACAAAATTAAACATGGAAACAAAGGGTTGTCCAGAGTGAGTGTGATAGTGTCAAGTGTCACCCTCATGGGAATGTTTAAACAAAGGTTTTTTAAAAGTGACCTATGAGAGTGATAAGTGGAAACATTATGGGAGCCTAGTGCTTAGAGATCCAATGATGCATATGAGACCAATACATAAAGATCAACAGTTCAAGATCAATGGAGAATTTTCAAAAGTCCTATGTTAGGTGAAAAATACATCTAAGTATAGGATCTACACCAACACAAAAAATAATTATGTGTGAGGTAATCCCTTATCATGATTTCTATTTTGTCATTTTGCAACACCAACTGGTAGGTAGCTAAGTAACTCTTTTTTGGCTCAATCATCATTGGGAAGTAGGTACACATGATAGTCATGGCTCATTAGAGGTAGGGTAGTGGATCTAGAAAAATGATTACATCTAATGCCAGCTCAACAACCAATGTGCTCCATTCCCCATGGCACTAAGATACCCCAAAAACTATAATAATACGATGAGTCTAGTTAGTAAAGGGAGAAGATTGGTGTAGTGAAGCCCTAAAGGATTGGTTTTAGAAGATATGTTCTCCATTAGAGCTTATATTTTAGTTCAAGATGCCTTTGATGCTCCCCTTTGTAATGCCCAATCTCACTTGTGAGGATCTAGGCCTTTAGTAATTGAAGATGAACATTTACTCATTTCTTATCAACCTCTATATATTATAGTTAAACTTTGTTTAATGATGAAGGGCTTGGCATAATGTTTAATAAGTTTGAATGCTTTAATATTTATTATTTATGTTGAGCTCTTATGATATTTTTACCTAAATTATATATGGTCTTCTTGTAGCTCATGAAGACATCAACACCTAATATAAGAAATTATCTATGTATGGATAAGACCTTACTCCTCATAATGACACCTAGGTCTAAGCACAAACTGAAGCCTGAATCCCTCAGCTAGGTACCCCAATAACCCATTAAGATCCTAAATGATGTTAAGCTAAGGGAATCAAATATTTTCACCCATGAAAGTATATACCTACATATTATCCATTTTCAATTGGTAGACAATGAATTTCCCTCCCCTTAAGATGGCTTACACCCATAAATGCACCATCATCATTTCATTAACCAAAGTCCTTGAAGGATAGAGTTGTGTCATGGCATAACTATCACAACATAGGCCCTGATGCCTTCTCTACTATGCTTTGGGTGAGAGCATAAGGATTGCACCTTATGTGAATTGATGCTAGTGTAGTTGAGTGTCAAATATTGAGCACTATAAGATTATTCAAGGCCTACACCATGTTGTAACAATTCTAATTATGACACAGATGGAACAGAGAGCTGGGACACCAACTCTAGTAATGATGAAGAAGGTTCTGAGGAAATTGAAAAAGATAAAGTCAATACAGAGGAGGATTTTGTTACCAGAATAGAAGAGATAGAGGAAAACCAGAAAGTGGTGGAGGATGACACTGTCCAGGAAGATCCTAGTGAGGACCCAACTTCTAAGAATGAAAAGGAAATCTCTGTCCAGGAAGATATTCAAAACATGGAGATGGAAATTCAAGATGGAATCAATGAGCAGGAACAAAAGAGTCAAGAAGACTTCTTTGAAGAAGCTAGGAATAGCCCCAATAAAAAGTCTGAGGATTGGAGAGGGAAGAATCAGAATGATGAAATACACACTCCTATGACTTGGGTTAACTGTAAAGCTGAGTCTTCTTCCCAATTAGATTCCTGGTTGTGTAGGGAGATCATTGATCTCAAGAAAAAAGTGGAAACTTTGGAAGATTCTCTGAAAGCTGCTTGGAACAAAGTAAATAACATGGAAAATCAGTTAAGCGAGATCCCTTTGAAGCTTAAAGCTTATGAAAACAACCTCCGAGAGCTAATAAAGGATAACAAAAAGAAAATGGAGGAAGCAACGTCCAACATTTGTGTAGCTACTATCAATATAGGTAAACGAGCCAATGAGGAGACCAAAGCACTAGAGGGTCCCAACAAAAAGACAAGGCAAAGTTCCAGAAAGAAAGATACACAAAAAGGAGCTTTGCTGGAGGTTACCACCTAGGAAACTACTTTGAAAGGAAAAGAAGCCATGAACTTGATACTGGAACTGGATGAATAATCTGGTCCTTCTTGTTGGTTAAGAAACTGGTACTGATCTTTGTTCTTCTTTTGTTAGCTTTTGTTTGTTGTACCACCAGACTTCTATTTTTGGGTTTTGACTAGATGTGTCTCTTATGGTTTCAGGACCATTCAAATCCTATTTTTGCTACCTCACTGTAGTGTTTTTTAGGCATTGCATGTGGGCTTAGTTGTTCTTATTTTGCTCTCTATTAAAGGGTTTTGGGGCCCCTTCAAAACTTGCTTTTACCTCTAATCTAAAATAATTCTAATTATGACTTGGATAGCTACATAAATGCTTGAAAAGACCCATGACTAAAGACACATAATGTTTTACAACATTTTGGTTCTATTACTAGGATGTGTTAAATTTTGTTGTTATAATGGTGCCCTAGAATATTTCTATGACTCTCCCTTGAGAACATCAAGTGCTATACAAAATGATTGGATGATAGATTTTCACTGAGTCATCTATCTTGTAGATGATAGAAACCAAGAAAGTGGGTCTAGAAGAACTTGCATGATGCCCTATATGAGGTTTTCTTTTATGAACTATCAGAGCAAGTGTGTAGATGGTTGGTTGTTTATGTGATACATATAATTTAAAACTATGGATAACACCTCAAATGGACAAAAGAAGCACCCATAAAGGCTTGAGAACTTAGATTCCATTTAGAATAGAGTTGTAGATAAATGGTGGTAAGGGTGTTGAATAACTTCATGCTTAAATTCATAGTATTGACATACTCCTACCCTAAAGAAGTAGAATATTAGTTCTTTCATGAACCTAGAGGTGGATTTTTAAAATAATTTGACACCAAAATCAATAATATAATTGTGGATTTTGGTTATGAGACCATAAAAATGGAAGGCTAAATTCCTCTCACATATGAGTAGTGCAATGGGAAAGAAGGGGATGAATAGGTGAGGTGCAATAAAAAGAGATGAGTACTTTAACACTTGAGAGCTTAGGAGATAAGATTATAAAAATATTAGGCATGGGATAATTGAAGATATGGAACCTATAAGTACTAAGAGGACCCATAGTGAGAAAAAAGGTAATGGGGAAGGATATCTTGAATGGAAACAACTAGAGGAAGGAACCCTTAAACCCATGGAATAAGTTCTATAGTTGATAGGTGAATGATCGGGGTCCCTATAAAAATTGACCATTAGAGATGCATTAGATGTACCTACCCCTTTTGACCTATGGTGTGAGATCATGCACTATAACCCCCACAGGAAGACATATGATTGATAACTAATCCCATTCTCAACATAGACTTTGCCCATTTTTCAGACTTAGACCATAATTTTATGATTGAAAAAGTTGTTCCTTATGAGGAGATAAGTGATGATACCTCTAGACCTTAAGGAGTTAGCCTAACTAGATAAAACATGAGTGAAATCATCCTAGTCTATCCAATATTAGCTATGCATCCTAGGTAATAGCCTAGAAGAAGTATCCCCACACCTATAATCAATAGTATAGAACCATCATCTTTTGAAATACCAATGGGAATGATATGATAAGTGCCTAAACTAGTGGTTGGAGGAATTAGAGGACCATTGGTAGGACAAGTACAAGGGGAACAAGTGCCTCAAACACCAACTACTCCCCCATCTTATATTTATGATGAGATGTCCATGAACTTGACCAAGTATCAATGCATGGAGAATTCTACATAGCATGTGCTCAAGTGTGAATTATAATGGTACACTTAAGGAATGACTCAATCTAAGTGCAAGGCAACCCTATTCACGATGCCCTTTCTTGATCATGCCCATACTTGGTATAGTAAGTTTGATCTTAATTAGGTTATGGTTGATTATGACAGCTTAAAGGAAGCCTTTCTTGAAAGAATTTGATATACCCAAGTTTGAGAAGTAGAGCATCACCATGCTCAAGAAAATTAACCAAGGATTATCAAAGAGAGTGCACTTATACGATACTAGATTCAAGACTCTCCTTTCCAAGAAAAATTATGATATTCACCCCTCCTAACATGTGTGATGGTTCATTAGAGGATTTCTAGTACCATTTAGAAAGGCACTATCCATGAAAACATTCATAGACCCTCATGAAGTGATTAGATCCATGGTTAGAGCTAAGGTATTTAAGAGAATTTATATAAGAATTATCCCTTTCATAGAGGCATTGATTGTGTTTATGGCCTCTTAATTAAAAAATATAACCATTAGTTCATTTTAAGATGCTAGAAGTGGGTTGTGGTGCACCAATTGAGAGACAGAAGGCCATAATAAAAAAAACTACCCTCAAAGGAATGTGCACGCACTGCTTCTCAACTATGAAGTTTATCATGAGGCACATGATGTTCATAACTACCCTTTATTACAACATGACAATTAGGTCAACACAACTACCTATTATTATTTATGTAATGCCTATACCATACCATAGATGATTATCACACAATAGATGAGATGCACAAAAACATGTGGAGAGGCACAAAAAAAGCAATGCCAATAGCATGAGGGAAAGGATCCTAAATAAATGAGGGTGAGGTGGTGGACATGGTAGAGGAAGGTTCCCAATAGAATCATATTTATAAGTGTGGATTGATCGAGCACTATCATTGTGACTATCCTACACATCTAATGTGTGGATATAGTCAAGGAACACACAAGGTCAAGGAATTCCTTGACCTATACAAAAAACTAACCCAAGGTAGAACCAATAATGACAAGGCCATAGGGATGATCAAGCATGAGTATAAAGAGGTGAAATAGACTCTAAAGGTATATCTAGTCTACATGTACTCAATCAAAGTGTAGGAAACTACTCAAAGTAGACTCACCACTCAATCTCTAAGTGTATAAGTACCAAAATTACACCTAAAATATGGGGAGACAAGCCAACTTGAGCATATTATATACCTAAAACCCAAAGTTTTGCCTTATCTAAACCCTATACACCAAAAGGACACCTTAAAGTAAGCTATGAGTGTGATCCAAAACCTAAAAAGAAAGTTTTAACTGGCATGATACCTAGAGGCATAGGCTACCACATCTCATAATAATTAAGATAGCCAAGATGCTAAAGTATAATAGCTAATAGAGATCTTGTGCCTCTTAAAAAATAAAGGGATGTTTTACTTATTACATAACTTTATTCTAGAACATGTAGGGAAATAATAAGTTGAATTCATCATGCCATTCATGGAAAAGGCATGAGACGTTAGGCATACATAAAATATGGAGTATGACCAAAAATCTTGGTGAATTACACCATTGATGGATGGTTTGTCTACAAAGTCTTTATCAACATAGGCACTAAGGTCAATATCCTAACTAAGAATGCATGGGAAAAGATGGGTAGGCCACCTTGAGGCATTATCCCCATGTATTCTTCATGGATAAGAAGACTCGAGCACAATCAATTAGAATTATGAAGGGTATCATTATAGTTATTATGGGAATTTAATTCCATGTCGACTTTAAGGTAATCAAGTTGGTTGAATAGGATAACTATCCAGTGATTATAGGAAGGCCATGGTACTATGCAAATAATGTTGATATGTTCTTTAAGAAGTGATATATGACCTTAAAAAATGGTAATGAAAGGGTAGTGATTCCCCTCTTAAGTGACTAAGGACCCCCATATATGGAGAGTATTGATTTAGAGGATGAGATCAACCATATATATAACATCATGGTGCACGAAGTTGATAATCTCAACCTTTTTGATCAAGGATTGATCTTTTAGGAGGATGGGAAATCAACCTCAAACACCATTGATGTCACTTGTGACTAATGGATCAAAGAGGCTTATGAGGACACTATTCATAAATACCACTTGGTATGTGTAAAATAACTAAATATTATGAGGATTGGCTGGGTCTAGATTGATTACACTCTATAATTATGGGTCTCATGTAATGGGGAGAAAGGAAATAAGGTACTCCACCTAAGAAAAATCAAGCTTGTAGTGCTCCCAAAATTTTAAGGGAGTAACCCAGTGGAAAGGTATATCCATGATCTTAAATCATGCATCCACAAATAAATAGATTAAATGGGAACACTAGTGTATACCTTGAGAAGCACTACTATGCATTGGTAGGTAGTACAAAAGTATAGCTTGAGAACTTGGCTAGAGGTGAAACTTATCATTTACACTAGATTTGAGAGGAGTAATGAGGACTTGGATATATCATCATACTCTGGTGACTTTGATCCCATGGTGTATGTGCAGCTATGTGAAGAAACATGGACTAACTATGGTGTGACTACCCTAAAGAACTTATGGGTGTATGCCTTCTATAAAACACTGAAGACATGGATGTAATCATGGTATGTGGTCAAAAAGATGTTCCAAGAGATAACCAATTAGGATTCCCTTAAGGATAAGTTTATGCACACTTTCTCCTTTTCCTTATATAACTTGGAATTGATCAATCCACTACAATTAATTTGGAGGGTAGTGTTCAAAGACATTTCCATCCTTAGGGAGTGCCTAAAAGACATGTTATGAGAAAAAGTGTATAATATGATGAAACTTAAGAGTGTTATTGAAAATTATTGACTGTTAAAAGAAATATCATATGCTATGTACATGATAGCACTCCTAGTGAAGAAGACCTCACTCATATTCACATAGAGATAATCAAGGGAACTCAACAAGTCAAACACTCATACCAAGAAAATAATGAACCATACTATGTACCATTAAGACCATCAAAGTGGACATTAGCATAGAAGGAGAGCCAAAGATAGCTACTCTGGTTACTTATTGGTTTGACACAAAACTTGTACACATCATAGACCTCCTAAAGGAGTTCTAAAAATTACTTACTAGGACTTATTAAGATATGAAGGTCACCAAACCATCCCTTGGGAAGATTAGCATAAAGCTAATTGATGGTGTAAGACTAGTGAAGAAATAACCCTATAGAATGAATCCTAACCTCCATGCCAAGGTTAAAACAAAGATCAACATAATCATGGATACGAGGGTCATTTTACCTATGTAACATTTTGAGTGGGTGATCTTGATGGTGATAATCATCAATAAAGATGGGCATATTCACATTTTCATTGATTATAGAATGTTTAATTCCACCTACATTAATGACCCCTTCTTGACTCCATTCACCAATGAAGTCCTGGAAGGTGTCACAGGTTTTAAGATCTACACCTTCACTAATGGGTTCTCTAGATACCACCAAGTATATATTAAGGAGGAGGACAAGCCCAAAATAACCTTCACAACTAAATGGGGATATTTTCCCTATATCATGATGCCCTTTGGACTCAAAAATGCACCAACTATGTTCTATAGAGTGGTGATCACCATGTTTGAAGACTTCATCCACAAGTTCCTCAAGGTTTACCTAGATTACTAGATGGTGTATGGCCTTATTAAGGACCATTGTTATAACCTATGAGTAATGTTTGATAGGTACAAACAACTTCATATATCCTTAAACATTAAAAAGTGCATCTTCATGACATCATTTAAAACCCTATTCAAGAACATCATTTATAAATATGGGTTTCTTATCGATCTTATTAATATTATGATCATCATTCAACTCTGGACTCCTTCTATGTAAAAATACACTCATGCCTTTCTTAGTCATTGTGGCTATTATAGAAAATTTATAAGGATCTATGAAAATATTTTATCACTACTAAAAGAGCTCTTTTGTAAGGATGGTGTGCTCTACTGAGATTAATCAAAAGGGGATGCCTTTGAGAATTTTAAGATTAGATTAGCTGGCATACATATCCTATAATTTCCCAACTGGATGACCCCATTCCATGTCAATGTTGATGCATCTAGATATGTAATTGGTTCAATCTTGACACAACCTAGTGAAGGTAAAATGGATCACCCTATCTCTTTTACTAGCAAAAAATTAACAAAGGTAAAGCATAACTATATCATGGGTGAGTGTGAGGTGATCATCATGGTTTATGCCCTATAAAAATTTAGATAATATTTATTCACAACCCCATTCATATTATTCATAGACCATGAGGAACTTAAGTACCTCATGAATAAACCCGTTCTTCATGGGCACATTTGTAGATGTATCATTTTGTTTCTAGAATTCTAGTTCTTCATTGTGATCAAGCATAAAAAATATAACTTAGGCCCAGACCATTTATCTCGAATAGACTCTAGTGATGCATTAGTGCCTATTAAGGATGATATCTTAGATGCATAACTTTATAGAATCCAACATGCCCCTGAGCACTTGCTAGAGATAGCTACCTTTTTAACATCTGGATCATGCCCCAAACAATGAAAACTAGAGAAAAAATAACTCATAGTGTATGTCACCCCCTTTCAACCCATTATCAAGGAATTATACAAACTAGGTTGAGATGAAGTTTTATGTTGATGTGTCTTGGAGTATGAAATGGAATACATCCTACATGAGGTAGACAATGGGATAGTAGGAGGCCATTACACAAGAGATATAATGGTGTGTAAGGTGTTGTAGTCAAGCTTGTGGTGGCCAAGTCTATTTTAGGATGTGAAGGATTATGCTAAGGCATGTGACATATGTCAGTGCATAGGGAAGCCTAACCACTAGGATGAGATTCCTCTCATCCTCATTATTTCTCAAGAATGATTCAAAAAATGGTCCATTGACTTTGTTGGACAAATTACTCCCATAACATAGTGCATAAACATGAGGTACATTCCTACAACCACTAACTATTTAACCAAGTAGGATAAGGCCATGCCAATAAAAAACTACATAGCTACCATAAGAATAAATTTCATATGAGATAATTTCATAAGCCATTATGGGTTCCCACTCATCTTAACCATCAATAGGGGCATAACCTTCATTAATGAAACTATGTGGATCCTGTTATTATAATACATAGTAGTGCATCATAAGACAATGCCTTACCATCCCCAAGTGAATGTCATATCTAAGGCATCTAAAAATATCTTGGGTATATGCCTTACAAATGTTTGGATGATCAAGTGTCAGTAGTGTTATGGGCATATCACACAACTTCCAAGTGCCTGAATAATGTTACACCATTTCAACTGGTATTTGACACTGAGGTGGTTATACCAATGGATTTATTCATTCCATCATTATGAATCACATGCATTGGTAAATTACATGACTAAAAATAGCTAAATGTAAGGATAGAGGACTTATATAATTTAGATAAGGTGTGTGCCCAAGCAAGGTGGAGCTAGAAGATAGAGAGGGCATGTTAGAAGCTCTATCATGAAAATCATATAAGGCACAAGGTGATAACATAAGGGGAATTAGTTTTTATCTATGATTATAAGTATATCAAGCATCTAAGAAAGATACATATAAGATGGATGGGTCTATATGTCATCCATAACATCTTAGAAACTAGTGTATGTAAGTTGTACATATTGTCAGGTAAAATAGTCCTTGAGCATATAAATGGTGACTGATTGAAGATATATCAATAATAAAGTGGAACTTATGCCATAAAAAATCAATTTATAGGTCATAAGTGAGATATATTAAGCAATAAAAATAAATTTTGATGCAATCTAAAAAGGTTCTTTTTATGTGTGTTATTTGTAGTTTTATTGTGATTAGTGAATAAGTGGTGCATTAAGGCTGCTAGTAATATGTTCTTGGCACTTTCATGCATAATTATAGCTGAGTGAGTTGAGAATGATTTCCTTCCAAGCACTTGAGGCTGTACACATAAGTTATGGGCATGTGATTTTTTCTAGAATTAGACACAAGGTGTACTAGATCTTCATGCATATGATTCAAAAAGTGAGGCATACATGGGCCTACAAAAGGGATAGTTTGACACTTGAAAGTATAATATCAGTCAAGTGAGTTGAGAGAGGCTACTTACTAAGCACTTATGGCTAGACACCTAAGTTTTTGGGTGCATATAACTCATTGGACTTAGAGAAAATGTGAATTGAGAGAGTCACATAAGATACAAGTGTAGAAGAGATAGAGTGAAGATGAACAACATGATCATTTGTAAGAGATAATATGATAATGATACACTAGAGGGCTAACACAAGGGATTTTTATGGGGTAGTAAAGGCCAAGGTAAGAAGATGAAAGTGTATTAAAACTGATTAAGATAAATAAGTGCACTTGAAATAGAAGTGTAATAGGTAAAGGAAAAGGGACCAAGGAGGATGAATCATGTGCATGTGAGGTGATGCACCCAAGTTATGATATTTAAGGTGAAGGTCATGAAAAATGAAAAATCATAGCATAAGATCATCAGGTCTAGTTGGCATCCACCCAAATCAAGGTGGAAAGTGATCATTTAAGCTACATGTCACTTCACCAAAAAGTTGTTAGAAAAAGTTAAAGAGGTAGAAATGGAGGCACACATATTTTCATTGAATGCAAAAATAATAACATATTTTTGTGGATATAATGGGTCATAGAGAATCCCAAGGAGTATAGTCACCATCATGCCATTAATAAACCATAATTAAGGTGGTAGATGAGAATAGAGGAATAAAATAGGGAAAATTTGACTACGTCTGATTACAAACCTTATGATAATTTGGATTTAGAATATAAAAAATTAAGAAAAATCAAAAAATTAGAGATTTGAAGAAAGGAGACCTTACTATGGTAAGACCCTAATCACCCCTAAGATGTCAAAAGTGAATGAATGTGTAAAAAAATGAGATGTGTCCCCTATGAGATTAACATAAGAAAGAAAGGAGCACAAATTGAGCAAGAACCAAGTAGAAAAAAAGTAAAGTGATGTCGAGGCCACCATTTAATGCACATGAAGCTCAAAATACAAACATAAAATCATGAAACTCATGCCTATGAGAAGAACTAATAAATATTGAAGGATTTGGCAAGATAAACAAACCATAATTTAACACCAATAGGTTCAAAATAGGGAAAAAGTAAATGAGTTTAGGCCCACAGAAGGCATAGAAATAAGCAAAAAAAGCATGTCTAGTAGTAGAAGCCACTACCACAAAAATATAAGCACTATTAGTAGAAAGAATAAGCATCACCAAAATTTATTTGGAGGCATTTGATAAGATGTCATACAAGGACATGCATTTTCTCATAGAGGTCTTGATGGGAGAAAACTAGGCATCATTCACACATAAATTCCAACTAAAATAATATAATCATTGGATGTCAAACAATATGAAACACCTATTGAAAGATTGGGTGATAGACATAGGGGTAAAAACTCCAAAATTTTTAGCACTATTCAATGTCTCAATCTAAGATAAACTAGTGACCATAAACACGATGCAACTCTATGAGTTGCTGAGTTTTAGGAAGCTAGAATAACTCATGATTTTCCTCCTCTTGTCCATCCATAGGTAATGGTGATACTTCATAGGGAGGTGCATGAATCTATCTATAAACCTTATTTTATGAATCACTAAACTCCCAAGCTCTAGTGCAAATATTTTCTATATGATTCTACAGTCTAAAGGGTTGGGAAACTCTTAGGTTACTATAAAGGAGGTTTCACATTCTTGATCAAGAATATTAATGATCCTAGGATGAGAGTAACCATTTTCCTGGTTAGTTCAAAACTATGTCTTGGTATTTGGGGTGGATGTAAAAAAGGCTTACCTATGCATCACCTACCACGTGGCATAAGGGGTGAAATTTAACATCACCAAGTTCACTATAGAAGATATAATAAAGAACATGCTCAAATGCCACATAGTGTGAGAAACCTTTTAAGGGGGGTCTATGTTGATATTTATTATGATGGAGGAGATCAATAGGATCAATGGTGAGGAGGATAACCTATGGGACTTTCTAGTGTATAATGACTCCTTGGTTATGAAATTACAAAATTATACTTTCCCCCCTTCCTTCACTCCAAAGTATAAAGCTTGAGTAATGGGATACTACACATGATATATTGAATAATTAAGAGATGAATGGTTTATCCCTGATAAACTCCCCCAGAGTCTATTTATAATGGTGAATTTTTCCATTATAAAACACTTCTATGTCATTTAATCGGTGCTCAAATATGGGAATCACTCTGATTGGCTAAAACTACCTTATGCATTTTCATCTAATTACTTCAAAGAGGAACTAATAATAATCCCTAATGTGTAGAAATTGGATATATTGATGAAGATTGTGGATGCATAAATATGTAGGCTAAGTACTAATACAAGAACCCATGGGGTAAAGCAACCAAAGATGAGGTGGATGATTTGGATGCCACTGATATCTACCACATCAAAAGAGAAGTCATCCTTGGGCACATCCACAAGATATTTTATGAGATGAAGCTAAAGAATAAGGGCATGTATGTGTACAAAGATGATGATCTCCCCCTTTAGGTTGATGAAGAAGGATACTTGGTTCTATTGACACCAATAAAATCCCCTTAGAAGAAGTGGGGAGAAACCCTAGTGGAAATATTAGAGCACGTCTAATTGAAGATTGCCTTTGATGATGAAGCTACCTCCTCTATGACAAATAAGAATCATGTGTTATTTACATTAGGAATTACATCACCTAAGCCAAGGGATAATAAAAATAAGAAGTCCAAGGGGCTAGTGGTGATTCCCATGATAACCTTGGAAGAGATGGAGGTGCAAGAGGCATGAGAGGAAGTAGAGGTAAGGGAAGCACATGAAGAGGAAAAAGAAGAATATGGAGGGATAAAATTATACATCATCTAAGAATAAAAAATAGAATAAGATCTAAACACTATAGAAATTCATGAGTCTCTCTAAGGTAGCATTTGTGTTGTGCTTGGGGAGGTATAAAAACCATCAATTACCCTAACTACAAAACTCGTGATGTAGCCTCCACAAATTTGAGAGGAAAAAAGGTTTAAATAAATAAAAATGGGCATCAATAAGGACCATATAAAGGTGACATTGGCATTATATAAAAAAATGGAGGTCATGAAGGCTAGGGGCATGACCCAGGTGGAGATTAACAAAATTAAGGTTAAGGAGATAAGGGCCAAGGAGGAAAAGATAGCCATAATAGTAAATAAGAGGAAGGTGGATATAAATAATGTCCAAAAGGAAAATAATAGGAGAGAAATGAGAGAAAAAAGGGTTACTAAAAGTGCAAAACCCATAAAGGAAAAATCAGTAGAAGTGCCTAGTTCCCCCACCAATATAATGGAGGAAGCTGTACCAAAGGCACACCCAAGTAGTGAAGGGGTAATTGGGGAAAATGAAGGTGATATTATCACCTTAAAGAATAAAATAAAGAGTTTAGTGGAAACCCATTAGACTCAAGATGGTGAAGCTGGCACTAATGAAAAAGAAGAAGCAGATGGTGGGGACAAGTTCAAGGAAGAACCCATGCTAGAGAAAGAGGACACATCAAAGGTAAACATTTAAGAAAGCATTGGTTAAAATGAAGGAGAGAAATAATAGATAGAGCTATCAATCCAAGGAGAGTTATTTAAGCCAAGTCTATGAGATAAGGAACAAAAGGGGTTCATAGATGAGGATTATTAAATGATGGAGTATATTCCACCTAGAATTACCATGATATTGATTCATTAGAAACTATCATTTACCTTTGATAGTTATATATATATATTATCCTTAATTTTATTTACCATAGAAGGTAGTTATCAATGTAGACCAACGATAGGAAGGGCATAAATCACTTCTTGTCAGCCCCTATGTAATGAATCAAGTAAGGTTAGCTAATGCCCTCATCTGAATGGCCTCTGAGGTAGCATATAAGAACATCATTAATGATGTTACAACCTTAAGATAGAATAAGATCACACTACAAGAAGAATAAAATATCAAGGCCATAAATTTATAGTTATAGTAACTGGCTGAGCATATGGAAGAAGCTGAGCCATCCGTCCTAGATGACATTGACATTTAAAATTTTTTGGAGGTCAATAAGGTGTGTGTGCTAGTGGAGTAGATGTTTCAAATATTGAAGGTGAAATTATTTCCATAATAATATGAGGACCCTTTTTTCCATAAAGTAAGATATTTATAGAAAATTTGAAGAGGTGGAAGACCTCTTCATGAAGCTTGAAGAGGGAGCAAAAGTGGCTGATGCAATCTTTTGTAACTTCTCCACCTAGGCATTAGTCATCAATGCATGCCTCAAAAATAAAAGGGGGAGAAGGATACACTAATGTAATAATAATAAAATGTGATTATGTCTAAGTGCACTTAGGTAATGGTGCAAGTCAACACTTTGAGTGCCCAAATCAAGACCCAAGAGCAAGACTTGGAAGAACTCTTTCATGTGTTACAAAAAAAAGTCTAAAAACAAGGATTGATCCTCAATGGAGGCATAAAAATGGAAAAGGAAAATATATATTACTTTAGAAAATATTTGGAGAATGACATACTCACACTCAACACCACCTCCACAAAATTAGATAGCATCATAGAAGAACTCAAGCTCATAATCCAAGGCTTTAAAGACTTCAAAGTGAAACTAAAGGAGTACATGCTTGAGTTTTATGCACCTTAAACACTAAAAGATTATTCAAAGGGTGGGATAATTATTTTTTATGGGGTAATGTTGGTCCAAAAATACATCTATGTATAGGATCCATGCCAACATAGTAGATACTTAGGTGTAAGGTAATCACTTATCATGATTGTTATTTTATCATCTTATAGCGCTAGTTAGTAGGTGGCTAATTAAATCCTTTCTGGCTTAATTATCATTAGTAAGTAGGTGTATGGGATAATAAAAAGTCATTAGAGGTAGGTTAATAGATATGGAAGCATGATTATATCTAATGCTAGCTCAGTAACTAGTGTGCTTCAATCCCCATGGCACTAAGACACCCTGAAACACTATAATATCAAGATGAGTCTAGTTAGCAAGGGGAGAATATTGGAGTTAAAAATACCTAGAGGATTGGTTCCATATTCTATGTTTTCCATTATATATTAGAGTTTAGTTTGGGATGATTTTGATACTCCCCTTTTTAATACCCAAGTTCACTTGTGAGCCTCTAGGCCTTTAGTAGTTAAAGATGAGCATTTACTCACTTGTTGTCAACCTATATATATATATATATATATATTGTAGTTAAACTTTGTTTAATGATGAAGGTATTGGTACAATTTTTAATAAGTTTTAATGCTTTAATTTTTAATATGTATCTTGAGCTCTTATGATATATTGACCTAACTCATTTATGGTGTTCCTATAGCTCATGAGGACACCAACACTTGATATAGGAAAGAATCTATGTATGGGTAAGACCCTGTGCCTCATAATGATACCTATGTCTAAGTTTGAACCTAAGCCTAAGTCCCTCAACTAGGTACCCTAGTGACCCATTAAGCACTTGAATGACATTAATCCAAAGGAACCCAAGACTTGTACCCATGAAACTATAGACCTACATCTTATCTACTTTCACCTAGTAGATAATTTCACTCCCCCCAAGATGGCTCACACTAATGAATTCACCAATACCATTGAACTAACCAAATTTCCTAAAGGATAGATTTATATCATGGCATAACTAACCCAACATGGGACCCAATCCCTTCTTTGTTATGCTTCAGGTGAGTGCATAAGGCTTGTACCTTATGTGAAGTGATGATAGTGTAGTCAAGTGTCAAATGTTGAGTTCTATAGGATTATTCAAGGACTATGCCACATTGTAACAAGTCTAATTATAACTTGGATAGTTAGATAAGCACCTAAAAATACCCATGATTGAAGACATATAACTTTATATAATATTTTAGGATAAGCGAGAAGCTACCACATGGAATGAAGATGTTTGAGCTATGACTATAAAGAGCACCGAGGCCCCTTATAGATTTTATAAATGGCATGATCACATTTCATCATAAAGTAGATTGATATCATAAATCAACAATGGAATATTCCAAGATTTAGACCTACTAAGGTGGAGATGTGTGTCTCAAAAGAAACGATCATATTTTGAGAGGTAACAAATGGAATGACATGGATAGATTATGTATAATATTTTGACACTTGATCTATATTTATTGATGTCCATTGGGTCTCATAGCTAAGTTAGATTAGGAATATGAACATGAATGTGATATGAAATTAAAGGTTAGGTAATGGAACAAAAAGGGTTAAGTTTATAACAGGCAAACATGCAACACACAATTATTTTTGGTTAGTCACAGTTTCACTGGTTCTAAATCATTTGAAAGGTGATACTTGTCTTCATCGCATGTTTGAGATCCATTTTGGAGGCAACTAATTTGAAGGATAAACTAGTTGTTTTCATAAAATATAAAAGGAGGCATGTATATGTTTGGTAAATAGTGAATATTTTGAATATTTTCATGTAGTTCGAGCTATAGTTATAAAAAATCACCTTCATCTTCATGCACATACACATGTTGCATAACTTTTGCAAAGGCTATTTTAGAACTGATAATTTCCAAAAGACTCTTAAATAGTTTTAGACCAAAGTTAGAACTCAATTTTTGAATACCACATGTAATGACCTTGCATAAACTTAGAGGATGATGCAACCCCTTCCCTAAATCTATATAGATAATTGTAATCCAACTTGGATTTTTGTCATAGAATTTTGAATACAGGAGTAACATCAATTTTGACCATCAATGAATGTGTTTGTGTATTTTATTTCCAATTTTTATGTAATTAGTTGTTACTTTCTTTGGTTGTATGTTTAAATAATATTTAGTATGCAATAGATGCAAATGGATTATTGGTTATTTTGATTGATGTAATGATATATAGATGTAAAATAACTATTGATGAATTGGTAAATATATTGATTGGGATAATTAAGTTCTAATTGATTCATAATTATGATTGTGCATGAGTTCTTTCTTGATATATTTTTATCTATGTGTGTAATAACTACCTCAAATACTTCACTAGCCTGAGCCATAATCTCTTGATTAAGGGCATGCAATGGCTGCCCTAAAAGGAGCAACCTTTGTTTGAGGATTTTAAATTTCCTACATCATTATTTCCTTAGACTTATTATCCATGTCTTATTGTGTGTGTAATTACTTCTAGTAATAAGCATAGGTTTTAAGAGCACTTTTTATTTTAGAAACTAGCTAGGGAAGTGATTCCTAAAAATCACAAGTCTTTCTTTTCTACCTTACCCTTCCCTCATTTTTGAGTTTGTTTTGAGATGTTACCCACTTTAGATTAGAAACCAACCTCTTATTTAACTCATGTAGAGAATCAATACCCTTTAGGAACCACACCTCCATCTAAAAAACCTTGTCAACTACATGTATACCCTACCATCTATTCCATCAATAGGTTGAAATAGACTGCATACCTAAAAATCATGCCCTGGAGTGGTGTTTACCTCCATTGAGATCCTAAAATGTTAGAGGATACATTCTTACATTATGGTGTGCATAAAATTCACATCAATAGTCTCATTGGTGCTAGAAAGAGGGAAGCACCCTCAAGAGTAATAGTTATCCCTTACATAGAGTTACATTGGATTCACCTAGGAGAATGACTTGATCTAATTCCTAGGTTGGTTTTCTAGTATCACCCTTGTCAAATCATAAGAGACCTAGAATTGTGCCAATAGTCCTAATTCAAAATAATCCACCTCCTTTAATAGGGAAACCCTTACCCATATGGAAACTTTTACCTATTAACCAACCATTGGATCAACCCTAGTTATTTAGATCTACTATTTCCATCCTTAGAAACATGCATGATTCACCTTGAAATCCCAAAAAAATTCTACCATCCTTTGTTCCTTTAAGGGAAAGGACAACAAAAGAACATATTAGATATTTAAAGCTACACTAAGGATAATGAATGTTGTCCATGAAGATGTTGCATGTATATTATTCCCTTTTACATTAATGGATGCTACTTATGATTTATATTTAAATCTAATAGAAAATGAAAATTTCATCACTTCTTGGGATGAATGTCAAACAAATTTTACTACACAGTTTGGATAGGTCACCAATCTTGGTTTGGTATACCAATACTTCATCAGTATGAAGAGAGAACCTAATGAGCCCATTCATGATTTCAATGCAAGGTTCCATAAGATGTACAATTGGTTGATCCTAAGACATAAACCAAATGAGAAATTAATGTTGGAAATGTAAAAAAATGTGTTGGAACTAATTACTATGGTATTCTTAAGAATATTATCTACTATAAATAATTTTGCATATGAATTTGAAGAAGCCATAAATATATACAAGTAACTCAATCCTCAGATGCCTAGTGTTCCTAATGTCAACAATAGATTTCTAGCATTAAATCCAATACCACATGTGAATTAAAATGCTCCCACATATAATCAAAATAAATTGTATACACTACCTCCATTAACATAGACCACACAATCACATTTCAAAATTTTGAATAATCATGTGACGGGTAATGGTTATCTGTAGAACCAAAAAGTGGCTAGACTTACCAATTCCATTTTACAAGGTAAGGATTCCATAAATGTAGAACTAGAATATATTCAAAAGATGGTTTAAAAGTTGATCAATGATTTCTTAAATATGCAAAGGAGGATTGGAAATGCCAATAACCCAAATGGAAATCAAAATGCTAGATTTTAGAGATACAATCAACCATTTAATAAGCTTATGAACAATATGGAGTAGCCTATCAAGATCCTAGAGATCAACATAGTAGAGATGACTCTTCCCAATTGGTATATAAATAACAATAATTCCAAGCATGTTGATATCAACTACATTGAATTTTTCACAACATTCATAAATTTTCAAAGAGAGGTGGTTAAACAAGATTAGATGCATTATCCTCTTGAGCATCATCTATATCCTAGCTCTTCCAGAACTACCATGTTATGTAAAACTAATGAGTTTCCATTTCCAGGTAAGATGACAATGAGACAAAGGACAATATAGATGAATTTTATTGGGTGAATATAATCTAAGGAATAAGTAGTCACTTATAACATTGACTCCTCCAAATTCCATGATGATTCCTCCTAATCCTAGAGAAGATAATAATCCACCCCCTCTAGAGGGGAATGATCAGTAATAGAGTAAGGAAGAACCAAGTAAAGGAGGATACAAAATTGTTGTGGATACAAATAAGATCAAGATGAATATAGATCTTCATGAATTATCTCATATTATCGAATAAAAGGAGGTGATGTATAGTATATTACTAGAAAGATGCCTATAGATAAAGTGAAAGCATCCATAGATAAATCAAAAGTATCTAACACCAATGTCATCTATAAGAGCAAGATAGAAGTTTCAAACTTCTTGTTGACTATTTGGGATTTTGATAAGAACATTCATAATTGTTTAGATGATTCTAGAGCTTCTAAAACTATCATGCCTACTTTTATATGTCAAAAACTTGTTTTGACATCAAGCCTTTCAAAGAGGATAGTTTCAAAATTATACAAGACAGTCATCCTAATAGTTGGATAATTGACCAATGTGCATATTCAAATAGCATATAAACCACATGTCTCTATGACTAATGATATTCTAGTGGTAAATATACTCAAAGGCTATGATCTTCTTCTAAGCAAGGATTGGTCTAAAACACTCAACATATATCTCTCTACAAATCTCTCATAGCTAGATACCATGGAGAGGAATTACAAAGAAAATTAGAATTGATAGAGAACCCAAAATAAAGTATCCCATTATGAAATACAACATCAAGAATGAAGAGGTAAAGTATGAGTCACCCAACCTTGGTATTTATAATTTTACTACTTAAATTCAAGTACAAATCCTAGAAACTAAAGGTTATAATTAACTATGGACTCTGCACTTTGATGGTGCTAGATATAAGCAAGAATCAGGCATGGGAATTGAAATAATTGATCCATAAGGTAATTTTTTTTGGAATAATACAAATTTTAATTTCCATTCACTAACAATAGAGTTGAGTATGAGGATTTGATTTTAGGATTACAATTTACACTTAAGAATAATGTGAAACAAATACTAGTATTTGGTGACTCGAAACTAGTGGTCAATCAAGTCAGAAACAAATATCCATGCAAGCTATCTTATTTGAAAAGATACAAGCATAGAGCATGGGACTTGATTGAAATATTTGAAGCCTTCAACATAGTAGCAATTCCCAGAGATAAAAATTAGACCATTGATTCATTAGCTACTACTACTAATTTGAAGCCACTCCAAGAATCTAAGGTAAACAAGTTTCCAATTAAACTGGTACCTTACCCCCTATTCTAAATAACATTGAAACTTTCTAGGTCTTTGATGATGATCAGTAGATTATTTAGTTTTTAACCAGTTTAGGGGAATTTGAATCCAAGATCATCAATGATAAGGACATTAATCACCTCTATCAAGAGGAATTAGATAAAGAGATCATTCTTCATCTAAGAGAAAATAAAATTACAATTGAGTTGGTCTCCTTGGAAAGACCATTTGACATAGATCCTCAAGCTCATAAACTCAGGTAGCCCAAGGTCAATGAATCAAACTTCATAAGGTAAAATCTAGGAGATGATCATATCCCATGCTATGTTAATATTGGTCTTAGTTGTACCCTAAAAGAGAGGCAGTGCATGAAGGATTTAATCACTTGATATAATGATGTAATTGCCTACACATATGAATATTTGAAAGTATATGACCCACAGGTCATTACTCATATGATTAATTTGAAGCTAGATAAAAATCTATTTATATAGAGGCAAAAAATGATTAACCCTATTTTGGATCCTCTCATTTATAAATAAGTGGGGAATATATTGAGAAAAAAATCATCTTTCTAGTAAAACATTCTACTTGAGTGGCCAATTTGATCTTAATAAGAAAGAAGAATGGTGAGATCAAATTATGTGTGGATTTTAGGAACCTAAACAAGGCTTCTAGAGAGGACAATTATCCTTTGCCTTCTCTATATGAGGTGATAAAAATAGTAAGTGGTTTTGAAATGATGTACTTCTTGGATGGATTTTTAGGCTACAATTAGGTATTGGTGCAATATGAGGACAAAATGAGGATGGCATTTACCACAAAGTGAAAAAATTATTCATATAAGAGGATGCATGTTGGCTTAATAAACATAGGAGATACCTTTTAATGTGCCATGGATCATGTTTTCAAAGGAGTATTAGGAAAATGCATAATCATTTACATGGATGATGTTATAATATTTTCAAAGAATAAGACCACATAAGTCACTTATAGTCCATATTCAAAAGATGTAAAAGGTTTGATGTTGTATTAATCATACATAATATCATATTCTAAGTGACCTAAGATAACCTTATATGGCACATCATCACCAAGGATGGGATCACCATTGATCTAAATAGAATTAAGGTGATTTAAAAAATTCAGCCACCAAACAATAAAAAGGAACTTAAATCATTCTTCAAAAAGATTAACTTCATAAGGAACTTCATCTCAAGATTTTCAAAAAAATAAATTAGATATATTAATTCCATGCTCAAGAAAGATGCCAAAATAAAATTGATAGTTGAAGCCTAAAAGTCCTTAAACTTTAAAGATGCAATATTGTAGGCTCTATTATTGATTAGTCCAAATTTTATGAAATATTTATACTTGTATTCATTTGCTTTAGAGCAAAAGATTGTTGATACCATCATGTAGAATAATGAAGAGACTAAGAATCCAATTGTGTTCATAAGCAAAAATCTAAAAGATTCAGATCTTAGATATTTTATGATTGACAAACGTATTTTCACCCTTATCAAGGCAGTAATAAAAATTGAGTATTATATCTTTAGGAATAAAACCATTACCATCGTACTTGATACTAATGTCAAACTCACTCTTTCATAGAATGAGCCAAGATAATGTTGAGGAAATTGGATGGCTGAGTTGTAAGAATTCAACATAGAGATCAAGACTACAAAGATCATTCAAATCCAAGGCATTGTTTAACTTATGACTAAACTAGATCCTTGCATCACAATTGAAGAGATATGTGAATCTCAATTATCTAAAAGAGAGTGGTATACTTATATAAAACAATATTTACTCATAAGAACTTATTCCTTGGATCCCAATAGAGAGAGAGAGAAAAGAGATTTGAGGCTAAAATCTAGTCATTACATGATCAACATGGGAGTATTCTATAGAAAAAATTATGAAAGTATTTATCTCAGGTGTGTATTTACAAAAGAATCTAAAGAAATCTTAGATAAATTAAATCAAAAGATAGGTAGTGGTCATCATTTTAAAAATACCACAACCCATAATATCTTAAGAATGGGTTACTATTGGTTAATAGTTTTTAAGGATGATCATGTTCATGTGAGAACATGCCATGAATGTTAAGCTTTAGCCATGAGATAAGTACATACAATAATGCCCTTATAACCAATTATTAAAGGAAGGCCATTTGCCCAATGGGGTTTAGGCTTCATTAGTGTCATCAACCCAAATTCCCTAACAGACCATAACTTTATGCTTACTATTATAGAATACTACACTAGATGGACCAAATCTATAACCACAAAGAATTGCAGAGCATAAGATGTGATTCACTTCTTAAAGGAACACAACAACCAAATTTAACACACCCATTTCTTTGATTTATGAAAATGGACCAAATTTTATATCAATATAATTTAATGAATGGGC
The DNA here is from genome assembly GCA_037957365.1 of Torreya grandis. NCBI lineage: Eukaryota > Viridiplantae > Streptophyta > Pinopsida > Cupressales > Taxaceae > Torreya > Torreya grandis. The sequence continues at coordinate 1,106,952 of JARHVA010005146.1, forward strand.
ACATGATACCTAGATTATTATCAGGTCAACTTATAACTATTACCCTTAGGAAAATGAGCTAGTATAATCAACAAACAAGAATTTGATTAATGTAATTAAGAGATCAGTAGGGGACAAGCCCATAGGCTAGCATTATTTATTGAAGTATGCTCTTTGGGTAGATTGGAACAGACATAAGCAATCCCTTAAAGCTTCATCTTATCTATTGTTATATGGATGCAATCATGTATTCCCAATTATGTTGAAATTTCCCACTTATCAGTTTATGCAAGACTACATGGAATTGAGTGGTAAAGTAGAATCAAGATTGCTAGACATAATAGAAATAGAAGATTTAAGGACAAAAGAATTATAAACATTAAACAAAAACTAAAACATGGTCAAAATGTGGTTTGATAAAATATTAAAGGTCAAAGCATTCAGGATTTCAGATTTAGTCCTACTTTGGGATAAAGCCTATGAGAATAAAGGATAACATGAAAAGCTTACCCCACTATGGATAGGACCATACCAAATTTTATAGATCATGGGAAATAATGCATTTCATCTAAAGGATCTCAAAGGCAATGAGCTTACATATCCAATCAAAACACTATTCTTAAAGCATTACTTTAGGGTTGTGCCATCTGTTGATGTTACTGAGTAATGAGGAACAAATGAATATAGTTGTAAGGTTATATTAGATTTCTCACTTTCTTATATTATTTATTTTCTTTCATAGATTATATTTATTTCTTTCATAGACTATTTTATTTCTTTATATATTAATCTCTCTTGCTTTCAATATTTTTTTCTTTCATAGATTAGATTTCATGCTTTCTAGATTAAATTTCAGTGCTTTCTTAGTTTAAGTTCCTTAATTTATTAGATTAGTTATTATTTTATTTCTATGATGATTAGAAATGTGTTTTCTATGAATATAAATAAGATAAAAAATTCAAACTAACTGATCTTATAACTTTTGAAAAAGAGGAAAATTAAAATCTTGATGTTTTGGGACTAGTTCATAAATTAGGCACATTTTTATGTTTTTGAGTCTTTAGGATGAATGTAGGTAATCATGGATTATTCTAAATGGTGTAATAAATAAATAATTTTACCATATATGTGGAATTTAATCTTAGAGTACTTCATACAAATTTAGAAAGTTTTCATATTATATTGGATCAAATGCACTTATCACATTAAATAATTTTGGAAGTGATAATTCTAGGTATAGGCATAGCTAGCAAGGATGTTCTAGTAATTATTTGTTTTATAATTATACCAATTCAATTGGGTTATAGCTCCTCTCTTTTCCATTCAAGAACAAAATAAAATAAAAAGAATAACAAAATAAGAAAACAACCAATGAGTTTAGAAGAGCAAAAGAAAATATAAATAAAATCAAAAGGCTCACATGATGAAATAAGGTTAATGTACCACACATCATGATCAAAAGATAATAATGGAATGAGAAGAGAAGGTGCCCAAGGTATCTCTATCAGGACTATAGATGCTTAGATAACAACATAACAATGATTGATCTTCCCTTGATTCAATGAGATTTAATAGATACTATAATGAAACCTATAGCTTCATTAAGCCTTTGAAATACTAATCATAGTAGGGGTTAAATAAATTACATGTTTTGACACACACAAATCCAAGAAATTAGAAGGGATGTATGTTGTGTGAAGGAAATTAGTACTCTCATGTATCCATTTTAAGTATTATTATATGACACACTTCATGACTTATTTGAGATTGTAAACCAGAGTTCTAGGTTCTTAAATACTCAAGAGTATTCCCCCTATGAGTCACCATTTTTTGTACCAAACATCCCCTCTTTCTTTATGGAAATGGGGACCCACTTTTTTAGACTATAGTCTTGATTTTAAGCCCCTATGATATGAGTTTATATAAATTTTAGAAAAAATACTTATTGGTATTATGTTCTCATAGGTTAAACTCATTTATTTTATGAGGTTCATTGTGTCAGGTTTGTGTTTATTGAGCTTATTATATTAGACTTATGCTCTGTCCTATCTCTTTGCTAGGGTATTTGTTTGAGTACCTATTTTTTTCAAAACTTGTTCTTTTGGGACTTATGTAGTTTATCTTTTTAAGTTTTATGTTTTGGGTGTTTTATCCATTGCCTTTGTTGACTAATTCTTTGTGGACTTTTTCCCATGGACTTATTCCTTCAAGGAAATTGTTGTGAACATTTTATCTAAAATAATTCCCCTAAATGAATTGGTTATGTAGACATTTTGTTTGAAAAAAATCTTTTTATATATTTCCTTTTTATTTTCAGCATTTATGAATTATATTATTTGGGAATTTTGTCATGGATGAAATTCCCTAAAGTAGAACCTTTGAATTTCTACCTGATGAAAATGACCCTTTTCCCTTAACCCACCTACCCTTCAACATTTTTTAAAGTTCCCATAGGCCTTTTAAAAGTATCCTTAAATTTTTTTATCATTAGATATTTTGTTTGATGCAAAAATCCTGAAACAATTCCTTGTAATAATCTTTATAATACAATTTTGTTGAACTAATGACCCCAAGGGAGCATACCCTTTGGGATTTGTGGAACCTACCCTTCAGGACTTTTGTCTTGGACCCTTTCTACACCAAAATTTTACCTTACAAAGTAGACCCTTCAATAAATTTTTACCATGAAGTAGATCCTTCAAACCTTTATCACCTACCCTTCATATTTCTTTTGAAATGACCCTTTTTCCCCTTTGTACCATTCTTTTAGACAGTTTGTCTGAGACATTTTGCCCTTCACATTTACCCTTCAAGACTTTTGTCCTGGGCCTTTTCCCTCCAAGACTTACCCTTTGAGACTTTTTTCTTGGGCCTTTACCCTCTGAGATTTTCCCTTTGAGAATTTTATCTTAGGCCCTTGCCCTTTAGAAATGACCCTTCAAGACTTTTATCCTAGACATTTTCCTTATGAGCTAATTCTTTCAAAATTTATGTCTCAAAATTTTTTTTTAATGAAAATAACCTTTCAAAATTTATGTCTCAGACATTTTGTATAACAAAAATGACCCTTTAGGATAATTGCTTTAGACATTTTGTTCAAGAGAATTGGATCTTTGAGAGAATTGTTGTGGACATTTTTTCTAAAATAATTCCCCCAATGGAATTAATCTACATGCAAAAAGCCCATAAATAATAGATCCTAATCCCCATGAAATTGCCAAGTGTCACCCCTGTAGTCAAGCACTTTATTATATATATATATACACACACACATATATATATATATACATATATATATATACATATATATATATATATATACATATATATATATATACATATATATATATATGTATATATATATATATGTATATATATATGATAAATTCAATTTTATGTTATGTTTTAGATTGAGGTAAAAGAAGGTTTTGAAGGGGCCCCGAAACCCTGATACAAAGAGTGAAAGAAAGAACATCTAAGTCCACAGGCAAAGCCTAAAAAACACTACAAGGAAGTAGCAAAAATAGGTTTTAAATGGACCTGGAACCACCAGAGAAACATCCGATCAAAACCCAGATAAACAGAGATCTGGTAACACATCAGTCAAAGGATAATAAAAAGAAACTAAGATCAGTACTAGTTTCAAAACCAACAAGACGGACCAAATTATTCATCCAGTTCCAGTATCAAGTTCATGGCTTCTTTTCCTTTCAAAACAATTTCCTGGGTGGTAGCCTCTAGCAAAGCTCCTTTTTGTGTATCTTTCTTTCTAGAGCTTTGCCTCGTCCTTTTGCTGGGACCCTCTAGAGCTTTGGTCTCCTCATTGGCTCATTTGCCTATATTGATAGCAACAGCACATATGTTGGATATTACTTCCTCCATTTTCGTTCTATTGTCCTTTATTAGTTCCTGGGGGTTGTTTTCATAGGCTTTGAGCTTGACTGGGATCTCGCTTAACTAATTTTCCATGTTGTTTGTTTTGTTCCAAGCAGCTTTCAGGGAATCTTCCAAAGTTTCCAGTTTTCTCTTGAGATCCATGATCTCCCTACACATCCAGGAATCAAATTGGGAAGATGCCTCTGCTTTACAATTAACCCAGGTCATGGGTGTGTATGTTTCATCATTCTGATTCTTCCCTCTCCAATCCTCAGACTTTTTAATGGGACTATTCCTAGATTCTTCGAAGATATCTTCTCGGCTCTTTTGTTCCCACTCTTTGATTCCATTTTGAATTTCCAAATCCATATTTTGAATATCATCCTGATTAGAATTTTCCTTTTCGTTCTTAGAATTTGGGTCCTCAACAGGGTCTTCCTGGACAAATTCATCCTCTGACGCTTTCTGGTTTTCCTCCATCTCTACAGTTTTATTTGCAGAATCCTCCTCTATATTGACATTATCTTTTTCAATTTCCTCAGAACATTCTTCATCATCACTAGAGTTAGTATCCCAATTTTTAGTTCCTTCTTCTTCCTCCAGTTTTTCCTCCTTGGGTTTTTCAATTTTATGTTATGTTTTTTAAGAGTGAAACTAGAAAATACAAGTATCAAACTCATGGGGAGTCAAAAATTCAATCACCAAGATCTATGGTGCACATTAACTTACACACAGGAGATCGACGGTATGAAATCAAGCACGATAAGAAAGGCCTATTCAGAGTGAGTGTGTTGGTGATAGGTGTCACCCTCAAGGGAACATTTAAACAAAGGCTTTTTTAAATATATTTGTGAGAGTTCCAAGTGGAAACATTATAGGATCCCAATACCCAGAGATCCAATGGTGTGTGGGATAATAGTAAATGAATCTCAATGGTACAAGATCAATGGAGACTTTTCAAAGGTCTCAAGATAAATGAGAAGCCACCACATGGCATAAATATGTTTGATTTATGAATAAAAATAAAAATAAGGCCCCCTATAGATCTTCTAAGTGGTATGATCATGTTCCATCATTCAATAGATTGATAATGTGAATCAATAGTGAAATTTTTAAGGATCTAGACCAAATGAGGTGGAGATGCATGTACTAAAAGCAATAAACATATTTTGAGAGGTAGTAAATAGAATGACATGGATAGAATATTTATAATATTTTTGACACTTGAGCTATTTTTTATTGATCACCATTTGGTCTCATAATTAAGCTAGATCAAGAATATGAACACAAATGCAATATGAAATTGAAGATTAGGCAACAAAATAAAAAGTGTAATGGTTACAATAGTAAAACATGTAATGCACAATTATTTTTGGTTAGTCATAGTTTCACTAATTAGAAATCATTTAAAAGGTGATACTTGTCTTCATCACATTTTTGAGTTTCATTTTGGAGGTGGCTAATATGAAGGATCAATAGGTTGTTCTCATAACCTATAAAAGGAGGCATGTATAGTTTTGGTAAATGACACATATTTTGAAGTTTTGAATGCAATTCGAGCTATAATTATAAAAAAATCACCTTCATATTCATACACATGCACATGTTTCATATATTTTTCAAAGGATATTTAAGAACTAATAACTGGAAAAAGACTCTTATATGATTTTAGACCAAAGTTAGAACTCAGGTTCTGACTACCACATGTAATGACCTTGTATGAGTCTGGAGGATGAGGTGACCCCTTCCCCAAGTATATATAAATAATTATAATTGAATTTGTATTTTTGTTAGAGAATTTTTAATACAGAAGTAGCATCAATTTTTGATCATCGAAAAATATGTTTGTGTATTTTCTTTCTAATTTCTATGTAACTAGTTGTTACTTTATTTGGTTGTATGTTTCAATAATATTTAGTGTGCAATAGTTACGAATAGATTCTTGGTTATTTTTATTGATGTAATAATATGTATATGTGAAAAAAATATTTAAGTATTGGTAAATATATTTATTGGGATAATTAAGTTCAAATTGATTCACAATTATAATTGTGCATGAGTGCTTTATTGATGTAGTTTTCTATGTGTGTGTAACAACTACATTAGATTCTTCACTAGCCTAAGCCATAATCTCTTGATTAAGGGTGTGCAACATCTAACCTAAAATGAGTAAACATTGTATAAGGCTTATGAATTTCCTACATCATTATTTACTTAGACTTATTAACCATGTTTAATTATGCATGTGAAATTGCTTCTAGTAATAGGTATAGGTTTTGAAAGAACTTGTCCTTTTATAAACTAGCTAGGGAATTGATTCTTGAAAACCATAGGGTTTTCTTTTTTTCCTTACACTTCCCTCCTTTTTGAGTTTGTTTTTAGATCTACACACTCTATATTATCAACCATCTACTCATCCAACTCACGTAGATATTCACTACCCTTTAAGAACCACACCTCCATCCAAAAAACCTTATCAACAACCTACATGCCCTACCATCTATTCCATAAACAAGTTGAAATAGACTGCATACCTAAAAATCATGCCCTAGAGTGTATTTTACCTCTATTGAGATTTTAAAATATTATAGGATACCTCATTACATTGTGGTGTGCATAAAACCTACATCAACAAGTTCCCATTAGGTCAATCACCCATGAAGCCAAGATCTTCTCTAGGGGTGCACTTTATACCTTTTGTTGATGATGACTTGGTTATATTATATCTATGATGAGGGAAGACCATAGTATTTTATGAAGCTTGGTCCTACTATGAAATAAATATGGATCCATTAGGACATTGATTTAATTATATCATCTTCACACTTTGACCTCCAAAAAATATTATAAACTAGGTCAGTGCATGGTATGACCTCTAACTTAGCTACAACCTTGTGGAGACTGACTACATTAATGGAAAGGAAATAAAAATCTCATTGTATTTTTATGAGGTATGGTTTCATTCTCATCAACATCCATACCTACTTCTAAATTAAAATATATGCTACTGTAATTTAAGTCACTAGATGATATGGCCTTCAGAATAAATTTAGTATCTTTAAAGATGACTAAAGAACTATTCTTAAATAAAAAGTTGTCATTCCTGGAGGAATTGATCTTACCTAAATTAGAATGACCTACGTGTACCATCTTCTACAATAATTTAGGTATCAATTAATGTCTCTTCATATCCTTATAAAATTTTCAAGATCCAATAATGGTAGTCAAGAGTGTAATTTACTAATGGCTTGATCTTTGTCAAATTGTGAGAGCATAGACAATAGATAAAGCAAACGTGTATATATTTAAAATGCAAATAATAATAGACTTGATTATGTAGCATTTTGAATGACCACTCTAATTAATGTAATGTTGATAGTAATCCTAGTTTTTGCCATATTAATGGTAAGCTTATCAACCTTAAATATATTTGAAATAATAATAAACTATTTCTTTTATGCACCATAATTTAATTTATCTTTAGTTTATCTTTGATTTTACATCAATTTTAGATTTAAAGCTAAATATTTCCACCTTTCAACATATGGTGGCCACATCAAATCTAGAAAGGCACCTCAAACAACTATATATCATCAAACCCTAATAAAATATCTCAGGTACAATCATGTGTGTACCTCATGAGCTCTTGTGAGATTTGGATGGATGGAATGTAGTGTGGACACATGGTGACCTTAGATGAACCTAAGGGAAAAATGTGTCTCCTAAGAAGGCTACTCAGGTCTGGTTGGTTACCATTGAGATGTGTGATGACATCTATTAGGACTATACACTATGGTAGGATGTGTGTGGGATGTGTGGTGGCTTGGATTAGATGAGCTCACTCACAAGGACTAATATATTGACATGTAGCCCTCAAATTCAAATTCTAATGGATAGCTTATCATAACTCCTCTAGATGATGCCACCTAACTCATGAACTTGGTATATTTTCTCCAAGTATCTCATGTAGGATGCAATGAATCCTTAAGGTATTGTGAGGCCCAGTGAGGTGGACATCTATCCTTATAGGCCATAGTTTTAACTTTGACCTCTTGTGAGGAAAAATAATCTATAACTTAAATTTGACATTATACAAGGTCAATAAAGAAACTAAGTTAGATTTTTTTAAGATTTCATAGCCCATATTAGTCAAATTTAAACAACTTTAAAGCAAAAATTTGAAAGCAAATGCTTTAAACATAAAATAATGTTAATTTAATAAAACCTAGTGAAGCTTATTGTGTTTATGTCTATTAGAGAGCTAGGTTGTACTTATTTAGAAAAATCCTTTATGTAGATCATTGAATCATCCATAGTCAATAATTCATTATTGAATAAAATTTGAAGAACACTTGAAATAATTTGAATATTTCTATGTATCAATCCTTATTGAAAAATGAATGATTAACCAAAAATTCTAGAAACACAAGTATTGGTAAATTTAATCAATTCTCCTTGCAGTCAAATGATTTAATATGCTTAGCATCTTGGACACTTTTGAAAATTAAAAAAATGAGGGTCCCCATTATGAGAATAAGGGAATGTTGATCATGAAAAAATGGTGAAATCTATGGGGAAAAATTACAAAATATTAGACTCCAGATATTTTATTCAAAGATAAATCAAAAAATTAGTTATCTCATTATGATCTTCAATCAGTACCAAATCTATTTTTTAGAACTAATGAAATCCCACATGCTTGAAATAATGTTTAAAATTTATAGAAAATTATATTATGTGTGTGATTTGAGGTTCCTTAATTTTTTCCAGTGGGATTAGAAATGATAAGTTTCTAGATATCAAAAATGAAATGACTTAAACATTATTTAGATTTTATATAATTATACTTTTCTTAGTTGAGGATGGCTTGGGAATTATTTTGCTGCTAGCCAAGCATCCATAACCTTGATAGAGATTATCTATATTAGCATTTGTTGAATTTAAAAGTAGTTTATGATTTCACTTCATGGTGTATATTTTTTTATATACCTACATTCATACACTAGAATGGTTGGGAACCAAAAGCAGCTAGGTATAAGGTTTTATCAAGACATAATCTAGATGTAATTCACTTTCAGATATCAAGTTCTACTTTGACAATTTAATTAATGAATTTAGGTGATAATATGATGGTCTACATAGATTCAAACTTGCATTCAATCAAATGTTCATTCATCTAAACTATATTATAGTATTAAAATGACATAGGATTTTCATGAGAAAACTAACTTTTAAATAACCCCACCCAACTTTTCTAAACTGAAACACTACTATAGGTTTCCAAAATTTGGATGACCAATGTTTAAAATTAAAAATACCTCATTCCCATTTTTAGGACTATAATCACATAGATTGATCCAATTAATTCTTATCTAAATGAATTATTACTAAGTTACAACACACAACAAAAAACAAATAGCAAGCTGAAAGTGAGAAAGAACACAACAAGAAAGCAAAGCAAGAAAGGAAACTATTACACTCCTACCTATTATAACTCTAAATAAACTTACTATCCTTATGGAGTTTGTTATAGAGTGGCAAAAAAATAATGTTTCATGTACTTCCCATTGACTAGTAAGGTTAGGTCATTCCCTTGTAGTTTTTTGAGCCTAAATACATTTTCACCTAGTATTTCTGCCACTTGATATGGTCCAATCTAGAGAGAAGTGAACTTGTCATGTTGTTCCATCTTCTCAGGGGCCTTGTATCATAGTAGGACCAAGTTTGATATATATATATTTTTCACTTTGACTCATTTATCTAACCATGTTTTTAAAACATCTTGATGTTTGCTAGAATTCTTCAATGCTTCATCTCTGAAGCATCTCTAACATCTTCCATTTGGATGATGTTCTATATTTGGGACTATACTCTTTCATCATCTTTCATATATTTTTCCATAAAATCATAAGTGGGAAACTTCAGACATCATGGTGATAGGAAAAATAGGTTTTTGCCCATAGACAAGTAGGAATAGAGATACCTTGAGTAAATATTTATATCTTGTTCTATCTACCCATAAAGCATACTTTAGTAAGGACTGCCATTCTCTGGGTTTTTCCTATATAGATTTCTTGATGACACTCATAAAGCATTTTTGGCATATTTTACAACTCCATTTCCTTGAGGGTAATAGTTTGAAGAAAACTTGATGACCATTTGATTGTGGTATTCATATTAGGTTAATTTAGTTGGCATAAAGGCTAGTCCATGTTTCATACTAAAGATAGGGGTATCCCAAATTGAGTGATGATATTTTATTCTATAAATCTAATGATGTCAATCACTATACTATTATTTATGGCCACTACTTTAGTCCATCTAGTACAATAATCTATGGTATTGAGTATAAATTTATGCCTTGTTAAGGAATTAGGATTGATCACTCCTATGAAAATGAGGTCCCATTATGTAAATGGATTCTTTGCAATCAATGATTGTAAAGTCATGTCTTCCTTTGTCTCTCATCGATCAAACACTTAAAATTGATGAAACATTCACACATGAGCATGAGAAGCTTTGAATATGGTTGCCCAATAGTATCATGTTCTTAATATCTTGTACATTATGGTATGCCCTGAAGGATGACCACTTGTGAGTTTGTCATGGAAAATTTTCATGATTTACGTGGCTTTATCTCTATAAACATATCTAAGAAAGATGCCCTCATAATTTTTCCTATAGAGGACTCCCCTTTTAACCATAAAATGAGATGATCTCAGATTAAGGTTCTTTTTTTGATCCCTTATAAGGTGTGGGGGACACACTCTATGAAGCAAATAGGGAACAATATCCTTATACCAATCACCGCTAGACATTTGACCTACTTTAACTTGCAAAACATCAATGCCTAGATCAATATTTATAAGAAGATGAGCTAGACCTTGGCCTATATTAGCCTATCATATTTTATTTCTATATCATATTATTGGAGTTTGGTCATGCACATCCCTCTTCATTTTCCAGGTTTATTTTATCCCAACATCGACTTGATAAGTGGATTAGAAACTATGGCATACATTTAGTCCTCAAGATGTAGTGTCTAAACTTCTTGATCACCTTCATTAGAACATAGGCTTGTTTATCTATAATATGATAGTTAATTTATTCATTATTCAATTTGGTTCTCATGAATTCTATATGGTGTTTTTTGTCATCCTCCTTTTGCATCAAGAAAGTGGCAATAATGTGATTAGAAGCAAAAGAGTAAAAATAAAAGTCTTTTATAAAATTAAGAATGATTAGAATAAAAGCTTAAGCAATAACATATTTAATGTATTGAAATGGCTTCTTTGCTTTAGTAATCCATTCTATCTTTTCATCCTTCTTCAACATTATGTTGATTGGTCTTATGATCTATTCAAAACCAAAGATAAATTTTCTTATGAAATTATTCCTTCTTCAACATTGTCTTAGGGATTTATACCTTTGAAATTGCATTTATCCTATTAGGATTTGAAGTCATACCTTCCTAGGTGATTACATGTCCTAGAAGTTTGACTTCATTTACACAAAAGATACTTTTATTGGGGTTTAAAAAATTCCATACCTCCTATACTTCTCTAGCACTTGTTCCAACTGCATCATGTGATAACTTCTATTTCTAGAAAAAATAGTTAGATCATCCATTAATGATGCACTTACCTATTAATACTTAGAATACATTGTCCATTTCTCATTAGAAAATTTCTCCTACATGATCAATCTTAAAAGAATTCATTTATATGCAATTTTTACCCACTTTGTGGTGAAGGTAGTTTTCATTCTATCATTCTCACTCACTAAGATTTAGTTGTAGCTTGAAAAACTATCAAGGAATGACATCACACTACACACACTCACCAACTAAATGACCTCATCAAATGATGGTAAGGGAAAATTATCCTTATCTAAGGATTTATTAAATTTTATGAAATCAACACAAAGTTTAATTTCTCTAGTATTTTAGATTAGCACAAGATTTAAAACTCATGTCGAGTGTTGTATGGGAAATATTATCATTGCATCTAAGAATTTCTTCACTTCCTTATAAATCAATGTTCCACTATTAGATTCATTGGCCTTTATCTTTTCTTGAAGGGTCTATGGGCCTCTTTCAAGGGGATAGTGTGAGTAATCAAACTAGTATCAAATATCTTAAGATCATCATGTGAATAGTCAAAGACATCTTTAAACATGGTTAAAATGGAAATGGAGTCCTTCCACTCTTCATTAGTGCAAACTAAACCAATATTGACACTTTTCTCATTCGTAGGATTTCCCAAGTTGACTTTATTATAATATTTTCCACTCATATTGTGTTTTTTAGCTTTCATTATTTGTTGATCCAAGTCAAACATCATTTATAAGGAGATCATGCCCTTAGGGATTTGATTTTCCTTGATTTGTATTAATCCATATTCATTTTCCTGTGATTTTTTTATAGAAATTTCATCTTATTCATCAATAATGTGGGATTCAAATATGCTATAAATATACATGAAGTTAATTATCTACTTATCATCATCAAAAAATTAGAAGTGATTGATATTATTTGGGATAGAGGGTCATGAAATAATTTCCACATTAAACTCCTTCAAGTTCAAAGGTGATGGAGGTATTATTTTTATTGCTCTTAAAGTTAGAGAATATTCCAATTGGTTATGCTCCCTAGGTAGGGAAAAAATATTAAATGAGTAAACATACTCAATAAAATCCCAAGATCTAAATTTATACTTTTTAAATATGAAAGCTTACACTAATATCTACTCTTGACTTGATTAACAACTAATTTTGAATCACCATAGACTAACAGTTATTTTACCTTATGTTTGATTGCAAATTGAAGTCCTAAAATAACATCTTCATATATTACTAAATTATTAGTAAAAACAAATTATAATCTATAAGAATATAGATACTATTTTACTTTGGGATTTATTAGAATAATTTCAACACCAAAACCTTGCTTAGCTCACATGCCATCAAAGTGCATTATCCAAAAAACCTTATCTTTCTTCTTTCACCTTATCATCTACAAAAAAATTAGTGGTTTACAAAGTTTAAACACCTAAGTCAGAGGATTTGTAATTTAACTTTTCATTCTTGGCATTATATTTAGTGATCATGTATCTCATTTTGGGTTCCCAGTAAATCTTGATTTGATTGGGAATCCCAAACCAAGGTAGCCACATGTGGGAACAATTAGTGGACATATCTCTATTCAAGGATTTAGTCCAATAATGACTCAATAAAAAATTATAAGCCTTAGGCATGTAAATGAATTGAATTTCCATAAAATATTAGATTTGGGGTTCATGGGTGAACTACATGTGAATATTTCACAATTTGCCCACCACTTTCACTCTTGATTTGTCTAATTGCACCACACTTTCTCTAAATTGACTAGGTTTAATCCTAATTTTTCATAGATTTATAAAGTAATAATGTTAGCTTAACCATCAAATTATAGAAAGGAATTAGGAATATTCTTACCAAAAATCCTTATAGTCAATATAAATAGTGGTACTTCATGCTTACTCTTATATATTACCACATTTTCATGCGCTAGTTTTTCTTTATTGGAGCTAATATTTTAATTTAATGATTTCAATAACAAATGACACTATTCAATGATTTGATTAAGTTCATACAATGTTATGTTTGCCTTGATAATTTTCATATCTTCCACTATGTTATATCTACCTTTTAATGTTTTGCAGAGATCTTCTATTATTGGCTCACTTTCCTTACCTTTAAGGGGTGGAGGATTATTGTCTATCCTACCATCAGAAGGTCTATCTATTTTATTAATTTGGGTGGAATTTGTACGAGGTGGGTTTTGACCTTTACTTATCAAATCATAGTTTTTCCCCTAGTATTTTTTGAAAGCATGCACTTCTTCAACATTATCTTTAGGCTCATTTTCATCTTGGCTGGGAAAATCATAGGTCTCAACCATGAGGATTATTTATAGAGCTATAAAGCATCATTATTATTTTCATAACCTTTGGCATTAATTTGATCATTAGGATTCATCTCAAACACCTCCATTGGGATACGAATGGATTCAAAAGCATGATATAATTCAACACAATCTAGTTCATGTATGGTAGTATTATGCACTTAGTACCAGTTGGGCAAGGCTAACTCACAAATGTTGATCTTAAGGCAACTTTATCAAGGGGGATCACTATTATTTTTAGACCTGTTAATTTTTTTTATATCTTTATAAGTTTTAATTTCTATTGGAACCCTCACCAAGATTTTCCATTTGTTTATTGAGATCCAAGAAATCATTAGTAATTTTTTGAATGATTCTTTGTATTGAATCTAATTCTTCTTTTGGAGGCTCAAAGTTTTTTTTAGGGTTTTATTTTGAATGTTGGTGTTATTTATGAGAACTAGTGATTTAATGTTATTTTTTTAGGGATGTGCTCTAACATTCACTTAATTGAACAATCCTAACTACTAGTTGGGTACAATGTGGCTTAATGGTAACTAGTTAACTACTCACACTTGGTTTTATAATGGTACATTCTAATTCATGTTGGGTATGAAATTTATATTAGGTATTATTTTATCATTATTTACTATAGTGAAGGAGGGATGCCCCTACATGTGCATTTTTTCATTAATATGGATGGATTTAGCATTTGCCAAAAGGTAATGTGTTAATATTCAAAGATATTTTTAGGGATACAACTATCATTGGGTCTAAGGCATTTTTTATTTTTCTAAATTCAAATTGTTTATTAGACTATAGTGTGGGGATGTCATTCTATATATTTTTGAAACTTTGCATTAAATGTTCTAATTGGTTCCTTTATGTCCCTTTTCAAAGTGTTGAACTATTGATACAAAACTCCTAGGATTACTACCCTACTAAATTGGGAAATGAAATTATCATTCATTTGATCCCATCCCATGATGGAATCTTTTGGCATGTTGAGGAACCAATCATAAGTTGTGTCTCAAAATGAAAAGGAAAAAGGTGGCAAGCCACATGTTAATGAATTATATTAAGAATCCTCAAATTTGATTTAAATGACTTTATATGTTGTTTAGAGGTTAATCTACTGATGGGGTTGAAGAGAGGCAAATATTTTTCTAGGTTCCTTGGTAGATTGTGCATAACTCTAGGGACATTGATGGATAAGTCAGCTAACCATACCATGATTGGCAAGAGGGTTGGAAAATTTTGGTTAGATGGGGAATTTGGCTAGGTCCTAGAATTCATACATTTACCTTTGTATACTCTCACCTTATTATGAATTTATAGGGATGTTAAAGGGACCCTAGTTTCAAATAAACATCTGGTTCTAATCATAGGAACCTCTAAGATGCACACTGGGTATTATTAACCAGAGAGCAAAAGAAATTCAAAGGTAGATTCACAGGTGTCAAATATTACAAATATTAGTCAACTTCTTACATAAAATTCTTTTAAAAGTAGATCAAATAGATTTACCTTGATATTTAAGGATCCAAGCTTTGAAACCACAAAGTTTTCAATATTTTCATAAATAATTTTAGTTCTACATGTTAGCCTATAAAGATTAGTGTTAGATCAGAATTCCAAATCATTTATATGCCCAATTTAACAATATGAGATTGTTTGAGAATTTCAAAATATCTTTCATCACAAATATATGGAAAGGTTTACTCAATATGAAGTGAATTAGAGTAATTATGATCTTAAATGTTAGATTTAGTACAAGTGAGGTCTCAATAATTGATCTTTGTACAAATTCTCATAAATATCTAGATTATTTACCAAATTTCTATCAAACTTTGAAAAGATGATCAAAAAAATCTTTAATATGCCTAACTAATGGGGAAATCCACCTATCTTTAAGGGTCTACATAAATTTAAATAATATAATTAAGTATTTCCAAATTTATATGAATGAACAATAACTTTGATGGAATGCTTTAAAGAATGAAAAGATTCATACAAAGAATGTAGATCTTCAATGTTCTTTAAAAATATTTTTGTACTTTGAAAGAATTACTCATATATTTAATGAAGTACACTACAATTTCACTAAGATCATGAATTTAATTGCATAGGGGCCCTCCTTTTACTATCAACTTTTCCCTTTTTGTTAATGCACTTAATGTTCTTCCTATGTCACTAGGGAATGAAAGGAAAGTAATAAAATCAATTTTAAGTCCTAGAAGACTCGAGTCTTGAGTTGTTTACACAAATACTACTAAAAATAACAAAAGTAACATAGATATGGACACCACTTATAAGTTTTCAAGAAGACCCTATTGTAGGGACAATGATTATACAATAGTGACATTTTATTTCTTGTTAATATTTTTGAAATTGCTCTAAACTTTTCCAATCATTTCCCAAGCACAAAAAAACCATGAATATATATAAAATGAGCTGAAATAAAGTGAATCATGGTGTAGATCTAAAGGTAAGTAGGTTAGGGTAAAAAAGGAAGTTTAATTTAGATGGTTAAAGGTGTAAATTCTTCTAACCTCTATGATAATAACATGTAAAAATAACATTAACCAACCCTAGTGTAATACTCAAATCCAAATGAATATAGTTAAGACTTAAAAGGAAAGGATATGCATATATCTAAAAGCATATGTTACATGAATTTATAGATTCACATCAAATTGTATAAGCACATTTAATTGCAAATAAGATGAAATAGAGCAAATAAACCAATATATTTGTTAGCCTGGTGTTAAATTAAAACTAATATATGCATACATTATATAATTTTTGGATTAGTTAGCCTAAAATAAACCATTAATTATCTAAAATCATGAGAAGCAAAAACTACAAAACATACAATAGAGCATTCAGACAACCTCACAAATTCATAGCTCTTTTACATTAATTATCTAATAATTGTTCCTAAAAATTAGAATGAGGGGAAATACCCCTATATATAGGCTTTAAAATTCTTATGCAAGTTCAATTGGGCCCATTAAAATATTCCCAAGCATAGACAAGTGGATTTTATATTTTGAATAATAATAATTAAAATACCACATATTACAAGTGAATATTTAAATTTAAATTTACAAAACAAAGTAGAATATTCCTCAAAAGGCCCTAATTGCATTTGCTGAGGTGGCTATGGCCATTATGCTTAACGGGGAACTTATTATTGCAATGCCACTTTATATTATCCTAGAGGAGGTTATAGATGTGCTAGGTGTTTCCATGGAAGGGGTTTTTGGTTAGTTACTTGTTGATTGGATTGTAGTGTAGCCTTTTTTTTCTCTACCTCTTCCCTTAGGAATTTCTTGAATAAGCCTACCATGATATGTAAGTATATGTCTTAACACTTTTTCAATAGCCTTGGTTCTCTCTATCCTTTAGTTAGAAAAGGCCATAATGTTCATCACTTTAGTATAAGTCTTGGAATTAGATATGTCTTATTAGAATTTTACAACAAATAGGTTCATTTGATCCCTAAACTCTTAGTTATCCATAAAGCTAACATCAGGTTTGGTCATTTAAGTGACCATAACATCATTTAATAATAAGGTAATCATGAACTCTATTTTTTCTAAGGGTGTAATTACATCCTTAACTTATTCTATCCACATTTTCAATATTCTCCTTTTATTCATCATTATAGTATGAGTCAGGATGATGTCTTCAAGTAGAAATTTCTTAAAGTCTAGGAAATTGTTGTTCCTTACAACTATAGCCAAGTTTACCAACTTATTATCATGGAGTGAAAGTCTTTGGAAATATTTAATGATGACATTAAATTATAGAGTCTCATCCTCTTGCCTTCTCTCCATGACCTTGTATAAACTAAAGACATTGATGATTACATTTATTATTTAAACTATAGTATCCTCCAACACTATAGGCAATGCTTTATCCCTCATTCTCTTCACTTCATATTGTATAGATTTAATTAAGTCCATGATGGATTATACATTAGCTTGGAAAATGGACAAATGGTTCTCTACATACTCATTTAATTCACTTGGGCCATCTTTTTTATTCATTTTTAAAGTAAAGAGGGACTTTTCACTTTCATGAGCCACAATTGAGATATATTGGGGATGTTAAACCTACCTCATCAACACTCTTTTCATGGTATCATAAAAAAATTTCATGTCAATCTATGGTGTAGAGAGGAATACCTAAGCTCTCTTTTGTCTTACTACTAGTATAATATCTATGACCTAATTTGAGATAATAAGAGGCATTGGATTTGTTGGAGGTGGTGTATCTAGGTAATTTCTCACTAGAGGTGATCGAGCCAAGGTAGAGGCTAAATCAATAGAAGGAATGTGTGGTAGGTTTTTTGGGTCTATCTACCTAACTGAGTCAAATGGAGTTCTTGTAGGGATCATATTTAGAATAAATGAATGAAATTTTGGTGGAGCACTCACCTTTGTAGCCATACTAACATTAAATGGGGATGAATAAAAAGGTGGCTTTGAAAATGTGCGTGTTTTTTTTTTTTGAAATGGGCCTTAATGGCCTTACTAATGCATGGGAACCAATATCAAGTGCTACACTAGCTATTACTACCTAGGAAGAAGTGGAACTAAAATTTGGACTAACACTAGTTCTTGATGAATAATTAACATTTTTAGTGACATGAGAAATAAAATGGGGGATGGTAAATCCCAAGGAACCACTAGTTTAGCCTAGGCTAGTATGAACTTACGATTGAGTAGTGGTAGTTGTAGTTGGTAATTATACTGAAGCCAATGGGGGAACAACCATTAAAATAATGAATGGGATACTTGTGGAAGAAATAATAGGAGTAGTCCCAAGTGGGATTATAGTTTGTGCTATACTCATTGATGGGGGAGAAATGGTAAGAGGAGAAAATATAGAAGTAGAAGTAATTTGAGATGTACTTGTAATTGGTAAAGAATGTAGTGGTGAGGTAAGTAAATTAAAAGCTTATGCTCCAAGGGTACCCTATGGTGTGCTAGTGGAAATAATAGTAGTAGATGGATCAACTCTTAGAGAGGGAGGAGTTACTTGTTCTTGCAAAACGTGGGTTCTTGCAAGATTTGCTTGTGTTGGAGGCTTTGTAGTCACTTGAGAAGTTGGTAGAGGGGTTATCACTCCTCTCACAATGGTCTTAGGCTCCCTTTTCCTCTTATAGACTTTCTCAATGTTTATAATAGAAAATGCATGTACTTCTTCCATGAAGAGCTCAATGCATTATTCAAATTCTTCAAGGTGAATAATAGCATAGTTAGGTTCATATAAGCTTTCCAAAATGGCTCCCATAGTAGATGTAGAGATTATTCTTGGCCCTTAAGAGGGGTCAAACTAACTACTAGATCCTCCTTGCTTAAATCCTAAAGGTAAGTCCTAAATGCTTGAAGTGGGAAGTTATGGAGGTCTATATATCTTGTTCCTAACAAGAGGAATGTTGTCTTCATATTATTCATGTTTCCCTTCCTCATAGTCAACATCAAAAATATTCCCATGTGTTGGTTGTGGTTGAGATTTAGTAATATCCTAGTTTTTATTCTCCCTATCCAATATCATCTCTAATTTAATATTCTTCATTGTTGCATTTTGGAGCACCACCTGATCATTCAAATCATCTCTATGTATCCACTCGAATTATTATTTATGATTGTATTACATTACTACATCTCTATGGAATATAAATAGATGCCTAGAAATGACCTTATTAGGATCCCATGGTTTGAAGTCATCTTTAGTCAATAGGTATGGATTCCTATACCTAGTAGCTATAATAATATCATATCACTTGGTAATCTTGGTCATCCCTAGTTTGTAAGAAACCTTATTGGGGGATATTCTATTCTTGTCCTTGAATATTCCATCAACTCCATGTATAAGTTGATTGTTCATTTATTCATCGTCTAACTTTATTGGTAAAAACCTTGGTAGTCTAAGAGGGGCCACCATCACTCCTTCCATTCTGATAACCATGTAGTCTAGGTATAACTAGTAGCTACCCATGTCTTTCAAGTTTTTTTGATTTTATGAGAAACCCCTTACATCTAAAATTCATTGATCGATCAGTAGACCACATGGTAGAACCATTTCAAAATAAATTTCATATTGCATCCAATTCTATGAATATGTATTATAGAAAAGATTTGATGCACAACTTATAGATGATTAGGAAACCATGAACTTTGACCTGGTTGAGTAGTTGCATATATTACATCTAATAAGTATCTCATCATAAATAAAGGGGTGCCATTCTTGAAAGTGTCATGTATTACATACACCAAGTATTTGCTAATATTTTACCCAATTGGGGGAATCTATTGGTCTTCTTAGATTATTTAAAACAATAGAATAGTGCTTATGTTCACATAAATAATGTGTGGACTACCTAATATTCTATTAAAAAAGCTAAGACAATTCTAAATTCTTATCTAAATTTTAGTATGGGAAAGTTTTCTTGATCAACCATGAAAATAGTTCTTGTTGGGTCAGTCACCCATGAAGCCAAGACCTTCATAGGGAGGTGCCCTTCATACTAATTATTAATTATGACTTGGTTATATTCTACCTATAGTGAGGGAAGGTCATAGCTTTTTGTTTTTAAATATTGATCCTACTATGAAAGTAATAGGGATCCCTTGGAAAATTGATTTAATAATCCTATCTTCACACTTTGATCTCCTAAAATTACTATAAACTAGGTTAGAACATAGAATGTCCTCTGGCTTAGATGTGGCCTTGTGGAGACTTATTATATTAATGGCAATGATATTAAAAGCTAGTTAGATTTCATGAGGCATGGTTTCATTCTCATCAATAACCCTAACTATTTATAAATTAAAATATATGCTACTATAATGCAAGTCATTAGATGTTATGCCCTCATGAATAAATTTAGTATCTTTAAAGATGAAAAAATAACTATTTGGAAATAGAAAGTTAGTTCCTAGAGGAACTACTCTTACTTGGAGTAGAAGGACCTGATTGTTCCATCTTTTACAATACTTTAGGTAGAAATCAATGTCTCTTTATATCTTTCTATAATTTTCAAGCTCCAATAATGGTGGTTGAGATTTCGATTTGATAATGGCTTGAGCTTTGTCTAATTGTGAGAGCATAGACAACAAATAAAGTAAATGTGTATAGATTCAAAATACAATTAACAATAGACTTGATTGCATAGAATTTTCATTAAATTCTCTTATTAATGTAATATTGATGGTGATCTTAGTTCATTCTGTATTAATGGTAAGCTGGTCAACCTTGCATATATTTGAAACAACTTTAAACTATTGATTTTACCAATTAATTGAATCATAATTTAAATTAGCTTTTATTTATCTTTGATTTGTCATCAATTTTATGTTTAAAGATAAATATTTCTAAATTTTAACACATCAAATCCACTTCGTATCGAGTTAAGTACTCACATGGTCTAAATATGAATAATCTACCTAGTTGGCTTGAAATGTGGACACATAGAACCTTTTTATTACCATGTAGACTCTCAGAATGTAGATTTATGTGATGACTCATTTTTATCTCCCCATGTGGCATATTTTAATTCATAGTGATCTCTCAAGTGGTGTTGTTCAATTTTAATTTTCTATGGGAATGCCAATGTCTCTTTTAGAAGGTTGTTGGATAACTATCAACAACTTGGCACTAATCAGATCACTTTGGTGGAGACACACATCCCTCTCTAAGGTAATCTTATGGATCTCAGATAGAAACAATGTGGGAATGACATGTTTTGTCATCACATAGGCCCAAATGGGACACATATTTTTCTTGTAGGCTATTATTTATTCTTATACCAAGTGTCATTCTTGGAAGGCACCTTAGATAGTTGTATATCATCAAACCTTGATTGGATGGCTCAGGTGTAAATACATGTTTACCTCATGATCTCTCATGATTTTTAGATAAATGAAACATGGTGTAGACACATGGTGACCTTAGATGAACCCAAGGGGGTCACATGTCATCTTCAAAGGCCACTCGAGTCTTGTTTTTTACCATTGAGACACACGATGACATCTCATAAGCTTATGCACTATGGCAGGATACATGGTGGATTAGATTGGATTATCTCAATGGTGGTGGTTAAGATCTTGAAACATATCCCTAGGATTTTAATTTTAATGGATATCTTCTCATAATCCATCTAGATGATGCCATGTAGCTCATTTACTTGATACATTTTCCCCAAGAGTCTTATACAAGATGTGATGAATCCTTAAAGAGTTGTGAGACTCAGTAAGGTGGAAATATATCCTTTTAGGCCATAGTCTAAAATTTAACATCTCATAAGGCATCATAAACCATACATTTAATTTGACATCCTATGAGGTTAAGAAAAAAAACTAAATTTTCTTCTTGAAGATGTCATTTCCCATCTTAGGAAAATTTAAACACTTTTAAAGCAAAAAAAAGTAAGAAAATACCTTAAACACAACATAATGTTAATTTAATAAAATGTAGTGAATTTGGTTGTGTTTATGTCTATTAGAGATATAGGTCATACTTCTTTAGAAAAAGCTTGTCTACATATCATTGAACCATCCATGGTCAATAATTCATTGTTGAATAAAACTTGAAGAATACTTGTAATAATTTGAATATTTCTAGGTATCAATCCTTACTTCAAAAATTAATGATTAACCAAAAATTACAAAAAAATAATTATTGGTAAATTCTATCAATTTCCATGTAGTCAAATGATTTAATATACTTAGCATCTTGGGCACTTTTGAAAATTGAAAAAAAGAGGGTCTACATTATGAGAATAGGGGAATATTGATCATAAACAAATGGAAACCTCTATGGGGAAATATTGAATTTTTTTAGAATCTAGATATTCTATTCAAAAATAAATTAAAAAAATAGTTATCTCATTATGATCTTTATTTAGTTCCAAAACTATTTTCAAAACTAATGAAACCCCACACACTTGAAATAATGTTTAAACCTTGTAGAAAATCATATTATGTGTGTGATGTGAGGTTACTTAACCATTACCATTGGTTTGAAAAGGGATAACTTTCAATTTTCAAGATATTAAACATGAAATGACTTAAGCATTATTTAGATTTTATGTAATTATACTTTGCTTAGTTGAGGATGGCTTGGGTATTGTTTTATAGCCATCTAGGCATTCATAGCCCTGATAGAGATTGCCTAAATCACCAATCATAGAATCTAAAATAATGTTATGATTTAACTTCAAGGTGTATCATTTTTTTAAAGTTTATATACCTGAATTCATAAACTAGAATGGTTTGGAATGAGAATCATCTAGGTATAAGGTTTTGTCATGACATAGTCTAGATGTAATTCACTTTCAAATATAATGTTCTACCTTGGCAATTTACTTGGTGAATTTAAGTGATAGTATTATGTTCCACATAGATTCAAAATCTCATTTAAGAAAATCTTCATTCATCTAAAATATATTGTAGTCTTAAAATGAGATAGGATTTTCATGAGAAAACTAACTTCTAATTAACCTTGCCCAAATTTTTTATATTGAAACACTACTAGAGGTTTCCAAACTTTGGATGACAAATGTTTAAAACCAAAAATACCTTCTTCCCATTTTTAGGATTAAATAAACACATATTGAGCCAATTAATTCTTTTCCAAAGGACTTATTACTAAGTGACAACACACAACAGAAAATGAACAACAAGTATAAGGTGAGAAAGAACATAAAAAGAAAGGAAACTACTCTACGCCAACTCTAAACAAGTTTACTACCATTATATAGTTTTCAATAAAGTGGTAGAGAAATAAAGTTTCATGTATTACGCATTGAATAGAAAGGTTAAGTCATTCCTTTGAACATCTTTGATCCTAAATACATTTTTCTCAATATTTCTACCACTTGATATGGTCTAATCTAGATAAGAGTGAACTTATCATGTTGTCCCTTCTTATTGTGGGGCTTATCCCATAGTAGGACCATGTTTGATATGGAAAACACTTTAATTTTAGATTATTTATCAAGCCATATCTTTACAACATCCTGGTGCTTACTAAAAATCTTTAATTCTTAATTTATAACATCTTCCATTTGGATGATGTTCATTTTTTAGGATTTTACTCTTTTGTCATTTTCTATATATTCAACCATAAACTCATGGGTGGTCAACTTCAGTGTGATAGGAAAAATAAGTTGTTTCCTATATACTAGTATGAATGGGGACACCTTGAGTGACTATTTGTATCTCATTATGCCTACTCATAAATCATAATTTAGTAGGGACTACCATTCTCTAGGTTTCTTCTCTAAAAATTTCCTAATGGCACTCATCAAATTTTTGTTGGTAGATTTTGTAACTCCATTACCCTGAGGGAAATAGATTGAATAAAACTTGATGACTCTTTGATTATCATATACCATCTCAGTGAATTAAGGGCATATTAAATCAATTGATGTTATTTTATTCTTGAAATTTGATGACGTCAATCACTCTACTATTCTTGGTTGCCATAGCTTCAATCCACCTAGTGCAATAATCCATGGTAGTGAGGACAAATTTATGACCTATTAAGGAGTTAGGATTGATCAATCCTATGAATTCAAGGCCTCATTATACAAATGGATTAATTTTAATCACTGGTTATAAAGGCCTTGCTACCTTTATTTCTCATTGATCAAACACTTGACACTAATGACATGTTCACACATGAGTGTGGGTATATTTGAATATGGTAGGCCAATAGTACCCTAATATTAATATATTATGCATTATGGTATACCATGTAGGTTGTATTATACCTTGGCCTCTAACTAACCTTGAAAATTTTATTTCTATATCATATTCTTAGAGTTTGGTCATCCACTTCCCTCTTTGTCCTCCAAGTTCATTTTATCCTAGCATCAACTTGATAGCCAAATCAATCACTATGGCATACATATTATTCCTTAGGATGTATATTCTAAACTTCTTAATGGCTTTCACTAGAGTATATGCTTGTTTATCCATAATATGATAGTTAAGGTGTAGATTCTTTAAGTTGGTGCTCATGAATGCTATAGGGTAATTTTTGTCATCTTCTTTCCACATCGAGACATTGACAACAATGTGATCAGAAACAAAAGAGTATAGATAAAAGTCTTTGATAAAATCAAGACTTATTAGAATAGGACATTGAACAATAACATCCTTAATGTCTTAAAATGCCTTCTTTTCTTCAATAATCCATTATATCCTTGCATCTTTATTAAACATCTCATTGAGTGGTCTTACGATCTTTACAAAACAAGAGATAAATTTTCTTATAAATTTAATCTTTCCAAAGAAATATTTTAATTTTTTTTTACTGTTATGGATTTCTACCTTTGAAATTATATTTTTAATATTAAGGTCAATAGTCATACCTTCCTATGTGATTACATGTCTTATACGTTTACCTTTAGTTATATAAAAGATACTTTTAATGGGGTTTAAATAGATGCCATACCTCTTGCACTTCTCTAACACTTGTTACAAATGCATCATGTGATTGTTTCTATTTTTATCAAAACTATTAGATCATCCATATAAATAATGATGCACTTACCTATGAACCCTTGTAATGTATGGTCCATTATTTATTGTTAAGTTTATCCTACATTGATCAATCCAAATGGAATTTATTTGTATGCAAACATTCCCCACTTGGTAGTGAAGGCAATTTTCATTTTGTCATTTTTATTCACTAAGATTTAGTTATAGCCTAAAAAATTGTCAAGGAATGACATCATTCTAGACCCACTTACCAATTGAATGACCTAATCCAAGGATGTAAACACATAATTTTCCTCCTTTGAGGATCTTTTCAAGTTTCTAAAATTGACATAAATTTTGATTTATTCATTCTTCTTTCAAACTAGCATAAGATAGACTAATAATTATTTTACCTTATGTTTGATTGTAAATTGAAGTCCTAAAATAAGAGCTTGATATTCTACTAAATTATTATTACAAGCTAATTGCAACCTATAAGAAGCTAGATATTGTTTTCCTTTGGGATTTGTCAAAACAATTGTGATGCCAAAACCTTACTTAGCTCATACACCATCAAAGTGCAATGCCTATAAACCTTTGCTTTCTTCTTTCACCTTGTCGTCTACAACAACATTAGTGGTTTCCAAAGTGTAAACACCTAAGTCAAAGGATAGGTAATTTAACTTTGCATTCTTGGAATTATATTTACTTACCATGTATTTCATTTTGGGTTCTTGGTTAATCCTGATTTGATTGGGAATCCCATGCCAAGTTAGTCAAATATGAGAATAATCAGTGGGCATACATCCATTTAGGGATTTAGTCTAATCATGACTCAATAAAAATCCTTAAAACTTAGGTATGTCAATAACTTGAATGTTAATGAACTATTACATTAGGGTTCATGAGTGATTTGCATGTGAATATTTAATAATTCACCCACCACTTTCACTCTTGATTTATCCAACTACACCATTACCTTATCTAATATGATTGGGTTTAATCCTAATTTTTCATATATTCCTAAAGGCATAATGTTAGCTGAATCATCAAAATCTCATAAATAACTATGAAGAATCTTATCAAAAATATTTGCAGTAAATAGAAATGGTGGAACTTCAAGCTTACTCTTATACATTACCACACTTGCATGAGACAATTTAGATTTGATGGAGTTAAACTTTTCATTCTATGATTTCAATAGAAATCACATTATTTAATGATTTGAGTGAGTTCATGTAACTTTATGTTTACCTTGATCTTTTTCATATATTCCACTATGTTATATCCACATTTCAATGTTGTGCAAGGAGCTTCTATTGTTGGATGACTTTCCTTACCTTTGGGGGGTCAAGGATTATTGTCTATCTTACTAGCATGAGGTGTATCTATTTTATTAGGTGGGGTGGAATTTATCAAAGGTGGGTTTTACCCTTTACTTCTCAAAGCATAGTTTTTTATGTGGTATTGTTGGAAAAAATGCACTTCCCCAACATTATCTTTAGGCTCATTTTCATATTGATTGTGAAAATCATAGGTGTCAACCATGAGAAGTATTTATGGAGCTCTATAAGTATCATTGGTATTACCAAAGCCTTTAAAATTACTTTTATTGGTGGGATTCATCTTTAACCCCTCCATTTGGCTATGAGTGGCTTTGATTACATGATATAATTAAATGTAGTCTAGTTCTCCATGTCTGGCGGTATTGTGTACTTAGCACTAGTGGGGAAATACTAACTCATAAATGTTGATCTAAGTCAATTTTCTTAAGGGGGCTTACTATTATTTTTAGACCTATTTAACAGTCTATTATATCTTTGGAAGTTGAAATTTCTATTGGAACCCTCACTAGTATTTCCCATTTATTTCTTGAGATCTAAGAAACCATTAGGAAGTTTATGAATGGTTCTCTATATCAAATCTAATTCTCCCTTTAGAGGCTCTAAGTTATTGTTTTGGGTTGTATTTTAAACATTTGTGTTATTTAAGCATACCCATGCTTCACTGATATTATTCTAGGGAAGTGATTTAACATTTTCATAGTTGAAGAATCTTAGTTATTGGTTAGGTTCAATATGGCTTAATAGTAACTACTTAATTACTACCACTTGGTTTAATGTAGGAAGATTCTAGTTCATGTTGGGTAGGAAGCTTAGATCAGGTGACATTGGGTCAATGTTTGGTATAACAAATGCAAGATGCCCCTGTAGGTGAATTTACTCATTGATATGGATTGCTTCAATATATTCTAAAGGCAACTTGTTAATATTTAAGGATATTTTTAGGAAGATAGTTGTCATCAAGTCTAATCATTTTTTGTATATTTCTAAATTCAATTTGTCTATCAGCCTATAGGTGGGGATGTCAGGCTATATATTTTTTGGAATTTTATGTTGAATGCTATAATTTATTACTTTATATCCCCTTTGAGGGTGGTTAATTGTTGATACGCAACTCTTGGGCTTATTACCCTACCAAATTGGGTAATAAAAATATCATTGAACTGATCCCATCCCATTATGGAATCTTATGCTAAGTTGAGGAACCAAATTTAAGCCACATCTTAGAATGTAAATGGAAAAAGGTGGTAAGACATGTCTTCATGAATTACAATAAGAAACCTCAAAGATGTTCTAAATGACTTTATATGCTCTTTAGTGGTTACTCTACTACTAGGGATGAAGAGAGGCAAATATTTTTCTAGGTTCCTTGGAAGATCGTGCATAACTCTAGGGACATTGGTGAATGAGCTAGTTAATCACGCCACTACTAGCAAGAGGGGTGGAAAATTTTGGTTAGATGGGGAATTTGGCTAGGTCCTAGACTTCCTATGTTTACCTTTGTCTGATCTTACCTTCCTATGAATTTATAGGGATGTTAAAGGGACCCTAGTTTTATATTGAGATCTGGTTCTAATCCTAGGAAACTCTAGGATGCATAATGGGTATTAATAATAAGAGAGAAGAATAAATTCAAAGGTAGCTTCACAGGTGTTAAATATTATAAATATTAATCAAATTCTTATATAAAATCCTTTACAAACCAAATCAAATAGCTTTACCTTGATCTTGAAGGATCCAAACTTTAAAACCTTAGAGTTTTGAATACTTGTAGAAATAATATTAGTTCTACATGTTATCCTACAAATATTAGTGTTAGAACAACATTCCAAAGAATTTATATGCCATATTTAAAAATCAGAGAGCATTTGAGAATTTCAAAATATCTTTAAACATAAAGCTATGTAAAGGTTTACTTAATCCCAAGTGAATTAGAGTAATTATGATCTTAAATGTCTAGATTTAGTATAAGTGAGGTATCAGTGATTGACCTTTACATAAATTCTCACAAGTATCTAGATTATTTACCAAATGTATGTCAACCTTTACAAAGATGATTAAAAAAAACCACAAATATTCCTAAATAATGGGGTATTTCACCCATATTTAAGGTTCTGCATAAATTTAGAGAGTAGAATTAAATATTTCCAAATTTATATGAATGAACACAAACTTTGATGAAATCCTTCAAATAATGTAAAAACTCATACAAAGAATGATGTTATTTAACAATATTTGTGTACTTTGAGATAATTATGCATCTATTTATTGAAGCACACTACAATTTCACCAAGATGTATGAATGTAATTGTGTAGGGGCCCTCCTTATAGTGCTAGTTTTACCTTCCTATTGATGCACTTATTGTGCTTCCTATGTCACTAGGGAATGGGAGGAAAGTAATAAACACAATTTTAAGTCTTGTAAGACTCAAGGATTGAGTTTTTTACAAAACTACTACTAAAAATAACAAATCTATAGAGATATGGACACCACGAGGAAGCCTACAAGAAAACCTTGTTATAGGGATAGTAGATTATACAACACTAACACTTTAAGTCATGGTAATTTTTGTGAAATTTATCTAAACTTTGTCAATTATTTCTAAAGCACAAAAAAAAAAACATGAATATTTACATAATGAGCTAATCTAGAGTGACTCATGGGTTAGATCCAAAGGTAACAAGGCAGGGCAAAAATGGAAGTTTGCTTGAGATGGTTAGAGGTGTCAATTTTTCTAACCTCTATGAAAATAACATGTTAAAATAACATTCAACAACCCTAGTGTAATGCTCAAAGCCAAATTAATGTAGCTGAGATGTTAAAGGAAATGAAACACATATACTTGAAAGCATATGTTGCATGAAAGTTACTTATTCACATCAAATTACATAAGCACATTTAACTACAAAAAATATGAAATAGAGCCCATAAACTAGCGGATTTGTTAGCCTAGTGTTAAACTCAAACCAATAGATGCATACATTGATATTATTTATATATTAGTCAATAGAAAATAAAACATTAATTATCTAAAATTATGAGAAGCAATAACTATATAGCACACAATAAAGCATTCAAACAACCTCATAAATTCTTAGCTATTTTGCATTAATTCTCCAATGATTGTTCCTAAAATTTATATTGAGGAGTAATAACCCTATATATAGGCCTCAAAATACCTATGCAAGTTCAATTGGTCCCATTAAAATATGCCCAAATATATACAAGTGGATTTTATCTTTTAAATAACAATAACTAAAATTCTAGATAGTACAAGGGAATATTCCAAATTTTAATTTATAAAGTAAATAAAAATATTCCAAAATGCCTGAGTTGCCTTGGCTGAGCTAGCTATGGCTTTTTTGATTGAAGGGGAACTTATTATTGTAATGTTTCTTATTTTTTCCCTAGAAGAGGTTGTTAAGTTTATAGCTATTTTCATGGAATGGGTCATTGGTTAGCTACTTGCTAACCAACTTATTGTTAAAACCTTTATTTCTTTGCCTCCTCCCTTATCTAAAATTTAGAGCATGATAAGTTATCCTAGTAAATTTGACTGAAATTTAAGATCATAGGCTGAAATAGGTTAGGTATTTCTTGAATAAGCTTTCCATGCTCTACAAGTTAAAGTCTTAACACTTCTTCAATAGCCTCAACTCTCTCTAGACTTTGGTTAGAAAAAGCCACAATGTTCATCACTTCAGTGGTAGTCCTAACATTATCTATTTTGTATTGGAATGTTGCAAAAAATACTTTTATTTGAGCCCTAAACTCTTGGTCATTAATAAAGCTACCAATAGGTTTGGTCACCCTAGTGACCATAACATCCTTTAGTAATAGGGAAATCCTAAACTCTATTTTTTATAGGGATGTAATTACATCCTTAACTTATTCTAGCCACCTTTTAAATATTCTCTTTTTATTCATCATTATAGCCTATACTGGGATGATGTCTTCAAGTGGAAATATCTTAAGGTCTAATAACTTGTTGTTCCTTGTAACTTTAGCCAAGTTTGTCAACTTGGAATCATAGAGTGCAAGTATTTGGTCATATTTAATTACCACATTAAAATGTAGAGTCCCATCCTCTTTTATTCTCTTTATGACCTTGTATAATCTTAAGATATTGATGATTGCATTTATTATTTAGATTTTAGTATCTTCTATCACTATAGACAATGCTTTCTCAATCTCTTCACCTCTTATTGCATACATTTCATTAAGGCCATTATGGATTCTACATTGGCTTGGACCATGTACATAGGGTCCTTTGCATACTCATCTAATTTACCTAAGCCAACCTTCCTCTTCATTGTTAAAGTGAAGAGGGAATATTCACTTTCATGAGCCAAAATTAAGATATATTGGGGATGTTTAACCTACCTCCTCCACACTCTTTTCATGGTACTTATAAAAGAACCAAATTTCATGCTAATCTATGGTACAGAGAAGACTACCTAAGGTGTTTCTTGTCTTGTTGCTAGTATATTATCTATGACCCAATTTGGGATATTAGCAGGAATTGTATTTGCGAGAGGTGGTGTAGCTAGGGAATTTTTCACTAGAGGTTCTTATAGTGGAGGTGCTTGAGCCAAGGTAGAGGCTAGAGATGTAGTAGGAATGTATGGCAAGTTTCTAGGTCTATCTACCAAAGTCTGCGAAATGGAGTTCTTGTAGGGCCCATATTTAGAATAAATGAAGGCAATTTTGGGGTCACTCTAACCTTTGTAGTTTTAGCAACATTGAATGGATATGTAGGAAAATGTGGCTTTAGAAAGATTATTTATTTTGAAATGGGTTGTAATGTCCTTACCAATGTAGGGGAACCAATAACAAGTGTTTTAATAGTTTTTACTACATGGGATGAAGTGTAACAAATAATCTAACTAACACTAGTGCTTGGTGAAGATGAAATATTTTTAGTGACATGATATATGAAATAAAGGATGGTAAATCATAAGGAACCACTAGCTTATCCCAAGATAGTATAAACCAAAGACAGATAAGTGGTATCTATAGTTGCTAATGATATTGAAGCCAATGTGGGAAAAACAATGGATGGGATACATATGGAGATTATAACAAGAGTAGTCCTAAGTGGGATGATAGTTTGTGGTATGCTCATTAATGGGGGAGCAATGGTAAGAAGAGAGAATATAAAATTAGAAGTATTTTCTTATGTATTTACAATCAAAAAAGAATGTAGTGGTGAGGTAATTACATTAGGAGTTTATGTTCCAAGGGTAACATGTGTTGTGCTAGTGGTAATAGTAGTAGTAAATGGATACACTCTTGAATATGGAATGGTTTCTTGTTCTTGAAAAACTTGGGTTCTTTCAAGATCTAATTTCATTATAGGCTCTACAATCACTTGAGAAGTTGGTGAAAGGGTTAGTGCTCCTCTCATAGTGGTCTTACACTCCCTTTTCCTCGTTTAGACTTTCTCAATGTTTTTATCAACTAGTGCCTGCACTTCTTCCATGGAGAGTTCAATGCATTGTTATAATTTATCAAGGTCAATAAAAATAGGGTCAAGTTGACCTAGGATTTATATAATGGCTCCCATAGTAGATTTAGATATTATTGTGGGCCCTTGGGAGGGGTCAGGCTAACTTCTAGATCATCCTTGCTCAAATATTAGAGGTAAGTCCTGAATGCTTGAAGTGGTAAGTTATGGAGGTCTATTTGGCCTATTCCTAAAAAGAGGAACATTGTCTTCATTTTATTCATATTTCCATTCATCATAGTCATCATCAAACATGTTCCCATGTGGTGGTGGTGGTTGATACTTAACAATATCCTACTTTTCCTTCTCCCAATCTAGTCTCATCTCCAGTTCAATTTTATTAATTGTTGTATTATGGAGTACCACTCATCATTTAGAGCATCTCTATATATCCACTCATTTAAATATTATTTATTCTTGTATTCTATTAATACATCCTTCTTAAATCTCAATAGATGCTTGGCAATGAACTTATTGGGATCCCATGGTCTAAAGTCATATTTAGGCAATAGGTACGAAACCCTATGCCTACCATCTATAATAATATCATACCACTTGGTAATATTGGTCCTCCCCCATTTATAAAGAACCTTATGGGGGTCCATTTTATTTTTATCCTTGTGGAGATCAACTACATTAACAAAAAGTATATCAAAAACTAGTCAGATTTCATGAGGCATGGTTTCATTCTCATCAATATCCCTAACTACTTCTAAATTAAAATATATTATATTGTAATAGAATTCACTAGATGTTATGGCCTCAAGAATAAATTTAGTATATTTAAAGATGACTAAAGAACCATTTTGAAATAGAAAGTCATCATTCCCAAAGGAAATACTCTTACCTAGAGTACAAGAACAACTGTGCCATATTTTATAATAATTTAGGTAGCAATCAATGTCTTTTTATATCCTTTTGCAATTTTCAATCTCCAATAATGGTAGTCAAGAGTGCAATTTGCTAATGACTTGAGTTTTGTTGAATTGTTAGTGTAGATAATAGAGAAAGTAAACATGTATATATTTGAAATGTAAATAAAAATATCCTTGATTGTGTATCCTTTTGAATGATCACTCTAATTAATGCAATGTTGATGGTAATCATGGTTCATGCCGTATTAATAAAAAGCTTGTTAACCTTATATATATTTGAAAAAACTTTGAACTATTATTTTTAACAATCAATTACAGCATTATTCAATTTAGGTTTAATTTATCTTTGATTTTCCATCAATTTCAGTTTTAAATCTAAAGATTTACACCTTTTGACATGTGGTGACCACCTCAAATCTAGTTAAGTAATTGCATGGCCTAGATATGACTAAGCTACTTAGTTGGTTTGAAACATAGAACTATGGCACCTTTTGATTACCTTTTGGACTTTTAGAATGTAGCTTTACATGATGACTCATTTATATCTCACCCAATGGTGTCTTTCAATTCATAAAAATATCTTGAGTGGTGATCTTCAATTTTGATTGGCTATAAGAATACCATTCATCACTCTCATTGGTAATCATAGATTTCCTTACTATGTGTCTCTCTCAAAAATATTTTGGATAACTATCGACAACTTGAAACTAATTGGATGGATCAAGTGGAGACATGCATCCCTATTAGAGGTGATCTCATGGATCTTAGATTGAAACAACATGGGAATGACATATGGGGTCATTATTTGGGACCAAAAGGGACATGCATTATTTTTATAGGCTATTATGTGCTCTTATACCAAGTGTCATTCTTAAAATTCACCTTAGATAATTGTATATCATCAAACCCTGATCAGATGGTTCAAGCTCAACTACATATCTACCTCATGAGCACTCATGAGATTTATATGGATGCAACATAGTGTAGACACAAGGTGACCTTAGATGAACCCAATGTTAACATGTGTCACCTTAAAAGGCCACTCAAGTCTAGTTGGTTACCATTGAGACACATGGTAGTATCTCATGGGCTTTTGTACTATGATATGATATTATCACATAATCCTAAGATTTGAATTCCAATGGCTAGCTTCTCACAAGCCCTCTAGATGATGCCATATAGCTCATAGACTTGGTAGAATTGATTCAGGTGTCTTGCATAGGATGTGTGATGAATCCTTAAGGTGTTATGAAGCTTGACAAGGTGGACATCTATCCTCTTAGGCTGTAGTATAAAAAATGATGTCTTGTGAGGTCAAAAGAAAAACTAAGTTAGCTTTTTAAAGAAGTCAATGTCTATCTTAGGCAAATTTAAACATGTTTAAAGCAAAAATTTTCAAGAAAATGCCTTAAACAAAACATAATGTTAATTTAATAAAATATAGTAAAGATATTTATGTTTATGTCAATTAAAGATCCATGTTGCACTTCCTTAGAAAAATCATGTGTGCTTACCATTGAACTATCAATGGTCAATAATTCATTTTTGAATAAAACTTGAGTAAGACTTGTAATAATTTGAATATTTCTAAGCATCAATCCTTATTTCAAAATGAATGATTAATAAAAAATTCTAGAAATAAAAGTATTAGTAAATTAAATCAATTCTCCATGTAGTCAAATTATTTAATATGCTTAGAATCTTGGGCACTTTTGAAAATTGAAAATATGAGAGTCCCCATTCTAAAAATAGAAAAATGTTGATCATTAACAAATGGAAACCTCTATAAGGAAACATTGAAAAATGTTAAAATTTAGATGTTTTGTTCAAAGATAAATTAAAACATTATTTATATTATTATGATCTTCAGTTAGTACCAAAACTATTTTCTAAAACTAATGAAAACTCACATGCTTGAAATAATGTTTAAACCTTATAAACAATCATACTATGTGTCTAATTTGATATTCCTTAACCATTTCCAATGAATTAAAAATGATAACTTTCAAGTTTGAATAAATTAAACATGATATTACTCAAGCATTCTTTATATTTTATATAATTATACTTTACTTAGTTAATGATGGCTTTGGTATTGCTCTACTACTATCCAAGCATCCATAGCCCTGATATAGATTACCTAAATCACCATTCATCGAATCTAAAATTAGTTTTTTATTTCACTTCATGGTTTATCTTTTTTTTTATATACCTACATTCATAAACCAAAATGGTTGGGAACTAGAATTATCTAGGTGCAAGGTTTTGTCAAGACATAGTCTGGATGTAATTCACTTTCATATATCAAGTTCTATCCTAGAAATTTACTTAGTGAAATTAAGGGACATTATGATGGTCTACACAAAATCAAAATCTCATTCAAGAAAATGTTCATTCATTTGAAATATATTATAGTCTTAAAATGACTTAGGATTTTCATGAAAAAACTAACTTTTAATTAACCTTGCCTAGCTTTTCTAAACCAGAACATTGCTAGAGGTTTCCAAACTTTGGATGACTAATGTTTATAACTACCAATCCATTGATCCCATTTCTAGGACCAAACTAAAAAATATTGAACCAATTAATTCTTTTATAAAGGACTTATTACTAAGCTACAACACACAATAGAAAATGAATAGCAAGCACAAATCAAGAAAGAACACAACAAGAAAATAAAGTAAGAAAGGTAAATACTCTACTCCTACCCAATATAACTCTTTAAAAGGTTAATATATTTATAGAGTTTATGATAGATAATTAGATAAATAAAACTTCATGTATTGTCCATTAATTGGTAAGGTTAAACCGTTCCCTTATAGGTCTTTGAGCCTAAATGCATTTTTGACTAGTATTTATGCCACTTGATATGGTACAATCCAAATGAGAGTGAACTTGTCATGTTTTCCCTTCTTTTCATGGACCTTATCCCATAGTAGGACCAAGTATAATATGTAAAAAGTTTTAACTTTGGCTCATTTATAAAACCATATCTTTACAACATCTTGATGCTTATTAAATTTATTCAATGCTTCATCTTTGGAATCTTCCATTTGGATGATGTTTAGTATTTAAGACTATACTCTTTCATCATCTTACATATATTTAAACATAAAATCATAGGTGGGAAACTTTAGTGTGATAGGAAAAATAGAATTTTTACCATAGAATAGTAGGAATGAGGACAACTTGAGCATTTATTTGTATCTCAATTTATCTACCCATAAATGATAATTTATCAAGGACTACTATTCTCTAGGTATCTTCACTATATATTTATTGATTACACTCATCAAGTTTTTATTAGTAGATTCTACGACTCCATTACCTTGAGGGTAATGGTTTGAATAAAACTTGATGACTATTTTATTGTCATATGCCCACTCAATGAACTCAACTAACATAAAGGTTGGCCATTGTCACATACCAAAGATAGGGGCATCCCAAACTAAGTGATGATATTTTCTTTTCGAAACTTAATGAAATGAGTTTCTCTACTATTCTTGGTAGCCACTATTTCAGTCCACCTAGTGTAATAATACATCACAATAATTATAAATTTATGCCATGCTAAGGTGTTACTATTGATCACTCCTATGAATTCAAGGCCTCATTATGAAAATGGATTCATTTCGATCATTGGTTGCAAAGACATGGATGCCTTTTTATCTCATCAATCAAATACTTGACATTGATGACACATTTGTACATAAACATGGGCATCTTTGAATATGGTTGGCTAATAGTATCCTTCTTTTAATATCTTGTGTGATGTGGTATGCCCTAAAGGATGAATTTTTTTTAGTTTTCCATGGAATTTTTTCATTGTATATGTGGCTTCGACTCTATAAACACATCTTAGATAGATCCCCTCTTAATGTTTCCTATAGAGGAATCCCATTTTAACTATAAAATGAGATGATCTCAGCCTAAGGGCCCTTTTATTCTCCCTTTTAAGGTGTGGGTGACACACTCTATGAATAAAATAGTAAACAATATCCTTATACCAATCACCACTAGACACGAGAGTTACTTCAACCTACAAAATGTCAATGCATGGATTAGTATTTACAATAAGTTGGATTAGACCTTGGTCTCTAACTAACCTAGAAAATTTTATTTCTATATCATGTTCTTGGAGTTTATTCATCTAATTCCCTCTTCATTATCCAAGTTAATTTTGTCCCAACATCAACTTGATGGCCAGATTAGACATTATAACATATGTATTATTCCTCAGGATGTAGTGTCTGAACTTCTTGATGGCCTTCACTAGAGTGTAGGCTTGTTTATCTAGAATATGATAATTAAGTTTAACATTATTCAAGTTTGTGCTCATTAATGCTATAGGGTTATTTTTGTCATCCTCTTTATGCATCAAGACAATGAAAACAATGTGATCAGAAGTAAAGAGTAGAGATAAAATTCTTTGTTAAAATTAGGACTTATCAGAATAGGTGATTAAAAAATAGCATCCTTAATGTCTTGAAATTCCTTATTTTATTCAAAAATACATTTTATATTTGCATCTTTATTCAACATTATGTTGAGTGGTCTTATGATCTCTACAAAACTAGAGATAAATTTTCTTACAAAATTAGTCTTATCAAAGAAAGATTTTAACTTTTTTTTGATATTAAGGATTTATACCTTTGAAATTGTGTTTACACTATCAATTTCAATAGTTATACCTTACTGGGTGAATACATGTCATAGAATTTTTCCTTTAATTACATATAAGATACTTTTAATGGGGTTTAAAGAATCCATACCTCCTACACTTCTACAACACTTGTTCCAAATACATCATGTGTTTGCTTCTAATTTTAGAAAAAACTATTAGATCATCCATGTAAATAATTATGCACTTACCTATTAATGCTTAAAATTCATGGTCCATTTCTCATTATAAATTTATTTCTCCATTGATCAATCTAAATGGCATTTATTTGTATGCAAGCATTCCATAATTGGTGGTAAAGGTAGTTTTCATTCTACCATTCTCATTCACTAGGAATTGGTTGTATCCTAAAAAACCATCAATGAATGACATCATTCTAGACCCACTCGCCAATGTAATGAACTTATCCAAGGATGGTAAGGGGTACTTTTCCTTCTCTAAATATTTGTTCAAGTTTCTAAAATCAACGCAGAGTCTAATTTCTATATTATTCTTTTGGACTAGCACAATATTTACAACCCATATTGAGTGTCGTATGGGAAAGAATATCCTTACATCTTAAAATTCATTCACTTCCTTATAAATCAATGGTTATATCACTAGATTCACTATCTTTTGTCTTTATCTAAAGGGTATACATGCCTCTTTCAAGGGGATAGTGTGAGTAATCACATTAGTATAAAATATATTAAGATCATCATATACAAGGTAGTGAAATATTTGAAATTGGTTAAAATGGTAGTGGTTTCCTTCCACTCTTTATTAGTGCAAAATAAACCAATGTTGACACTTTTCTCATTCCCAAGCTTTTCTAAGTTGACTCAATTATGATATTTTTGATATCTTTGGGTTGTTTAGCATCAATTATTTGTTTATCTAGGTCAAAAATCCTTTTTAAGTACATCATGCCCTTAGGGATTCAGTTCTCTTTGAGTTGGATTACTCCATCTTCATTATCCTTTAAATTTTTATAGAAATTTCATCCTATTCATCAATAATGTGGGATTTGAATATGCCACAATTACACATGAAGTTAATTATCAACTTATCATCATCAAAAAATTGGAAATGATTGATATTATATGGCATAGAGGGGGTATGAAATCATTTCCATAATAAACTCCTAAAAGTTCAAAGGCTTTGGAGGCACCAAGTTTGTTGTTGTTAAATCTAGAGCATCCACTAATTGGTTATACTCCTTTGGTATGAAATAATATCAAATGAGTCAAAATACTCAATCAAATCCCAATCTCTAAACTCTATTAAATAGGAAAGCTTACACTAATATCTACTCCTAGCCTAATTAATAACTAATTATGAAAAACCATAGACTATCAAATCTTTTACCTTATGTTTTATTTCAAATTGAAGTCCTAAAATAAGAGCTTCATATTCTAATAAATTATTATTACAAGTGAGCTATAATCTATAAGAATCTAGATACTATTTTCCTTTAAGGTTTATTAGAACAATTATAATGTATGAGCCTTACTTAGCTCATGCACCATCAAAGATAAATGTCTAAAAACCTTTGATTTATTCCTTAGCCTTATCATTATCAACAACATTAGTGGTTTCCAAAGTGTAAACACCTAAGTTATAGGATTGGTAATTTAACATTTCATTCTTGGCATTATATTTAGTTATCATGTATTTCATTTTGGGTTCTAAGTCAATCCTGATTTGATTAGGAATCTTGTGCCTAAGGTAGACACATGTGGGAATAATCAATGGACATATATCTATTCAAGGATTTAGTCAAATCATGACTCAATAAAAACACATAATCCTTAATTATGTCAATGACTTGATTGTTGATGAACTATTAGATTGGGGGTTCATGAGCAAGCTGCATGTGAATATTTAACAATTTGCCTACCACTTTCACTCTTGATTTGTCTAATTGCACTACTACCTTCTTTGATTACTAATTTTAATTCCAAATTTTCATAGATTCCTTAAGGCATAATGTTATTTAAAGCACCAAAATCTAGTAAGCAATTATGAAGATTTTTAGCGAAAATCCTTACAATCAACAAAAATGATGAAACTTCATGCTTGCTCTTATACATTGCCACATTTGTATGAACTAGTTTAGATTTGTTGGTTATTTCAATATCAAATCACATTGTTCAATTATTTAGTTGATTTAATGCAATGTTATGTTTACCTTGATCAATTTCATATATTCCACTATGTTATATCCACCTTTCAATGTTGTGTAGGGAGCTTCTATTGTTGGTTGACTTTCCTTACCTTTAGGGGGTGGAGGATTATTGTCTATCCTACCATTAGGAGGTGTATATATTTTATTAGGTGAGGAGGAATTTGTTAGAGGTGGGTTTTGACCTTTACTTCTGAAATCATAATTTATCCTATGGTATTGTTGGAAGTCATGTTTTGCCTCAACATTATCTTCAGGCTCATTTTCATCTTGATTGGGAAAATCATAGGTCTCAATCATGAGTACTATTTATAGAGCTCTAAAAGAATCATTGGTATTTTTAGAGCCTTTAGCATTACTTTGATTAGTGGGATTCATATCTGACCCCTCCATTTGGATCTGAATGACTTTGAATGCATGACAAAATTTAATGCAGTCTACTTCTCCATGACTAGTGGTATTGTGCACTCAACACTAGTTGGGCAAAGCTAACTCACAAATGTTGATCTCAGGAAACTAGATCAAGGGTGTTCATTATTATTTTTAGATTTATTGAATGGTTTATTATATCTCTGAAAGATATAATTTCTATTGGAACCCTCACTAGTATTTCTCATTTATTTTTTGAGATCCAAGAAATCATTAGTGAATTTTTGAACTATTCTTCTATCAAATATAATTCTCCCTTTGGAGGATCAATGTTATTATTTTGGGTTGAAATTAGATTATTGGTGTTATTTATGGATAGCAGTGCTTGATTGATATTATTTTGGGGATGTGCTCTAGTATTTGCTTGGTTTGTTAAGCATAGGATATATGAAGAGCGAGGGTGAATCAATATATCATATATATTATAAAAAATTTACTTAATAAAATTCCACTTAACCATTCACTCAATATTTTTAAGAAAACTAACATTAATATGCACCACACAAGAGAGAGAGATAGACTAGATTTTTACCTAGAGACCAAAAATGGGAAAAACCATGGAGAACAATCTCAAGTATATGAAGGAGCACCAAGTCAAATTACAAAGTTTGAAAGCACCAAATTTCAATATCACCAACCCATTTGATGATCACCAACACAAAATTATTTGTGATCACTAACCCATAGGAGCACTAACTCGTAGGAGCACCAACCCCTTTCAAAGATTTGTGAGCACCAACCCATAGGAGCACTAACCCCTCTTGTGTATAAAACACAACTATCTCTCAATGTTGCTTACTCAAAAAATGATAGAACTCTACAATATCTCTTTCTATTCTCTCCTCTTTTATTATATAAAATAAATACAAACCATGCACTCTCTTTTATATTACAAATGGCTTCTCAAGACTTTATTTATAGCTTTTCAAATGACCTTTGGCATTCACCCTTTTTTTCCCTTCAATCCTCATGGAAAATGACACCAAAACTTGTATGACCCTTCGTATCCTTGTATTTTAAAAGTCACATGGTGACCCTTCATGAGAAAATGCATCATTTCCCCTTTTGTCTTTATCTTGGTGACCTTTAAAATTCCTTAAGGTGATTCTTCATGGAAAAATGTGCCACACCCGCTTTTGTCTTCACTTGGTGACTCTTAGAGTTCCTCAAGATGACTCTTCATGGGAAAATGCATCCCATTCATCTTTCATCTTTACCCCATGACTCTTTAACTTCTCTAGGGGCCCTTTTTAAACTTTTATGCAACCAAAAATATATTCATTAATATTAAATAAATATTAACACACATTAGCCAAGATATGAATATTAAAAACACCATTAAATACTATTGGGCCTTTATCACAATGCTAGACCTTTAATGTTAATGAAAATATTTCTAACAGTCTCCCCCTTTGTCATTGATGACAACCTCAAACTAAAACTACCACATCCTTAAAAATGCACTACACATGTTAACCTGTACATACTACCATTTTAAAAATGTGCAGTAATTCCCCCTTACTATAGTAACCTATACCTATTATTTTTACCTATTTTTGCACCTATTTCTATACTTGTACCTATTCTTGTTCTTCTCCCCCTTTGACATCAATGGCAAAGGGCTTATCTTAGATCTAACACTTATCTCCCCATCAACTAATGCTAATCCTCAATGGTAGGAAGTAAAATAAATTACTCCTAACTTCTCTCAAATGTGCCTTTTGGTAGTGCCCTTATGAAAATATCTATAATCTAATTTATAGTAATAATATATTCCATCTTAACTTATTGATCTATAACCTACTCTCTCAAGAAGTGATATCTAATAAGAATATGTTTTATTCTTTAATGCATCACTAGATTCTTAGAAATATTAATAACACTTGTGTTGTCATAAAAAATAGAAATAGGTTCATCATATTTTACCTTGATATCTTCCAAAGTTTGCTTCATCCAAAGCACTTGAGTACAACACAATACCACTACAATATATTCTACTTTATATGTAGAAAGTGATACCAATTTTTTATCCTTACTTAGCCATGATACTAATCTATCACTGAGAAAGAAAGCTCCTCCACTTATACTCTTTCTATCATCTAAACAACCTACCTAATCTAAATCTGTATAAGCAACCAAAGTGAAATCTTTGCCTGTGGGATACCACAATCCATAATCTAATGTCCCCTTGATATATATAAATATTATCTTCACCAAGTGAACATGAATCTCCTTTGGGGCAAACTGATATCTTAAAACCATGCCTACTACATGCATAAAGTTTAGCCTCAATGCTATCAAATATAAAAGACTACCAATCATAGATCTATATAAATATTATTCGGTAATAGGTGAATATTCATCTTGACTCACCTTGTTCCTTGTACCCATTGGTGTTCCAACTTGTGCACAATCCTCAAAACCAAAAAATTTCAACATTTATTTAGTATATTTACTTTAAGATATGAAAATTCCTTTATTTGATTAAAAAATTTGGAACCCTAAGAAAAATGACAATTCTCCAAGCATATACATCTCAAAAAAATTTGGCATATTTTTAGAAAATCCTTTTATTATCTTTTCAATGTTACCTCCAAATATTATGTCATCAACATATACCACAATAATCAACTGATGCTCACCTTCTATCTTGATGTAGAGATTACTATCAACAAATCCTCTGTTAAAACCTTAATCTTATAAGTATTTATCAAGTCTTGCATACCAAGCTCTGGGAGCTTGTTTTAATCCATACAATGTTTTATTTAATCTACATACATGGCTACTATCATTTGAAAAAATTAATCCCTCTGGCTGCTCAATGTAGACCTCATCTTCTAGATTCTCATTTAGGAAAGAAGACTTGACATCCATCTAAAATGCTTTGAAAATTTTAAACATTACATATGCAAGAAACATTCTAATATCCTCTAGTCGTTCTACTAGTGCATTTTTTTTTCAAAATCTATTCCCTCAATCTGAGCATATCTTTACATACCAATCTTGATTTACTCTTAGTCACTTCTCCATTTTAATTCAAATTATTTATGTAAACCCATTTTGTTCCTATCACATTGTGATCTTTTGGTCTAGGCACTAATTCTCAAGTATCATTCTTTTCTATCTAATTTAATTCTTCATCCATTTCCTTAACCAAATGCTTATCATATCTAGCTTCTAAAAAAGTTCTAGGCTAAATTTTGGATAACAAAGAGAAATTATTTACAACCAAATGGAAGGTTTTAAACTAGATCCCTAGGTATAATAACTCTAAAATGATACATAAACTAAATACTAAATGGATCCCTCCAAAGCCCAACTGGATGAAACTCAACTTTGATGGGGTATCCAAGTCGAATGGTAAAGCTAGTGGAGGAGGAATTATAAGGAATGATAAAGGATGGATGTCTGCTATCTATGCTGGTAGAATAGGATGCTAGAGCAACAACTATGCTGAAGTAATGGCTTTACTATGGGGGTTAAATGTTGGATATATCCCTAGGATTAAGGAACCTGAGTATACAAGGTGACTCTAAAATGGTCATAGATGCTATGAATAAAGCATCAAATGTGGGAATTAACCTAAAATACATCATTATAGACATCCAATTTCTTTTGTAGAAGTTCTCTGGAGTAGAGTTTTCCCATAATTATAGAGAGGGAAACAGGGTCGCCAATGTTTGTGCCAACCTTGGTCAACAATTTTTAGGTTGGAGGGTGTGGCAACAAGGTGCTCATATTCCCTTAAACATTAGGGATATTATTTAAAAAGAGATGACTTGTCAAGAATGAGGTACATTTATGACAAGGGTAGCTCTAAGAGGTGGTCCACTTGGAGAGGGCCATCGTGGATTACAAAACTTGATAACCTTGGTACTTGTTTAACAATCATTCATGATTCATTGTATCATGAGGTTGAGGCACGTGGGTATCATCATGAAAATCAAGGGGAAATAATCTCCAAGCATGGGAGTAGACAATGTCATCTTTGCAGGGTATTTCACATAATGAGCCATCACATTTTCATTTTACATAAATGGAAAAAAGGGTTAGCAATCATTTCAAAGCTGAAGGCTAAAATTAGGAACTCCACAGTCTAGGTCTACAAATATAAAATGGGAGGAGATCATATTCACACTAAACCTATCTATTGTTTTGAATTTAAAGATAATCCACTAGTTTGGCATTATTGTAAGGAAGGGGGAATCAACCCATATCTGGAAAGGCTTAATGGTTATGATGAAAACTTGTTTGAGCAATTTATGAGATCCTAGTTAAATAGGTAGGTCACAATGAGTGGAATTAGTTTTGAAATCTCTAAAAAGGTGATTTCTATGGCCATGAGAATGTCCATGCAGGGTATAAAACTTCAAAGGAAAACTAAAATTATGGATCTTGCAAGCCACAAACTATTTCTAGGTGAGGGAGAAGAACTCATCTCGTACTAAGGAGGATATGAGTGTGCTAAACTTCTAGAGCCATGGGATGGGGTGTGCTTCATTTTCATGAAGTACTTCATGCTTGAAGGTTGATTT
The DNA here is from genome assembly GCA_037957365.1 of Torreya grandis. Classification (NCBI taxonomy): domain Eukaryota; kingdom Viridiplantae; phylum Streptophyta; class Pinopsida; order Cupressales; family Taxaceae; genus Torreya; species Torreya grandis. The sequence goes on from JARHVA010005146.1 coordinate 1,151,764, forward strand.
ACCAAGTTCTACAACTACCACCTCCCTTTGTAAAATCACTTCAGGTGCAATGTTGTTATTAGTTTCCCTTTTTACTTGCTCTCCTCTTTGGAACACTCTATCCTTAGGGTGAGAGCTAAAATGACTAAGAATCCAAATATGAACCCTATCCCCCTACACTAAGGGCTGATTTTCTACTTATACAACTTTCATTGAGCCTTGGAGCCCTCTAAAAATATCAGAATGGATAGCGAAGACATTCCTTCCAACCTAATGTCTGGTGATGCTATTGATGAGTCCTACTTTTCCCCTGCTCCTACCAAAACAAAAGATGTTTCTTTATCCACCCCTGAAGAGACCCCTATTTATACCCTTGGCTCCTTTGTGAGAAAAAAGGGTAAGAAGAGAAAGGTTGATGAAGAGGAAGAAAATATTAGAGAGACCAAGGAGGGGACCCACAAAAATTTGGGTAGGGCCATGGGGGGCCAAGGTGGTAAATCTTACAAGTCTTCCAAAATTAATAAGGAAGGATTCTCCTCTAGAGTTAGAAGGTCAGGGTGGATTATTGGTAAACCCACCCTGAAGGCCAGACTGATAGATTACTCAGAAAGTGCTTTGAAAGAAGCAACATAAGAGGAAGAGTCTAAGGAGCTGGAAATACAAGAAATTTTAGAGGACACTGGAGGGAAGCAGGAGACTAGGGATTTTGAGGTTACTGAGGAGCAGGGTGTTGATACTATGAAAACTACTAACAATAAGGGGAAAATGTATGTCGAGGAAGTGGGCAAGGATATTGAGAATGAGGATGATTGGAAAGCTGAAAGTGGGGCCTTGAAGGATCATATTTAGAGGCTTGAGTAGAATTTCACCAAGGGAATCCAGAATATAATTCTCCTGAATATGTTTATGCTAAAAGATGTGGACAATACTGGGCATGCTGACAACATGGAAAATACTAAGAAACTTAATGATCTTCTCAAATCAATGGTTATGTAAGGAGAGTCTTCTCTGACTCTAGTCTTTCTATTCCTTGTGTTTTGTTTTGGTGTCTATTGTTCTCAGCTAGTGCCGGCATTTCTCTGAAGGCATATTTTTTTTATTGCCTTCTTTTATTTTTTGCTTTGTGAAGGGTTTGGCCCCTGGTTTGCTACCTTACCTTATAAAAAACAAAGAGAAATTAACTTGCTCAGATTTACTTACCATCATTCTTCTAGTGAAAATTCCTTCATTTATGTCCCCAATGATGTCAATTTTATTATGATTTATCTAGACATATTTAGATGGGGTTTTGATGTTCTTTTTCTCCTTCTCATCTTCATCTGATTCTTCATAATCTTCCTCTTCAATGATCTTAGGAATGTTTACTGGATCACTAATTCTTTGTGCTCCATCTTCTATCCTTACACTTGCACTTTCAACTATTTTCTTGGTTCTTTTTTTATAACATTTATAAGTTTTAATTTTTAAATAATAACCAATAAATATACCTTCATCTTCTTTAGATTAAAACTTACCCAATTTTTCATTAGTTCTCTTTATGAAGCATTTACTATGAAAAATTCAAAAATAATCAACTGTAGCTAGTGTGTCTTTCTATTCTCATAAGGAGTCTTGTCACTATTGAATCTCAATAATTCTCTATTTTGGATATGAACTAATTTACCAACTACCTCTCTCAAATATATATATATATATATATATATATATATGGTATCTTGGATTCATTTAGCATTGTCCTCACCATCTCTTGAACTATTCTATTTTTCCATTCAACTACTCTATTTTGTTGTGGAGTTCTGGCAGTTGAATAATGTCTCTTTATTCCATGGTCTTCATAATACTCAATAAAATGATCTAACATGAATTATCCTGCTTGATCTGATATTAGGTACTTAATCTTCAAACCAATTTCATTCTCAAGTAATGCTTTCAATGCTTTAAAATGTTTGAAAGCTTCTGATTTTTTTAAAAAACATTACCCAAGTCATATATGAAAAATCATCAATAAGCAACATGAAATATTTCTCACCATGAGCACTTTGAGTTCTCATAGGTCCACACAAATCAGTGTGAACAAGATCTAACATCTGAGTGGTCGAGTATTCTTTTGTTGGATGGATTTGTAATATTTAAAAGATTTCTGACTACTTTCTTATTGTTGATGTTGACAATATTTTCAAAATTTATGTGTTCCATTATCTTATTCCATAGCCAAATTTATTCAATCTAACTCAAATGACATCTTTGACCTTTGATGTCTGATAATATATACAAATTATTGCCTATTCTTTGAGCATCTGGAACTAACACATCTAAATATTTTCTCCTAATTTCACAACTTTCTACATAAAACTTTAGTATGTACCCCTAATCACACATATGACTTACACTCAAAATATTATGCTTAAGACCTTCTACATAAAAAACATTTTTAGTTTTAGTTTTAACATTATGCAAACTTAGTGTATCTTTTCCAAAAAATTTGATAGTAGTATTATCTCTAAATTTCATAGTGCCATCATTAGTATTATTCAAGGATATAAACTTGCTCTTGTATCCTATCATGTGCCTCAAACATTTTCTATAAATTAACCATGGATTTTATTCATTTCTTGCATGCAAAGCTATTTGGACCAACACAAAATCTTCAAATTGTTTCTTCTACCATGTACCTATTTGAACTTTATTCTTGATGAATAGAGTCTTGAATATGATCCTTCTTAACTAACTCAAACATGATTCTATAGTACCTGGCTATGTGTCAAAAATTATTTCACTTGTAACATATTATAGCCTATTCATCAAAACCTGATAGAGAAGCAAAAGAATTATGGCTTCTACTGGATTCTACATGAGTTCCTTTTCCTTGTTTATGAGATTGTTAGCCCTTTTTCAGCATTCTATTTTTTATGATCATATCCATTGCAATAAAAATAGTAACCATAAAAATTAACCTCTTTGTGTACCTATAACTTGATTTCCTTTTGTAGCTCTATTCCTTCTAGCCTTCTTTGCTTGAGATGTATTTTGTATTCTTAGCTTCTTCCACATTTGTTTTCCCTTTTGTGATGGATAAAACATATCTATTTTTCTTTTCAAATTTAATACCTGTCTTATCTGATATTGACTTTTGACTTTCTAATATCTTATTTAACATGTTAGTGTTATCTTCAAATTTTGAATCTCTGACTGCTTTATCATTGATTTCTTTATTTATTTTATCAATATCTACTTTTAAAGAAGTAATTTCAATAACATACCTTTCACATTCTTCACTTAATTCTTTCAAATATGTCATTAGATCTTTTTCATTCTTCTTAGCTTCTTCAAAGTGTGCTTGTAGATCTTCAATTTTTTCCTTTGAATCCTTTTCATTTTTCTTGATCTAGATTTTCATTCTTTGATTCTTTTTCTCAAGATATTTTAACTCTTCCAAGGCACAAATGATTTCTCCTTCTAGATTCACTTTAGCTTCATCCTATTCTTCTTCTTGATCATCTATACTTTTGTTTGTAGAGGCATTTTCATGTATGGCCATAAATAGAATCTTTTCTTCTTCTTATGAATCACTGACTCCACTATCTTCATTTGATCTAGGATTTTTAGAATATAAAATCTTCTTGAATCCCTTCTTGAATTTTCCTTTGAAATTATTCTTGTATGTAGACTTTTCTTCTTCATTGTCACCATTACCCTTATCTGGGCACTTGGCTACAAAATGTCCAATGTTTCCATAATTAAAATATTTAAAAAGTAATTTTCCTTGATATTTACTTGTGACCTTTTTTGGCTTGTGGATGAATAGAGCTTCATTGTCATTTTCATCATCCCTAGAGATGTCACTTGATTCTTGAATCTTAGCCTTCTCTTTATTTGATATTTTGAAAGCAACTTCTCTCTTTGAGGGTTTCTCTTGTTTAGTCTACATCTCATATTCCATAAGAATACCATGTAGCTCATCCATCTTTAGCTTGGATAAATTATTCATCTCTTCAATTATGAAAACTTTTTGCATCATATCTCAATGGTAGATATCTCAAAACTTTTTATACCATGATTGATTCTTCTAAATTTTCTCCAAAACCTTGAATCTAATTAACTATTTAATCAACCTACAAAAGGTAACTTGCTATATTTTCTTCCCCATCCATCTTCAAACTCTCAAACTGCATTCTAAAAATCTAAAGCTTAACTTGTTGAACCTTTCCATCACCTTTGTAAATATTCTCAAGATTTACCCAAGTTTTATGAGAAGATTTCCATTATGTAAATTTAACAAATTCTGATTCACATAAACCACATAATATAACATTTAAATCTTTATCATTATTTTAAGTTGCCTTATTTTCCACCAGAGTAGTTACAAGTGTCTGTGGCTCTTCATATTCCTCCACCACTACTTGCCTAATTTTGAATTCAATGGCCATAAAATAATTCCTCATCCTTATGCTCCAAAAATCATAATTTTTCCCATCAAACAAAGGTGCCTTATTTGTATAAAAACCTTAATATGATCTAGCCATCATGCTTTCCCTGATCTACCTTCAAGCTATAAAACTTTTTCAAAATGAACTTGCTCTGATACCAATTGTTAATCATGGGATATACTAAGAGGGGGGTGAATTATTATATCATATATCTTATAAATATTTTACTTAATAAAATTCCACTTAACCATTCATTCAAGATATTCAATAAAATTGAAAGCAATATGCACCACACAAGAGAGAGAGAGAGAGAGAGAGAGAGAGAGAGAGAGAGAGAGAGAGAGAGAGAGAGAGAGAGAGAGAGAGAGAGAGAGAGAGAGAGAGAGAGAGAGAGAGAGAGAGAGAGAGAGAGAGAGCATATTTTTATGTGGAAACCCAAAATGGGAAAACCCATGAAGAACAATTTCAATTATATGAAAGAGAACCAAATCAAATTACAAAGTTCATAAGCACTAACTTGAAGGATCACCAACCCATTTTCCAAGCATCAACATAGAAATTATTTGTGAGCACCAACCCATAGGAGCACCAACCCCTCTTGTGTATAAAACACAACTATCTCTCAATGTTGCTTTCTCAACAAATGATAAAACTCTATAATATCTCTTTCTATTCTCTCCTCTTTTCTTATATAAAACAAATACAAACCATGCACTCTCTTGCATATTAAAAATGGCTTCTCAAGCCTTTATTTATAGCTTTACAAATGACCTTTGGAATTCATCCTTTGTTTACCTTAAATTGTCATAGAAAATGGTGCCAAAACTTGTATGACCCTTTGTATCCTTATATTTTAAAATTCACACAATAACCCTTCATGAGAAAATGCATCATTTCCCCTTTTTTATTTATCTTGGTGACCTTTTAAATTCCTTAAGGTGGCTCTTCATGGAAAAATGTGGCAAACTCTCTTTTGTCTTCGCTTGGTGACTCTTGGAATTCCTCAAGATGACTCTTCATGGTAAAATGCATCCCATTCCTTTTTTATCTTTATCCCATGACTCTTTTACTTCTGCATGGGTGCTCTTTTGAATTTTACACAACCAAAAATATATTCATTAATATTAAATAAATATTAACACATATTATCCAAGATATGAATATTAAAAACACCATTAAATTCTATGGGGTCTTTATCACTAATGCCAAACCTTTGACATCAATGACAATATTTACAACATGGTTGAATAATCCTAGATAATAGTTGGGTGTAGCATGGATTAATGGTATCTGGTTAATTAATAGCATTTGGTTTCATGTAGGTGTATTATGATTCATGTTGTGTAGGACATTTAGAGTAGGTAGAGTTGGGTCATTATTTGGTATTGCAAAAGTTGGATGCCCTTAAAGGTGTATTTGTTCATCAATATGGATGGATTCATCATATTCCAAAAGTAGTGTTAATATTCAAGGCTCTTTTTATTAAAACAATTATCATCAAGTCTAAGGCATTTTTTAATATTTCTAAATCCAAATTGTGTTCTAACCTATAGGGTGAGGATGTTAGACTATACATTTTTTGAAACTTTGCATTGAATTTTATAATCAATTTATTTATGCCCCTTTTAAGGGTGGTGACATGTTGATACACAACTCCTAAGATTACTACCCTAGAAAATTAGGCAATAAACGTATCACTGAACTGGTCCCATCCCATGATGGAATCTTTTGGCAAGTTGAGGAACCAATCATAGGCCACATCTCAAAATGTAAAGGGAAAAAGGTGACAAGCCATGTCTTCATGAATTACATTAAACAACCTCAAATATGATTTAAATGACTTTATATTCTATTTAATGGTTACTCTACTAGTGGGGGTGAAGAGAGGCAAATATTTTTTTGGGTTCCTTGGCAGATCATGCACATCTCTAGGGATATTATGGATGAGCCAACTAACCATGCCATGATTGTCAAGAGGGGTGAAATTTTTTGGTTAGATGAGGAATTTGGTTAGGTTCTATACTTCCTACATTTACCTTTGTTTGATCTCACCTTATGAATTTCTAGGGATGTTAAAGGGACGCTAATTTTAGATCAAGATCTAGTTCTAATCCTAGGAAACTCCTGGATGTAGAATAGGTATTAATAACTAGAGAGTACAATAAATTCGAAGGTAGCTTAACAGTTGTCAAATATTACAAAGATCAGTCAAATTCCCATATAAAATCCTTTACAAACTATAAAAAATAGTTTTACCTTGATCTTTGAAGATCCAAGATTTAAAACACTATTAGTTCTACACATTAGCCTAAAAATATCAGTGTTAGATCAACATTTCAAAGTATTTCCATGTCCAATTTAATAATCTGAGAGTGTTTTAGCATTTAAAAATATGTTTTATCATAAAAATAGGCAAAGGTATACTCAATCCCAAATTAATTAGAGAAATTATGATCTTAAATGTCTAGATTCAATATAAGCGAGCTCTCATCAATTGACCTTTTCACAAATTCTTACAAATATCTAGGTTATTTACTAAATTTATATCAACATTTGTAAAGAAGATCAAAAAAAACCTTCAATATGCCTAAATAATTGGGTATTTAATGTATCTTTAAGGTTTTACATAGATTTATATAATAGAATTAAATATTTCTAAATTTATATGAATGAACACTAACTTTGATGGAATCCTTCAAAGAATGCAAAGATTCACACAAAGAATGTAGATATTCAATTTTATTTAACAATATTTATGTATTTTGAAACAATTATTCATATATTTAATGAAATACATTAAAATTTCACCAAGATGCATGAAATTAATTGCATAGAGGCCTTCCTTCTAGTGCCATATTTTCTCCGCCTATTGGTGCACTTAATGTTCTTCCTATGTCACTAGGGAATGGGAGAGAAGAAATAAACTAAATTTTATGTCTTGAAATACTTGGGTCTTGATTTTTTTACATAAATACTACTAAAAATAGAATAATAGAATAGATATGGCCACCAATTGTAAGTTTACAAGTGGACCCTAGTTTAGGGACAATAGATTATAAAACATTGACATTTTATTTCTTGTTAATCTTTATGAAATTGATCTAAACTTCTCCAATTATTTCCCAATCACAAAAAAACCATGAATATTTATAGAATGAAATAAAATAAAGTGGCTCATGGGGTAGATCCAAAGGTAAGCAAGGTAGGTAAAAAATGAAGTTTGCTTTAGGTGGTTATAGGTGTCAATTCCTCTAACATATATGATAATAACATGTTAAAATAGCATTCACCAACCCTAGTGTAATACTCAAATCCAAATCAACACAATTGAGACTTCAAAGGAAAGGAGATGCATATATCTGAAATAATATGTTGCATGAAAGTTACTTATTCACATCAAATTATATAAGCATATTCAACTGCAAATAAGATTAAATAGAGGACATAAACTTGTAGATTTATTAGTCTAGTGTTAAACTCAAACCAATATATGTATACATTGATATTATTTTCAAATTAGTTAGCAAAAAATAAACCATTAATTTTCTAAAAGCATGAGAAGTAGAAACTACAAAACACACAATAGAGCATTCAAACAACCTCATGAATTCTTATCTCTTTTGCATTAATTCTCTAACAATTGTTCCTAAAAATTAGAATGATGGGGAATACCCTTATATATAGGCCTTAAAATGCATATGCATGTTCACATGGGCCCATGAAAAGATGACCAAATATATCCAAGTGGATTTTATCTTTTAAATAAAAATAATTAAAATTCCACATAATACAAGGTAATATTCCAATTTTGAATTTACAAAGCAAAGTAGAATATTCCTCAAGGCCCTAGTAACTATGGTTGATATGGGTATGGCCATTATGATTGAAGGGGAACTTAATGCTATAATGCCACTTTTTGTTTCCCTAAAGTAGGTTAGTGAGGTGCTAGTTTTTTCCATGAAAGGGGTTATTGGATAGCTACTTGATGACCAACTTGATGTTTCAACCTTTATTTCTCTACCTCCTCCATTGTCTAAACATTAGAGCATGCTAAGTATTCTTGGTTAATTTGACCAAAATTCAAGATCATAGGTTAAAATTGGTTAGATATTTCTTGAATAAGCCTTTCATACTTTACAAGCAATGGTCTTAGCACTTCTTCAATATCTTTAGCTCTCTCTAGCCTTTGGTTATAAAAAGCCACAATGTTCATCACTTCAGTGGCAGTCTTGGAATTAGCTATGTCTTATTATAATTTTTCAATAAATACTTTCATTTAAGACCTAAAATCTTGGTCATACATAAAGCTGGCATTAGGTTTGGTCACCCTAGTGACCATAACATCCTTTAATAATAGGGTAATCTTGAACACTATTTTTTCAAAGTATGTAGTTACATATTTAACTTATTCTATCCACATTTTAAATAGTATCCTTCTATTCATCATTATAGTCTATGCCAAGATGATGTCTTCAAGTGGCAATGTCTTAATTTTTGAGAACTTGTTGTTCCTTACAAATCTATCTAGGTTTGCTAACTTGGTATCATAGAGTGCAAGTATTTTGTCATATTTAATGACCACATTAAACTATAGATTTCCATTCTCTTATCTTCTACTGATGACCTTGTATAAATTGAAGACATTGATGATTACATTTATTATTTGGACTGTAGTATCCTCTGGCACTATAGGCAATGCTTGTTCCCTCAATCTCTTCACCTCCTATTGCATACCTTTCATTAACACCACTATATATTCTTCATTGGCTTAGACCATGAACACAGGGTCCTCTAAATATGCATCTAATTCACTTAGGCTAGCCTTCCTCTTTATTACTAATGTGAAGAGGAACTCTCCACTTTCATGATCCACAACTGAGCTAGATTGGGGTTATTCAACCTAACTCCTCACCACTCTTTTCATTATACTTAGAATAACATCAAATTTCATGCCAATATATGGTACAGAGAGGAATACATGAGATCTCTCTTGTCTTACTACCTGTATAATATCTATGACCCAATTTGGGACAATAAAAGGCATTGGATTTGATGGAGATTGCATTGGAGGTGGTGTAGACAGGGTATTTTACACTATAATTACTTAAGTTGAGGTAGAGGATAGGGATGTAAAAGTAATGTGTGGTAGTTTTGTTAGGTCTATTATCCCAAGTGTGCTAAATGGAGTTCTTGCAAGGCCCATAATCTAATAAACTAAGGTAATTTTTGGGGCATGCTCACCTTTATCACCATATCAAAATTTAATGGGGATCTAGGTAAAGATGACTTTAGAAAGATGAAAAGTTTTAAAATGGGCCTTAATGGCCATATCGATGCAAAGGAACCAATGTCAAGCACTGCCTTAGTTGTTGCTACATGGGAAGAAGTGGAACTAACATTATGACTAACACTAGTGCCTGATGAAGATGAAATATTTGTAGTGGAATGAGAAATTAAATAAGGTATGGTAAATCTTAAGGAAGAACTAGCTTGGCCCAGGGTAGTATAAACTAAAGATTGAGCAGTGGTAGTTACATTTTTTGATGATACTAAAGCCAATGAGGGAAAAATAATGGATAGGATACTTATGGAAGTAACATCAAGAGTAGTCCCAATCAGGATGTTAGTTTGTATTTTTCTCACTGAAGGGGGAACAATGGTAAGAAGAGAAAATATATAAGTAAAAGTAGTTTGAGATATACATGTAATTGGAAAATAATGTAGTGGTGAGGTACTTACATTGGGATCTTGTGCTCCAAGTGTAGCCTATGGTGTGCTAGTGCAATAGAAGCAATATATGGATCAACTCTTGGAGAGGGAGTAGTTGTTTGTTCTTACACAACCTGGGTGCATATAAGAGTTACTTACATTGGGGGATATGTAATCACTTGATAAGTTTTTGGATGGTTTGTTGATCCTCTCATAGTGGTCATAGTCTCCCTTTTCCTCTTGTAGACTTTCTCAATATTTATATAGGCCAGTGCATGCACTTCTTCCATAGAGATATTAATGCATTATTCCAATTCCTTAGGGTTAATAGTAGTAGGGTCAGTTTGATTTAGGATTTATAAAATATCTCCCATATTAGATATAAATATTATTATGGGTCTTTGGGAAGGGTCAGGATGACTACTAGATCCTCCTTGCCAAAATCTTAGAGGTAAGTCCTGAATGCTTGAAGTGGCAAGTTATGGAGGTCTATTTGTCCTTTTCCTAACAAGAATAACATTGTCTTAAACTTTTTCATATTTACCTTCATCATAGTTATAATCAAACATGTTACCATGTGTTGGTGGTGGTTGAGACTTAGAAATATCCTTCTTTTTATTCTCCCTATCTAGTTTCATCTCCAGTTCAATGTTCTTTATTGTTGCATTCTAGAGTACCACCTCATCATTAAAATCATATATATATATATATCCATTAATTGACTTCTTTTTTATAAATTTATTCTATTGCTACATCTTTATTTAATTTTAATAGATGCTTGGTAATGACCTTATTATCATCCCATGGTTTGAATTCATCTTTAGGCAATAGGTATGAATCTCTATGCCTAACAACTATAATAATATCATACCACCCTATAATCTTATTCCTCCCCAATTTGTAAAGAAACTTATGGGGGTGATTTTATTATTGTACTTGAATATTCCATCAAATCCATGAAAAATTTGATAGGCCATTTCTTTTTTAGATATATTCATTGACACAAACCTTCACAGTCTATGAGGGGCCACCATCACTCCTTGTATTTTGATAACTACGCAGTCTAGGTATAACCAATAAGTACCCATGTCCTTCAAGGTTTTCTTGATTTCAAGGGAAACTTTTTACATCTAAAATTAATTGATAGACCAATAGAACACATGGTAGAACCATTTTATAATCACTCTCATATTGCATTTGAATCTATGAATATGCATTACAAAAAAGAGTTAAGGCACAATTTATAGATACTCAGGAGATCATGAACTTTGATCTAGTTAAGAATTTTTCAAATATTACATATAATAAGTATCTCATCATAAATAAGGTGAACCATTCTTTAAATTATCATGTATTGAATACACTAAGTTATTACTGATAATTTCTACAAATGGGGGAATCTATTGGTCTTCTAGGATTATTTGTAGTAATGGGATAGTCCTCATGTCCACATAAACAATGTGTGGAGAGTGAAATATTTTATTTAGGAGGGATAGGACAATTATTAATCCTTATATAAATTATTATATGGGAAGCTTTCCTTGATCATCCATGAAAATAGTTCCCATTGGATCAGTCACCCATGAAGCCAAGACCTTCTCCAGGGGGTGCACTTCATACTAGTTGTCAATGAGAACCTGGTTATATTTTATCTATGGTGAGGGAAGTTCATAGTATTTTTGAGGCTTAGTATACTATGAAATTAATATTAATCCCTTGGTACATTGATTTAGTCAACCTATCTTCACACTTTGACCTCCCAAAAATGTTGTAAACTAGGTCAGCACATGACATGACCTCTGGCTTAGTTATGGCCTTGTAGAGACCAACTAAGTTAATGGAAAGGATATCAAAAGCTATTTATATTTCATGAGGAATGGTTTAATTCTCATAAATAACCCTAGTTACTTCTAAATTAAAATATGTGCTACTATAATGTAAATCACCAAATGTTATGGCCTCAAGAATAAATTTAGTATCTTTAAAGATGACTGAAGAACCATTCCAAAATAGAAAGTTATCATTATTAGAGGAACTAATCTTACCTATAGTAGGATTTTCTTATGCCATATTTTTAAATATTTAGGTATAAATTAATTTCTCTTTGTATCCTTATAAAATTTTCAAGCTCCAATAATGGTGGTCAAGAGTGTAATTTTCTAATGGCTTGATCTTTGTCAAATTATGAGAGTGTAGATAGTAGAGAAAGAAAATTTCTATAGACTCAAAATGCAAATAAAAATATCATTAATTTTGTAACCTTTTGAATGACTTATCTAATTAATACAATATTGATGGTGATCCTCGTTTGTACCATATTAATGCAAGATTGTCAACCTTGAATATATTTGAAACAGCTTTGAACTAATATTTTAGTAATTAATTACAACATTAATTAATTGATTTTTTATTTAACTTTGATTTACCATCAATTTTAGATTCAAAGATAATTATTTCCACGTTTTGACATGTAGTGCCCACCTTGAATCCAACCAAGTACTCACGTGGCCTGAATATGATTAAGCTACCTAGTTGTCTAAAAATCTAGACACATGAAACCTTTTAATTACCTAACATACTCTTAGAATGTAGCTTTTCATGATGACTCATTTATATCTCACCATGTGGTGTCTTTTAATTCATAACAAGCTCTCAGGTGGTGTTGTTTAATTCTAATTAGTTATGAGAATGCCACATGGCATTCTTGCAGGCAATCATAGATTTCCTTATTAGGTGACTCTCTTAGAAGGCTTTTGGATAATTATCAAATCTTGGTGCTAATCAGATGACTTGGGTGGAGACACACATCCCTCTTGGAGGTGATCTCATGCATCTCAGATAAAAATAGTGTGGGAATGACATGTGTCATCATCACATAGGCCCAAAGGGGACACACATTATTCTTATGGGCTATTGTTTGTTCTTTTACCAAGTGTCATTCTTATAAGGCACCTCATTCAACTGTATATCATTAAACATTAATTATATGGCTCAATCACAACTACATGTCTCCCTTGTGAGCTCTCATTATATTTATATGGATGTAATGTAGCATAGACATGTGGTGACCTCAAATAAACCCAAGGGTGACACACATCACCTTAGAAGACCACTTGAGTTTGGATGGCTATCAATGAGACATGCAACAACATCTCACAAGATTTTTCACTATGGTGTGATGCATGGGGGATGTGTGGTAACTTAGATTGGATGGGATTACTCCTAAGGGCTATGATCCTAACATGTATCCCCAACATTTTAATTCTAATGATTATCTTCTCATGAACCCTCTAGATGATGACACATAGCTCATGGACTTGGTATATTTGCTCCAAGTGTCTCAAGTGGGATGCATGAATCCGTAAGGTGTTGTGAGGCCTAGTCAGGTGGACATCTATATTTTTAGGCCATAGTTTGAACTTTGACATATTTTGAGGTGTCATAAACCATAAATTTAATTTGACATCCTAAAAGTTCAAGAGAGAATCTAAGTTATCTTCTTGAAGATGTCATTTCCTATCTTAGGCAAATTTAAACAAGTTTGAATAAGAAATTTACAATAAAATACCTTAAACACAATATAATGTTAATTTAATAAAACCCAATGAATATTTTTTATGTTTATGTCTATTATAGATCTAGGTTGCACTTCTTTAGCAAAATCTTGTCTACATAGCATTAAACCATCCATGGTCAATAGTTCATTACTGATTAAAACTTGAAAAAGGCCTGCAATATTTTGAATATTTATAAGTATCAATCCTTATTATAAAATGAATGATTAACAAATAATTTTAGAAACAAAAGTATTGGTAGATTTAATCAATTCTTCATGTATTAAGATTATTTAATATGCTTAGCATCTTGGGCATTTTTTAAAATTGAAAAAAGGAGGGTCCCCATTCTGAGAATAGGGGAATGTTAATCATTAACACTAGTGTGGAAAAATTGTAGGTGTTTCTTGATCATTAAGGCCTATGATATGGTACATGATTTTGTTTTAGACCTAAAACATAACCATTCATATTATCTCAAGGTCTTGTATAGACTTTCTTGGTTTCCAAACACATACTATCAAACAACTAGGCCTAGTGGCCTAATTGGCTTGGTCAACAAAGAGAGTTGTAAGATGGCATAAAGAGGATAATGAATTGAATCAATACAAGATATTACACATAATAACTTATTCTTTGAATGAGTAAAATGTAGTTTTAGTGGTTATAATGGAGGAATGTAGGAAGTTTCTTGACTTTGTCAATATGCTTAAAAGGACTATGGACTGTTATATGCTTTATGATGGCTTTATTACATCTCAACAATTTTGTAAATGGTAGGAATTAAGATAGGTTGAACAAGTCAACCACATCATTCACTACCCCACTTTAACACCTAGGGGTTCATTCAAATGCTAATCAAGAGATAAATGCATAAGGGGTATGTGGAGGACTGATTTAACTAATGTAACTATTATATGAGTTAATCATGGTCATTTATGACCCATACCTCTAATTTCCATGATTTTATCCCCTTCTTCTCTCCTTATTTTCTATATATTTAGGCCTTAATTTGTATCCCTCTTTCAAGTATGAGGAAACTCTACCTATTTTATACTTGATGGACCCATTAGACTAAGAAATAACATATTTTAGTTCTTTTAGGATGATATCTAGTGTGTTTTTACTTGTTTATATTTGGAGATGTGATGGATTTCCATACCTTTTAGGTATTTTTTCATCTAGATACAAAAAAGGTGTCTTATGTAGGTTATGTGGCATGTAAAAGTGTTGGTGATGGAGTTTGAAGTGTGACCTGATTGGTACAAGTTTCATAACAAACCAAATTGTCATGACCTTTTCATTCCAATTACTTAAAACAACCTCCACATGAAACATTTTTATACAGGAACTCATGAAGATGATTGGTCAATTTACTTTTAGTCTAATAGTGTTATTAGGAGTTCAAATTGAGTGGATGGATGAATCATATTGGCACATCACCACCCCTTAGAATAGATTTCATTTATTCACTTTCTAACCCTTTTCAACACAACAATAATAGGTTTTAGTAAACTAAGCCATACATGATGCACTAGGGGATCTATCCACATAAGCTAGAGGTTTGATCTATATTTAAGGTAACCCATAACTTATAGCTTAATCCCATGTTAGTCCAACTTTGAGGTTGTTTTGAAAATTATTTTTCAATAGGGTAAAACTTGGGTTGCTAATAGTTATGTCACTCCTATTGGAATGAAATTAAACAATTAGAGCACTCACTTGAATCCTTGTAATCATCTTGAGAAAATTCAAGCCTTTTAAAAATAATTTACTATCATTTTCATTTTGGAAGGCATCACAAGTCAACATATCAGGGGTAGGATCAGTTTTCATGGTTTACATTATTTTACATGTGCCTCATCATGAGTTATGACTACTTATGGGAAAAAATTGTAATTCACCTCATTATAAATATTCATATGCCACCTATTAGTCCTAACATAAACCCTATCAACCTTATGCTGGCCCTTATCAGCCTTACAATGGGCCTCCTTACTACCAAGACTATCAACCTCATTATGAACCACCTCCACCTCCTTGACAACCTTCTTATCCTCTTGACCAATCATGGAACAAACTTATTATTCCTTATAGTTATCTTACACCAAAAGAGGATGATTTAAACTTAGATATTGAGAATCTAAGGGAGGAAATAAATAGGTTGAAGGAATGTCTTATACAATAGTAGAAGGAGATTAAAGGCCAAGCCCTTATCCATTAGACAATGTACCCCTAAAAACTAGAGCAATCTAATAGGTAAATAATCCAATATATTTTTATTACCTCTCTAATCATTGGAGACTACTTAGTTCACAATTACTTATTTGATGATAGGGAAAACAATTCAATTATCCCTATCCTAATGGCTAACAATCTAAATTAAGTGAATGATACCACCTTTATCCTTGAATTACAATGGGATGGGTCAAATAAAAATATATTTTTCCTTATCAAAAACCTAAAACTCACCCTTCATGCCTACCTTAAGCTTTCAATTATAGAGGACATCATTATTTCAGAATTGTTATCTCATTTTTGCCTATGTTTGTCTAGTGATTTTATGGCCAAGATCGGGGAATGCTTATCTATTGAATTGTCTTAAATGGTCTATAAACTTGGGTATGGTATATGGGTAGAAATCAAATTTCAATCACTCTCCATGTTTCATATCTAGCCTTACACACCAAACACTTCTAGTGCATATTACCTTCATCCTCCCACTCCTAATCAACATCTAAGTGTTTAAGATCCCCTTCAAAATATTTTATGCCTTATCAAGAGTACAAAATAACTTGAAAATGGAGGATTTCATGGGATAAAACACTAGATTATGTTATGCTTGACCTTGAAAGAGATATTCAAGATGAGGAGTGATGTATGAAGCCTAGTTTAGAAGATGTCTCATGTTCTCCAAGTGTCCCATCATTCCTCCATGTTGTAACCACTCATGAGCATCAAAGTAAAATTTAGTTTGATAAGGAAATTAAATAATGGAAGGAGATATAATGCCTAAGGCTAATAATCCTAATGTTCTAAGATGGAATAAGACCTTAGAAGATATTAAGCAAGATAATGAAGGTCACTACCCTCCCACCCCCTCCTCTCTTGAAGAAGAACCAAATGTATTAAGGATAAAACTTGAGCATCTAAGTTTGGGAGATAATCTATCAAGGTTAACCATTGAGATGGTAGTCCTTTAAGAACTTGAAAATGTTTTCAAATGAATTTAAATAACACCTTAAAGAGGACACCTAAATTATTTATGAAGAGGAAAGCATGATTGGAACCCTAATTCATCCTAAAATATCAGACTTAGAGCATGAAAATAAATTAGATGACATAGAGCATCCATAGTGGTATGATTGTGTAGTGAATGAAACCAAAACTCATACAACTCATTCTCTAGGTGGAAGTCATGAAGAAATATAAAATCTACCATTGTTGAGGCTAAGAATAGTCCAAGTTAGTTAGATGATCCTTGGAATCACTTATATCATGAGTTCTTGAGTGAGTTTGAAGAACTCAGTATGGTAGATTTGGATAGTGGACTAGGACAGTAGATTGAAGTTTCACATGAAGATACCACCAATTTTTTAGAGCTTGAAGAAGGAAATACAGTTTTGGAAACACCAAGACAAGATGAGTTTGAGCTTGAATGTCTTGATGAGATGTTAATCTCCACTAAAGATGAAGATGAACAAGTTGTAATAGAACAAGAGCCTTGCTTTGACTTTGTCAAAGATTTGGAGATGTGTGATCAACATCATGATTTGTAAGAAAATAGTAAGAATATTTTCAACTCATATGGTGAATAAAGGTTATAAATATGTGTCTTTTGCTGAAAATCCTAGGT
This sequence comes from Torreya grandis, assembly GCA_037957365.1. Lineage (NCBI taxonomy): Eukaryota > Viridiplantae > Streptophyta > Pinopsida > Cupressales > Taxaceae > Torreya > Torreya grandis. The sequence goes on from JARHVA010005146.1 coordinate 1,169,289, forward strand.
CCTCCAACTTGGGCATGTCACCTTACCAAATGGGGGTTATCGGGCTCAAGTAAAATCAAGACAACTTAAAAGACCCATTTATAAATGAGAACTACTTATGTATTCATATAATCTGAATAGGGCCATAGATTGATGTATTTATTCCCCTTGTGTGGATTTGTGTGTGAACAATTATGAAATATGCTATATGTGAGTACAGATACTGATACAGCTTGTAAATTGAAAAATAGTTTTCATTGGTATCTCTTTAAATGTTTCATACCTATAAGAATTATAATATTATGACTTACTAGGAAATATAAAAGAATATGATATTATATCTTAGTAGTGTAAATAATTAAATGTGAGTTTGATAGGCATTTTATTGGTAATTTCTAGATGATAATGAATGACCTAATATTTTAAATTTATATCATACATTTTGAAATGATATCAAATGAGTGTTAAAATTAACATATATCAATTGACACATGTTTAAATATTTTAAAATTTGACCATTTATAAGGCTTAGATACTAGCATTGATACAAGTGTCCTAGTCTCAATGGTAGTGTCTAGGAGGATAAAAAGTTGTTAAAGATATAAAAATGCCATAGTATGATATAAATGAGGTTATATGTATACTGTGGGATCAAGGTGTTCTATATAATAATAATAATAATAATAATAATAATAATAATAATAATAATAATAATAATAATAATAATAATAATAATAATAATAATAATAATAATAGTGTTATACTATAGGATAAGAATTTTTGCAAAGTGACATGGTGAACATGAGCCTTTTGGCAATGGGAAGGTCATGAACTAAAGGGTTGAACCATGAGTGATATTTTGTCATGATTCTATTTTGGAACATTTATTTGAAAAATATTATTATTCTTATTGTATACATGGCATAAATTTTTTACTTTTTTTATTATGATGTCATATCACTAACTTACTCAAACATTTTCATTACAACAATTTCAAGATATATTGGGAATGACTATGTTATATTTTATGATTATTTAGTTTATTATTTTTTAGTAATATTTAATTGAATATTCTTGTATGGATAATAATAATGTGATATTTTATTTTATTTTAGGTAATAAAATTATCTAGGCTTGATTGATGTAATTTAAAGATAATCATGGTTAAGTGGTATTCGATTATATTTTGATAATAAATGTTAAGATGAGAGTTTCCAAAAGTGAATTTAATCTTTTGTTGATGTATTTGATTGATTAACTAATGTGGTATGAATTCATATTTTGATTCACCTTATTTAATTTCAATTCTATATTTTATCTTTGTATATTTATATCTATATTGTTCATCATTGTATTATTCAATCATTGCTACTTACCATTGTGTTAGATTTGGCATGTTCTAATTTTTTTCACACTACTATGAAAAATAGGGAATAAACCATTTAATTATTCATGATTTTATTCACACCCTTATTTTTATCATGATTAGTCTTGGTTATTTATTACCTTTGCCATTGTTTCTTTTACTTGGAACCTTAATAATTTTTATTATCAATAGGTGTTTGGGGTATTTGTTGTGACTTGGTCTTCTTGGTTAATCACAAGGGCATTTTTATATTATATTGTTTCCTATATTTTAAAATTCACTTAAACATTAGTAAAATCCTCAAATCATTATGTTTCATTTCTTTTTGATTAACATAAACATTAATTGATGGTACAACCATCATGATGCATGGAGAGGATCGAAAGTTGGCTTAGGGTTTTATTTTGTCATTGAGTATTATTTTATTAGAAATTCAAGTTTTTTTTTGTTATTGTTTTTTTTAGTTTGATTAGCTAGGGTAACACCTTAATGGATATTATGAAGCCTTTATAATTTTTATACCATCTTTGAGTCATTGGATCTTGCCAGTTAGTTGTGAAGGTTAAGGTGAAGCTTCTTGTAAAAGAGACTTCCTTTTCCTCTAGAAAAAATATGACCACAAAGGAAGATAGAGTTAACACCTCCATTAAATTACATCCCAACCTAAGATACTCCATAGGGAAGGTGTTAGAATTTAATTATGACTATTTTATCATCATTTCACAAGTGGTAAAACTATTTGAGGGGGCCCACAATGAAAAGGAGACTTGAAAAATAATGTATTTTATGTTGTAGAATGGTGAGGTAATATACTTTTGTGTGGGGTCCTATTTAAAATTAAGTGATTCCTTCATTTTGGTTTTATTCTATTTAAATGATGGAGTGCCATTATGAAAATGTGGAGGAATTAATTTATTTGTTTTACATGTACATTTAGACCATTTGGTCAAGTTTGGATTTCAATAATGTGAGTTAATTTATGGATTTGCTTCATCATGTTTTAGCTAATAAACTTATGGGTTATCATTTTTATTATGTATTTTGGTTGTGTTATTGAACACTAAGTGTTCATTACTGGGATGATGTTTGAGTTTTCATAGTATTAACCCTTTAAGATATAAACTCTTAGGGTTTCACATGGAAAGTAATTATTATTGATGTAGTCTACTATCATTTGTTGTCTTTGGAAACTCACTTTTTTCCACTACCCTATGATCCAAATCCAATCATCAAGATGATGGTTTGGGTTGGTTAATTTCACTTATGTGTTGATGCTTCTAGGTGTATCATAGGTGATTTTAGTGCTTAAAGAACACTTCTAATTTTAGAATTCAAATAATTTAGAGCATGAGTAGTAATTTGTGGTAATATGGTTACTTGTGATGAAATAGTGGTAGAGCAAGCAAACTATTACATAATATTTATAAAGTTTGGTGGTCAAGAGCCACCTTGGCACTATATTTGAAAAGTGAAGTAATAGATGCTAATATTAGTGAATTGTGATCAAATTTAAATCTAAATATTGATCTATATGAATATCTATAGTGTAAACTATGCTAAAGTGTTCTGGTTAAAAAAGAAGTAAAAAGGCAAGGTAGGGTAGAGAAGAAAAGTGTTGTTGAACTTCATCTTAGACATCATGAAAAAGTTCAAGTATTTCCTAGGCATGCACTTAAAACCAATATATGAATTAAAACATATTAATCTCAAATCACAACACATATCAGACAAACTTATAAAGAAGATACGACATAATACAAATAAGAACCAAATTTACTTTAAAGATTTACTCCTTTAAGAAGATAGCTGATGTACATCTATAAATGTAGAGAAAATAAATTAAATAAAACTAAAGAACCTTAAATTAAACTAGCATATGCATAAGTTAACAATTCTACATTCAAAAAGTATATGCCAAAAATTCAAAAGAACTATTCAAATATAAGATTTAGAACAAATAATTCAAATAGAAACCATATAGTAAATGATGTAAACAAATTTAGATAATCTTTTCAAAATTCCTAGATTAAATTAATAACTCAAATGTATACAAGTTTTGGCTCAAAAACTCCCTCATTTTTATAATAGACAATACTCCTTTTATATAATATACAAGGAAGTATGTCGGTCAGTTGCATTAACTTACAAGTGTACAAATGTAAAGGATATTTGTCCTTTTTATAAAGTTTATAGAATAAACTAGACTTTCCAAAATGAACTGACCTATAGGTAAATGTGCTAACAAAATTCACATGCCTTTATAATATAATATTCCATTTTAAAAATTTACAATGATTCAATAAAAGAGAATATTCCTAACTAACTAGTGGACCTTGTGCTGATGAAGTCCCTTGGTTTTGCTGAAGTAGCCTTACTACCTTTGAATGTTTCTCATCAATAAGCCTCAAGTTAACTACAAGTTCAAGGAAGAGTTCATCCTCTTTCTTATTTAGGCCTTCAAGGTCCTTGCTATTTCTATGTAAGGATTATTTAATGCTCCTCACCTTGGAAATATTTTCTTTTTCCATTAGAATCATATCCATGATCCTTCCATTGTCAGTCCCAGACCTAAATTAGATCCTGATCTTTATCTCTTGCATGACCAGAGTGCTCCTATGCTTGAATTAATCATCAGTAATGATTCACATGGAGCTAAGTGTTGTAGGTTTGGAAATCATGGTCTTAAGGAATTATTGTATCCTATCCAATAAATATTTATCATCCTTGAGGAGTCTTTCTAAGCTTTTGGACCTACATTATCAATCTTTGAATTTTATCTATAATTAGTACCATGTCTGTATTGAGATGGACTAGGTTGATGGTCTATAAACTTTGGATTTTATCCTCAATTAAGATGATAATTAAATCCTTCATCTTATCTTTTAAACCCTACCATTGAGTAATTAAACCCATAGATGCTACATCTTCTTGACCTAATACACTTTGTCTTCTTTTTTTATCTTCAAGGAATTAAACATGTCATAAAAAGATGCCTCAAACATCTCTATCATAATATCTAAGATAGATAAAACAACCTTCTTCTTTAGATTTTCCCTTTGATTCTTCATATTATTTATTTGTTATTTCATGCCCTTGATGCCATTTTATAGTTGGGCTGATTGAGATTGGGCTATTCAAAGTTTATATTATTCAAAGATTGAGTATTCGCCTAGTTTTTGACCTCCTATTGGAGTTAAACCAAAAAATGGATCCACCTTCTAAAAAATGAATTCTTCATGAGTAACCATGGCTCTCTTTTTAGTCACCCTCTCCAAACCTATAGTTTTTGGATTGAATTTAAATCCAACTAATGATCAATTTATTTAAAGAGGATCTAGATTCCCTATTTATGTCTCACTTGAGTTCCTAGGAGCCACCATTTATGTGACTCTTGACTCCCCAAAGGTAATCACCCATCTTTATTTCTCCTCTTTCATCAGAGTAATTATCCATGTCTTAAGCTCATTATGAATAATACTGTCTACTAATTTGGTCATGGCCTAAGAATGTTGTAGAGTAGGAACCTTTTGAAACTTTTCATAGATGAACCATTCAAGGATGGTTGGTTTTTATAGCACATTTTCTTCACTAAGGACATTGACCTCAATCAAAGGGTGAGTGAAGGTCAATTTAGGCATCTTGGGTCCTATTGGAACTAGTGCAAGTTTAACCTTTATCTTTTGTGGGGGAACAACTAGAACTAGACTCAAAGTTAATTATTTCCCTTTTTCTATCTCCAAATTTGGTTTATTTTTGGCTTGGGGTTCCTTCATCTATATTTATCTTCATTATATTGATAAGCAATGGACAACATCTACAATGCATATTCCACTATCTCACCAAATTCCAATGCCACCACAACAATGTACTCAATTAGAGATCCTAGTTCATTAGGATAGGCTGAAGATGATTTACCCTCTCTAGGTCTCTTTTCTTTAGGCCTCTATTCAACTTACACTTTAGGATTTGGGATTCTGATTATGGTTGTAAGGGAGAAGGGTTAGAGGATTGTCCTCATAGTAAGTGGTATTCCCTTGACCAAGTCAGCAAATGTCATCACTTCTTTTCTAGTTCATCATTAATCTAGATTATAGGTTGATGTCATGTTTCTTTAGCCTTGATAATATAAATGTGAAGGATGAAGCCTTGGTGTATATTGATTTATAGACTCTAAGTTTATGTTCATATGTCAAACTTATCTATTTGGCCTTCAAATATTTCCCAAATATATCATTGGGGTCCCACTATCTTAATTCATCATGTTGTAACTTGAAGGATTCTTTATGACTAGAGTCATACTCAATGCTGTCCCAATACTTGAATATGGTTTTGCTAATAGCCAAGGGTGGAGTATGCAATAGTCCTTTCCTTTTGCCTCTATAAATACCATCACTACCAATGCATATTTAGAATACAACTTCTTACTCAACCAATTTGTTTGGAACATGGACTGGTAGTCTAAGTGGAGTACATTGTGTTCCCTCAATCTTGATGATTGTGTAGTCTAGATAAAATTAGATGTCCCACATGGATTCAATGGATTTTTTATAATGGGATAATTTTTAGCACTGGGCATCTTGTTATAACCTCATTCAAGGTAGGATAGGTGCAATCATAGATAAATTGAATATGGTCCCTATACTTGAAGATATAAAATAATGAATAGAACTAAGACACTCTATGTGTCATTTTAGGTGACCATCCCCTAAACTTGTGGATCTCAATTGTGAGAAGTGGGGCATCTAAGAGATAGGACATCATATAAAAGTTTGTCCTAGACCTTTTCTTGACTATGGAGATCTACCTACATAAACATGCATTGATAACTTCACCAATGGGAGGGGTGAGATCATTTTTAATCAAAAATTTTAATAGGGGTAACCAAATCCTATCAACATAAATGGTAGTGGGGTTTCCACATAGCCTATTCATTAGGGTCATTATCATCCTAATCCTAGGTCAAAATTCACTGATGGGAAAGTTTCAACTAAGGTCATAAATCACATGGTTTCTAGAATACAACCATAGGGCTAAGATGGTTTTGAGGTCATTTTTATTAACCCAATAATTAATTTTAGGTACATCTACTCAGGGATTAGTTAACTTATAATATTTATCAAAAATACTAGGAGACACATAAGTAATGTAATTATGATTACATTTATTGATCAACATACCCTTTTCAATTTATACATTCTTCAAAAATAGGGAGGAGGATATCTATATAACAAAGTACCTCTAGTTTGTCCACTACATGGTGAAGGCTCATCATCTGTGCTACAACTAGGTTATAATATCTTGTCTTGAAGGGTGAAATCTTTGCATCCTCGTTTGTTATAGGCTAAAATTATTCAATTTTTCAAAAGAGCTTGGACCAATTATTATCTCCAATGTTTGACACCACAACATCAAATACTATGTACTTAAAGACACTTCCTTCTAAATCTATGGCTAATTAGAGCTTTGTGTCCTATATATGGTTATTCCATGCTACCATGACTATTGGCTTTATAAATTTCTCACTAGTGGTCTGCAAATTGCCTCTATATTAATCTATACATGTTCAGATGACAATTGAGCTTTCTCTGTTTTGACTATGTTTAATTTGAGATCAAATTAGGGCTTTATGGATGCTAGGGTTTCTCTAAAAGTATTTTTAGGCTCTAATGGCAATATTTTTTTAGACTTAAGTGAATTTGGTGCCTTTTATTTGATTTAAACCTCCACCTTTATACCTTTGATTTTTTATGACTATAAAATCTTTAGTTTTGTCATTTTATACTTAGGTGGTGTCTGTGTGGCATCTAGTTGGCACTTTCATAAATATTTATTTATTAATGTTCAAAAATTGACTATTTCCCTTTGAAAATCCTACTTGGTCTCACTCCATTAGGTCATCTTACACTGATCAATGTGATATATTGATCTTGATCTTATGAGTTTCACATCATTGGTCATTATTTGTATTAGGATCCATGGTTATGTCACTTGGTAGTCCCACAAGGCTCTCTAAGCTCTACACCTCATAAGCTCCATCAGTTGGTGCATGTTCACCATGTGGTGATCCCATGGGTCCTTTGATGTTCTATTTAATATTCCATAGAGATCTCACTCTATTTGATCATGCTCCTCTGATCCCACATGAGTGGCAGATCCTACAAAGGTACATGATGTTTAAGTTAGCATCGAGACATATAAGAAATTAGGTTAAATAATTTAGGATATGGTTTATTTAATTTGAATAAACATGATATAAACCATAGGATAAAATATTTAATCTAAGTCTACATCATGGTAAAAGGGGGACCTTTAATAATAATGGATCTAGTATAATGTTTTTTAACCTAAGGTTTTATCATATTAATAAATATGATAAAACTTTAGGGTAAAAAGTTCTACGCTAACTTTTTAATAATGAGAACTTGAATTTGTTAGGTTAAGTTGATATAATAGAACCAATTAAGGTCATGGGACATGTGGGGACAAAGCATGATATTTTAGGCCAAATTTTAGTCAAATGTTTAGAAACATAACCATACTTTAGGATAAAATTTGATCTAGGTTTATGGTGTTTATGATCGATCCAATGCAAATTAGAACTTGGTCTATGACGTGGAATAAAGCATAAATAAAAGGCCAATTTTATCATTGAAGTACAAAACTCTAAACATGCATATTATTCAAATGGGTCTCCATTGATCCTATAATACAAAAGACAAACATGTTCAATTATCCCAATGAGATTGGTTCCCGATCTTGAATTTGATGGTATCATAAATGTCAATGATGGCCTTGCAGATGTCAATTGATAATCAAGAGAATTTAAAATTTAAGCTTGTATAATTATTTATAGGGGATAAAAATTTGATGGCCTCACAAACATCAATCATGGCCTCATGGATGTCAATTGATAGTCATGAGAACGTTAATTTTAAGCTCAAATAATTAACCATAGGGACTAAAATTTGATGGCCTTATAGACATAAATGATGGCCTCATGAACATTAATTGATGGGCATGATAATGTCAAATTTAAGTCCCATGAATAGTAGGTCCCCTAGGAACTTTGAATTGATGTGTATCATTCTATTGATTATGTATGAGCAATCATAGATCATTGATTACAATCTATGTGATCAAGGAAGATTGGCTCCATAGATCAAAGTCTTAGATTCATTAGGTCTATCTCACTCCATTCGATCAATATTTCTTGATTAAGTGTGGGACATCAATCTTTCAAATAAGTACATGGTTTGAGTTAGGGCTTGAGGGCATATAAGACTCAGGTTAAAGTTTTAATACTAAGGTCATATTTATGTTAATAAACACAAATGGGGCCTTAGTGATAAGACATTAGTTTAAGTGGTAACAAGAGGGATTAATGTAATAACAAAGGTTAGACCAAGCTAAGAATGAAATAAAAGGACCTTGTCAATAATAAATTTGAACCAAACTAGCAACATTATAAAAGGACCTAGCAAACCTTTATACCATGCACAAATAAAAGGGAATAAAGGGGGAAATATATAAAGGGGACCAAGAATTTAATTTTTAGGCTATGGTTTGGTTGTGTTGAAAAACTTGGCTAAGTTATGCTATTAAAATTAAGCTTGAGTCTATAGAATTTTTAAAGTGTTCCTACCAATTTTATTTATGCCAATTTTGATTTTAGTCCAAAACTTATGTGAGAGTTTCTAAATGAGGACTTCTAGGATATTTAAACATGGATTGGACTTGTATTTATACATACCAAAGGCTAGTAAAATCCTAAATATGTATTGAATTAAAAAATCCTAGAATAATCTATTCAAAGAGAGATCCATTATACCTGTAACTTAAAACATGAAGATTCACTATTAGCCACATTAAGCCAAGTTGAAGTAGAACCATGAAGAAAAGACCAACTAGAAAATGGTGTGGATGTTATTAAAATATGAATAGCATGAAAAAATATTAATAACACTCTGATCAAGTGAATTTTAACTTTAAAGTATAAATTTACATAATTTGACACATGGGTCCCCAAATTTCAAAAATAGGGGTATGTTGACTTTAACAAATGGTTAATTTTAGGGGAGCATAAAAATATGTTATAATTTAGAGACTATGGTTCAAACAAATAATTGGATTACTTATTCTACTTGATCATTATCAAGATTAGTTCATGGTTGAATCAAACTTTGCATCTATAAAATTAGGATCAAACATCAAAACCTAGCCATGATGTGTGTTCATTTTGATTCCACTTGCTATTTTCCATGGGATTCAAGAGATAACTTACAAGATTAACATTTACTTGTAACATATTTGGATATTCAATAAAAACCATGATTTAGCTTAGGAAAGGTTTGGGCATTACTTTACTGCCAGCCAGTTGTCCATATCCCCAATAAAGATTCCTTTGTCTCCACTCAAAGCCTTTCTCCACTTCTAGCCAGACATTCATAGCCTTGGTGGAGATTAATAGAATCACCTTTGCTTGGAAAACTTTTGATTTTACAATAAGATCTTATTTTTTGTATTGTTTAGATCTCTTAGGCTTTATACCAAAGGTTGGAAACCAAATTATCTAGATTTAGGGGTTTGGTCAAATGTTTGATCCTTAGATAATCACCAATAGTTGTAACTTTGTCCCAGGCAAGGATATTTATTAAGTGCAAAACTGATTGTGCCTTAATAATTCAAGCTTTCACCCCACATACGCAATTCTTCTTGAAACTAAATTTAGATCAAAACAATGTTTAAATTTTCATAAAATAGTTGACTTATCTACTAGTCCTTACTAGTTTCACTAAACTATATCATAATATTAAATTTAAAACTCATGATCAACAAGTGATTGAGATTCATACTTGCATTCTTGAAAGGTGGAGTTCCTGAGCAATTACAATGAACTACGAGTTGAGGGTTATCCAAAAGGAATTATTAGAAGTAAGGAACCAAGAAAAGAAAGCATAAACACAATATAAATACATAAATAAGAAAGGAAAACCAAATAAATATACATAAACCTTTTCACAAACAAGGCATATGAAAGATAGAATGGAAAGAAACTAAATCTAGCCTACCTAGTCTAGCTCTATCTATTCTCATAGTTTACTCCATGAAGACCCCAAGGTGAGCAATATAAAAGTAATGTTTGAGATACTTATTGGTGGGAAAAGTTAATTCATCTCCTTGTAGGTATTTAATTTTTAAGGTGTTTTTTTCAAGTGTCTCAACAATCTGATAGGGTTCTATCCACAAATTTGTGAAATTCCAATGTTTACCCTTAGGTTTAGATGCTTTGTCCTAAATAACTAGGAATAATTACCTAACCACATTTATATTTGATCATTTGTAAAACCAACTTTTCAATATGGTTTGGTGCTTTATAAAGTTGGAAAAATCATCTTCTCTAACACCTTCCATTTGAATAATGCTCAATAGTCTTGAATTTACAAGTTCCTGATCTTCCTTCATATATTCTTGCATGAAATTGTCTATAGGTAACTTGAGGGTGAGAGGAAAGATACATTCCTTGCCATAAACCAATATGAATGGTGATGTTTTGAGATCCTACTTATTTCTTTTTTTATCTATCCATAGGGCATATTTGAGAAGCTTATGCCAAGTTCTAGGTATTTTTGTAGTAGACTTTTTTATTGCCTTCATCAAGTTTATATTGGTTGATTCAAATACTCCATTACCCTGAGAGTAATGGTTGGATGAAAAATTAAGAATAATGTTTTTATCATATGCCCATTATATCATTTTAATGGATGAAAAAGTAGATCCATTATCACATACTACGAAGACTAGAGTCCTAAATTTGGTGCATATATTTTCTTCTAAAAAAGTGATCACTTCTGTAGTTTTGCATTCCTTTGTGGTCATTACCTCATATCACCTAGTGTAATACTCAGTAGTTATTAGAACATACATGTACCTTATGATTAATTGGGGTTTATCAACCCTATGAAATCTAGGCCCCATTAGGTAAATGGCTTGTCAATCATCACTAGTTATAGTGACATGACTGCCTTGCGCTCCTTTATGCTAAAGACTTGGTATGAATGACATTTCCTTAAATGATTATGTGCATCCTTAAATATTATGGAACAATAATAACTATATCTAAGGATTTTTTGAGATATGGTTCTTCTAGATGGATGCCCACTTCCCCAATTCCCATGAAAATTGCTCATTATCTTGAAAACTTATTTTTTTGGAAATGCATATTAGGTAAACACCTTCAAAGTTATTTTTTTATAAAACTCCATTATTTATTTTGTAATGGTCTAATTAAAGTATTATATATCTCCTCTACTCCGTGTTCAACCCTGCAAGACAAGTTCCATTAATCAGTAAATGAATGATAAGATCATACTAGTCATTATTCTGAAAGCTTTGTTGATAAAATTGTATGACACTTAGCTTGGGGTTAGCATTAGAAATAATTTGAATCAAACCTTGTAACCTTACCAATGTTTCAATATTCATCTCAATGTTATATTCCTATAGGACATACATCAAATTACCACTCCTTTCTCTTAGTTCATTCTGGCTGAGCATGAGCTTTGTAGAAAGATCAGGTAGGATGGAATGCACTTTATTCCTAATAATATAGTGCCTGGATTTATTTACTACTTTAACTAATGCACATTTTTGATTATCAATAAATTAATAATTTAAATCAAAATTCTTAAAACATGAAAGCAATTGGATGGTCACATCCATCATTTTTTTGAGTTAATACTACAACAACAATATGATCAAAAGTAAAGGAGTAAAGGTAAAAATCCTTGGAAAAATTTAGGTTTATCAAGATTGGAGATTAACTAATTTACTCATTTATGTCCTTAGATTATTTCATATTTTCCTCATTCCAAGTGATTTTGGTATCCTTTTTAGCATGTCATTCAATGGTTTGACAATTTTTCCAAAACCAAAAATAAACTTCCTTACAAAGTTAATTTTTCCAAAGAATGATTTATTTCTTTCTTACTATTAGGAGGATCTATTTTTGATATATATTATACTCTTTAAATATATATAGATATTACCTCCTTAGTAATGACATGGCCTAACAACTTTACCTTAGTAACAAAAAAAATAATCTTCTTTGGGTTAAAGGAAATCCCATACCTTCTACACCTTTCAAATACCTACTATAAATACATGATATGGTCCTTATTTTTAGAAAGAATAGTCATATCATTCATGTATATAATAATTAATTTACCTACCAAACCTTAGAAATCATGATCCATGGTCCTTTAGAACATTTCTCCTACATTGATCAGTCTGAATGGCATTCTTTTGTATGAAAATGTGCCCCACTTGGTTGTAAAAGTAGTCTTCATCTTGTCTTCCTGATTCACCATTACTTGGTTATATCATAAAAATCCATCAAGAAAGGACATCATAAAAGAACAAAAAATGCTTTGTATAACCTGGTCCAAAGAAGGCAAAGGATACTTATCTTTTTTAGATGACTTATTTAAATTTATAAAATGAATGCATAGTCTTATTTCATGATTATTTTTCCTAACTAGCACCAAATTGGTGACCTAGGTAGAGTGCCTAATGAGAAATACAATCTTGGCATCTAACAACTTTTTGACTTCTTTAAAAATCATAGGCTCTAAAATAGGGGTGACAAGCCTTTGATTTTGTCTAAAAATTTTGTAGTCCTTTTTTAAGGGTATGGTATGAGTGATGAATTTTGGATAAAAAATCTTCAAGTCATCATAGGACCATGCAATTATGTCCTTATGGTTTATCATTGAGTCTTTGTCCCTTTTATTTTCAATGTTTTTACATGTTATGCCAATGTTAACTAGCTAAGGTTGATCTTAAGGTCCAAGATCAAGTACCTTGTAATCCTTACCACTTTATTTGATAATTCTAATGTTTTTAACTATCTTATCCTAGTCAAATAACCTCTCCAAGGCAATCATGCCTTTTAGAATTTTATTATAATTTAATTGAAATATTTATTATCAAATCTTCTATCCTTTCTAATAGTATCCTCATTGGCTTCATCTATGACATGTGCCTAAAATACTCCTAAATTAGTCATGAAATTTAGGTTTTATTGGTCATCATTGAAGACCTGCATATGGTTTACGTTATCTAGGAGTGAAGGGCATGGAACCATCTCAATGCTAAAGTATTGAGAGTCATGGTTTGGGATAATATTGGCTATATCTAAGGCAAGCTCATCAATATCCTTGTTCTTCTCCCTAGGGATGGAAATAATGTTGAATGCATCAAAAGGTTCTAGAAAATCCTAGACTATGAACTTATATCTCTTGAGATATGATAATTTACATTGGTACCTACTCCTCACCTAATTGACTACAAGTTTTGAGTCACCATGAACTAAGAGTTATTTAAACTTATGTATAATGGTAAATTGAAATCCTAGGATCAAAGCTTCATATTATATAAGATTATTTGTATAAAGAAACTAAAGATTGTAAGAAGATTTTAGTTCTTTCCCAATAAGATTGGTAAGAATAAATCCTACTCTAGATCCAAACTGACACCTAACACCATCAAAATGTAATTTATAAATTCTAGGTGAAGCATGAGAAGTCATAAAATTACATACCTTAGAAGTCTCGAGAGTATACACTCCTAATTAAAAATCCATCATGTTGATCTCATTAGAGTTCAACATATTAACCCTTTCATTCAGATCATTATATTCTATGATCATGTGCTTCATTCAAGGCTCTCTTTCCACTCTGATCAAATTTAGGACTCCTTTCCATGGTAGCCACAAATGTGAATAGTCAGTGGACATATAGACATTCAAGGCCTTTATACATTCCCTAATTAATAGCAACCCATAAGCATTAGGAATGTCTACTACATGTATATTAATAAATTGTTGGACTCTAAGCTTAGAGGCAAGTTGCATGTGAACATTTAAGAATTCCCTTATTAATTTAACCCTATAATTATCTAATTTAATAACAACTATGACAAATTTAATAGGATTCAAACTAAGTTATTTACAAATACCTACTAGCATAATGTTTGTGGATGCATCGAAATCTAACAAATAGTTATATAAATTCTTACTAGACATTCTGACAATAAACAAGAAAGGTGGGGATTCTGTCTTAACTTTGTACATAGAAATATTGGCATTGCCAATATTGGGTGGACTACCAAGATTTTTAGATAAGGATTTCAACAATAGGTCTCTTTGTTTAGTGATCTATTTCAATTCATCTAATTTAATATCATCCTTAATTTTATTCATGTCTTCCACAATGTTATATCTAGTCTTGTTAAAAGAATTAAATGCATTAGTAATATGTTTAGAAGTAATTACCTCTTGAGGCTCTGGGTTATTGTCTAAAGTAGTGTCTGGAGGAGTGCCAAAGTTGTTTAGAGGTTTTGAAGTAGTCAAATACTACTACTCTCTATTCCTTAGAGGGTAGGTATTTTTCAATAATTATGGAAAGGCATTGACTTCTTCAAGAATATCATCAAGTTCATTGTATTATTAGAAAGGGAATTCAAACGTCTCTACCATGAAATCTTGGTAAATATATTTAGATCTTGATGCACCTACACCATTATATTTTTTATGAATTATTTAAAATGTATCTAAATCTTCTTGAAAGGCCTTTAAAACTTTAAAGAATTCAATGCAATCTATCTCACCATACTTTGAAGTGCAATGTACCCTACAATAATTAGGTAAAGTAATATCAATAAGATTGATATCCATTATTTTCTTGTGTGTAGAAGACTCATCATTCTTATTTTTATTGTAACTATAATTATGGAATCTATTATTGGCCCTATTGAATCTTTGGAAAGAAAATTTCCTACTTGAATTCTCTTTAATATTAGCAACTTGTTTCTGTAGCTGAAGAAAATTAGTACTTAACTTTTGGACCATTTTTAAGATGGAGTCATTTTCATTTTTGGGAGTCTTATAATTGTGAACCTAGTTTCTATTAGTAGCATTGGATGATAATAAAGCTTTTTGATCACCTTGATGTAATCCATTTTTAGCAATGTTCAAGTATCTTAAGTTCTGAGTAGGATGAGCATCACTTAAAGGTAAGTAGTTCAACATTGGAATTTGATTCAAAGATGGTATATTTTGATTGTTATTTTGGAGGACATTCAAGGTTGGAATATGTGGTTTGACATTGGGAATGGATTAATCTAATTGACCTTAGGGATACATATAATCATTGATGATCACTACTTTAGAATAGGCTAAGGCCAGAGTATTCATAGGTCCAATAAGCCTCTTTATGAAAATAGAGGTCATGGGATCCAAATCATCTTTATATATTTATAGCACCAAGGAATCATCACACTTGTATAAATATATGGTTTAGATATACATTTATTATAACCTAGCATTAAATGCTCTTATAGGTTCATTTATATCCATTTTGATCATGGTGAATCATTGGTACAAGACACAAGGACTGATAATTTTTCCAAATTGGTTAATGAAAACATTTTTAAAGTGGTCCTAACTATTAATATAATTTTTAAGTAAATTGGAAAACCATTCACACACAACATCTTTAAAAATAAAAATAAATAGTCTATAGGATACATCTTTATGGACTACATTTAGAAATATTAATATGACTTTCAATGGCTTAATATGTTCCTTTGCAGTTACAATACTAGTTGGAATAAAATTTTGAAAATATTTCTTAGGGTTATGGGGAGGGTCATGTACCAAACCTGGTACATTGATAAAAGAGTCACCTAGCCAAGCCATACCTTGATTGGGGTTAAATACATGATCACCCTAAAGTGGTGAAGTTGGAAAATACTTTCAAATCATGTGCTTGGCTTTGTCCCACCTAGCTCTACTATGGACTTCTAACTTAAGTAGAAGTTCCCTAATCTCTAAATGTGACCTTGTTTTGATTTTTGGTAGTTTTATCTTGATAATTTTGAATTTTATTTAAAATACAATGTGTCAACTCAACCTTTACAAAGAATAATTATTAGACTTGTACATTTATCAAAATTTTCAAAGATTCATGTAAAGAATAATGAAAGACACCAATATTTAACTTTTTTCTATCTCAAATAAGGGTCCAAATATGTAAGTATGAATGATATTTGTATGTCTAAGTCTAGATGAAATCAAAATTGCAAAGTATTCATGAATCTTTGATAAAAATAACTATTACTAACATCAAACCTATTGAATTCACAATTTGAAAGCTATCTTTACAAAAATCTAACATATGTCATCAAACGAATTCATATTCTTGTAAAGAGTTTTAATTAGCGCGATGGAGAATTTGAATCTCAAGATTTTGAATGCTAAGTGCACGCATGCGCGAGCACAAACTCAAAACTTGAACTAGGTAGCCGTTGATCTAGCGGTTGACGTGGCTAAGGTCTTTACAATGAAAGGGACTCCACCTGGGAATGGGGAAAGAATCCTGACTGCCCACTCTTTTGCAGAAAGGGGCTCTGTTCCAGTTACAAATATAGCAAAAGGATCCCCTATTTTTGGTTCTATCCTTGGGTCAAAGGGAAGAACTTATGCGGATGTGGCTACCTATGAAGCTGAAATACATGGAGTGAAATATCAAGCTTCTACTGGGAGATCATGCGTTGCACCAGTAAGTGCTTTAAATCCTATCAGGGTTAATCTAGATCCTGATATAATTGAAGCAATCTTTAATCAGGTAGAATATTTTTCAAAGTATGGGGCTATTTGTCGATTTCGTGGCTACTAGCCATCTCTTACAGATCTACATGGCTAGATCTCCAATATCTAGATGCCACAAATTGATGGAAATGTTGAAATATACCCATGTGTTAAAGGTTTTTTTGTAGCTTTATTCCAAAACTCTAAGGACAAGAAGACCATTCTGTCCAACAGTAATCTTGTATTTTAGGGTAAATACCCTCTTATGGCCAAACGGTGGCATATGGATTTTAATCCTCTCATGGAAACCTTCAATAAGATCCCTATCTGGGTTCAACTCCCTAATCTAACAATACATCTATGGCATGAATCAGTGTTTAAAACCATCAAAAATGCTATAGGGGAGTTTTTATTTGAGGACAATGAAACTAAGAGGTTTTACCGCTCAACCTGTGCTCACCTTATGGTTAAGGTGGATGTTTCTAAGGGCCTTCCTGAGGTGATCTGTCTGGACTCCCCTAGGGGTTCTTGGATGCAAATGCTAGATTTTGAAGGTTTACCTTTTTGATGCAAAAAGTGTCACCAGACGAGGCACATTGCAGCCCAGTGTACTGTAGGGAAATCCAAATCCAAAAGTTCACCTTCTTGGTGGTCTGAAGCTGATCATGAACACTATTTTTCTAAACAACTTGAGGGAGATTTGACTGATTCAGAGGATGATGATGAGAATGAAAAGAGTACCCAGTCTGAATCAACAGATCAGGAGACTCCACTGGAGACTAACCCTGTGGAAGGTACTGCATAGATTGGACAATGTGATCTCTCTAAACTGATTACTAAGGAGGTGGTGGTTCCTCCACCTATTTTGAAGGATTCTCCTAGAAGCCAGAAGTTGGCTAGTTCTCATAAGGATTTTATTGAGGCTTTGACGCCCCCTAGACTTCATGGATCATGGCCTTCTGAGGACTAGGTTGCTGAGGCAACTAAGGTAGAGGATGGTTGGACTACAGTTAAGAGGAAGACGTCTAAGCCTTTGGTCCCCCCTCTAGATATGAAACTTTGGTCTTGTAAAAAATAATATTAATTGGTTATCCAGCTCTTGTCTGCTATTTTTAGTTTCCTGGTTATTTGGTCTTGCTTACACAGGTTCCAGGCTTTTTTGTTTTCTGGTTATGCTTAAGGTTTATCTCTCTTTTGATGTATAGGGTTTTAGGGCCCCTTCAAAACCTATTTTTACCATAAATATAAAACACATGTCCTCAAACAATATGAATATTTGTCTAAATGAGCATAAATATTAGTATAAAACTATGAAGATCACCAAACTTTACACAACTATGATAGAAATAACACAAATATGTGAAGAATAGAGTGATCTTTGATCAAAATACACCAAAACCAACAAAGATCCTATAAATTTACAAAGAATTTCTTATGGCCCTCATTCTAACACCAAAATAGCTCCACCTGTTGATGCCTATAGGTGTATCATAGGTGCTCCTCATGTTCAAATAACACTTCTCATTTTATAATTTGAAGAATTCAAAGCATGAGTAGTAGGTTATGGTAATCCATTTACCTGTGATGAAATAGTGGTAGAGTAAGCAAACTATTCCACAATATTTATAAAGTTTGGTGGTTAGGAGGCACCTTGGCACTATCTTTTAAAAGTGAAGTAATCTATGCTAATATTAGTGAATTATGATCAAATTATAATATAAAGATTAATCTATATGAATATTTATAGTGAAAACTATGCTAAAGTGATTTGGTTAAAAAAGAATTAAAAAGGCAAGGTAGGGTAGAGAAAAAAAGTGTTGTTTATCTTCATCTTAGAAATCATGACAAAGTTCAAGTGTTTCCTAGGCATGCACTTAAAACCAATATATGAAGTAAAATAGCTTAAGCTGAAATCACAACATATATCAAACAAAATTCTAAGGAAGATAAGACACAATGCAAATAAGAACCACATTTACTTTAAAAAATTAATCCTTTAAGCAGATAGCTAATGCACATCTAAAAATACAAATAAAATAAATCAAATAAAACTAAGGAACCTTCAATTAACTTAGCATATGCACAACTTAACATTTATACATTTAAAACGTACATGCCAAGAATTTAAAAGAACTAATCAAATCTAAGATTCAAAATAAATAATTGAGAGAGAAACCATATAAGAAATGATGCAAACAAATTTAGAAAATATTTTTAGAGTTCCTTTCATGCATTAATAACTCAAAATTATACAAGTTTTGGCTCAAAAAATCCCTCCTTTTTACAATAGACAATACTCCTTTTATAGAAACAAAAAATTATGTCGGTCAGTTGCATTAACCTACAAGTGTATAAATGTAAAGGACAACTATCATTTCTATAAAGTTTCTAGAATACACTAGAATTTCCAAAATGAACTAACTATGTTGAGATGGGCTAGGCTGATGGTCTTAAAACTTGGGATTTTATCCCCAATCAAGATGTTAATTAAATCCTTCATCTTATATTTTGAACCCTGCTACTAAGTAATTAAACCCCTGGTTGCTACATCTTGCTGACCTAAAACTCATTATCTTGTTTTTTTATCTTTAAGGAATTAAACATGGCATAAAAGAATGCCTCAAACATCTCTATCATAATATCTATGACAAATAAAATAGCTCGCTTCTCTAGATTTTCCCTTTGCTTCTTAAAATTCTCTATTTGTTGTTTCATACCCTGGATGCCATTTTATAGTTGGGTTGATTGAGATTGGGATAATCTAGGTATATATTCTTAAAATATTAGGTATTCACCTGAATTTTAACCTCTTAATATAGTTAAACCAACAAATGGCTCCACCTTCTAAAAAATTAATTATTCACCAACAACCATGGATCTCTTTTCAGTCACCCTCTCCAAACCTGCAATTTCTATATTGAATTAGACTCCAACTAAAAATAGAGTTATTTGAGGAGAATCTAGAGTCCCTATTTATGTCTCACTTGAAGTCATAAGAGAAATGATTTGTGTGCCACTTGACTCCCTAAGGTCAATCACCCTTTTTTGCTCCTCTTCTATTAGGGCAATTATCCATGGCTGAAGCTCATCATCATACAATCATGTCTACTTGGTCATGGCCCAAGAGTGTTGTAGATTAGGAACCTATTAAAACTTACCATAGATGAACCATTTATGGATGGTTGGTATTTTTAGCACATTTTATTGACTAAAGGCATTGACCTCACTCAAAGGGTAAGTGAAGGTTAGTCTAGGCCTCTTAGGTCCTATTGGAACTAGTGTAAGATCAACCTTTCTATTTTATGGGGGGAACAATTTTAAATAAAATCAAAGATAATTCCTTCCATTTATATATATCCACCTCTAATTTAATTTTGGTATGGGGTTCCTCTATTTGTATTTCCTCTTCATTAGATTGATAAGCAGTGGACAACATCTGTAATGCATCTTCCACTATCTCACCTAGGTCCAATTCTACCAGATCATTATACTCAATTGGAGATCTTGGTTCATTAGGATGGGTTAAATATGATGTCCCATATCTAAGCATCCTTTACTTAGGCTTATATTCAGCTTTTAATTCATGATTTGGGACTTCCACTTGTGATTGTGGCTATATGGGAAGAGGGTCAGAGGATTGCCCTCCTAGTAAGTGGTATTGCCTCAAACCAACTTGCTAAATGTCATCACTTCCTTTTTAGTACCTCATTAATCTATCTTGTATGCTGATACCACATTTATTCAACCTTTCTAATACCAATTTGAGAGATGAATCCTTGGTGTATATTGATTCATATAATCCAAGAATATATTCATAGGTCAAACTTATCTGTTTGGCCTTCAAATGTTTCCTAACTCTATCATTGGGGTCCAACTATCTTAATTCATCATGTTGTAACTTTAAAGATGTTCTATGCCTAAAAACATATTAAATGTTTTCCCAATACTTTAATATGGTTCTACCAATATCCAAGGGTGGAGTAGGTAGTAGTTATTTCCTTCTACCTCTACAAATACCATCAATAACATTGCATACTTGGAATACAACTTCTTGCTCAAATAATTTGTTTGGAATATGAACTGACAGTCTAAGTGGAGTGCACTATGTTCCCTCAATCCTGATGATTATGCAATCTACATAAAACTATATGTCCTTGATGGATTAAATGAACTTTTTTGCTAATGGGATGATTCTTGGCATTGTGCATCTTGTTATAGCCTCATTTAAAGGATAGATGAAATCATAGAAAAATTGAATATGGTACCTATACTTGAAGATATACAACTTTGAATAGAAATAAGACATTTTTCATGTCTTTTTAGGTGACCATGCCCTAAAGTTATGGATCTCAATTGTGGCAAGTAGGTCATCCAAGATATTAGACATCATATAGAAATTTTTCCTAGACCCTTTCTTGACTATGGAGATATGCCTACATAAACGTGCATTGATAAATTCATCAATGGGATGGGTGATATCCTTTTTAGTCATAAATTATACTAGGGGTACCTAAATTATATCAACATAAGTGGTAGTGGGGTTTCCACATAGCCTATTCATCAGGGTCATTATCATCCTAATCCCAAGTCAAAATTGGCTGATGTGAATGTTTCCACTAAGGTCAAAAATCACATGGTCTCCAAAAGATAACCATGGGGCTAGGATGGTTTTGAGATCACTTTTATTAGCCCATTCATTACATGTGGGTACATCTGCTTGAGGCTTAGGTAACTTATAATAGTTTTGAAATTCAATGGGAGACACATAAGTAATGTATTTATAAGTACGTTCATCGATCAACATACCCTTTTCAATTTTACATTATTTAAAAATAGGGAGGAAGACATCTATATAATGAAGTACCTCTTGTTTTGCCACTATGTGAAGGTTCATCATCTATGCTACAACTAGGTTATAATATCTTGTTTTGAAGGATGTAATCTTCTCATCCTCCTTTTTTATGGGTTACAATTCTTTAATTATCCAAAATAACTTAACCAATTATTATCTCCAGTGTTCAATGCCATATCATAAAATATTATGTTTGTAAAGACCCATACTTCTAAATCTATGGTTAAGTAAAGATCTATGTCCTCTCGATGTTTCTTCCTTTCCACCATGAATATGAGCTTTATAAATTTCTCACTAATAGTATATATATTTCCTTTGGATTAATATGCACTTTCTTATATGGAAATTGAGCTTTCTTTAGTTTGACTATGGTCAATTTCAGATCAAATTAAGGCTCTATAGATGCTAGGGTTTCTCTGGAAGTCTTTTCTAGGGTTTAATGGCAATGGTTTTTTGGACTTTAGTGAATTTGGTTACTTAAATTTGACTTGGATTTATACCTTTATACTTTGGATTTTTCATGACCAGAAAATCTTTGGTTTTGTCATTTTATACTTAGGTGGTGTCTATGTAGAATCTAGTTGGCACTTTTGTGGAACTTTGTTTATTAATGTTTAAAAATTGACCATTGCACTTTGAAAATATTACATGGCCTCACTCCATTGGATAATCTTATACTGATCAACATTAGCCATTGATTTTGATCTTGTGAGTTGCATGCCATTGGTCATTATTTTTACTAGGCTCCATAGTTATGCCACTTGGTAGTCTCGTGAGGCTCCTCAAGATCTACACCTCATAAATTATATCATTTGGCATGTGTTCACCATGTGCCAATCCTATAGACCCTTAGAGGTTCTATTGAGTATTACATATATATCTAACTCTATTCGATCATGTTCCTTTGATATCACGTGAACCTTAAATCCTAAAAAGGTAAAAAATGTTTTAGTTAACATCAAAACAAATAAGAACTTAGGTTAAATACTTTAGGCCTTGTTTTATTTCATGTTAATAAACATGATATAAACCATAGTCTAAAGTATTTAAGCTAAGTCTAAATCATGGTAAAAGGGGAACCTATAATAATAAAGGACTGAGTATAATGTTTTTTAACCTAAGGTTTTATCATATTAATAAATATGATAAAACTTTAGGGTATAAAGTTCTAAGCTAAATTTTTAATAACTAGACCTTGAATTTATTAGTTTATGTTGATAAAGTAGACCCAAATAAAGTCATGGGACATATGGGGACCAAGCATGATGTTTTAGTCCAAAATTTAGTCAAATGTTTAGAAACACAACCACACTTTAGGATACAATTTGAGCTAGGTTCATGGTGTTTATGATTAGTCTTATGAAAATTTGATCTTGGTCTATGATATGGGCTAAAGGATAAATGAAAGGCCAATTTTATAATTGAAACACAAAACTCTAAACATGTTTATTCTCTAAATGGGTCTCCATTCATCTTACAACATGAAGACAAACATGTTTAGTTATCCAAATGATATTGGTTCTAGGGCTTGAATTTAATGGTCTCATGGATGTTAATTATGGCCTCATAGATGTCAATTTATGGTCATGAGAACATAAAGTTTAATCTCGTATAATTATTCTTAGGGGTTAAAATTTGATGGCCTCATGGAAATAAATTGACAGTGATGAGAACATCAATTTTAAGCTTGCATAATTAACTGTAGGGTCTAAAATTTGATAGCCTCATGGATGTCATTGAAGACATCATGGATGTTACTTGATAGGTATGAAAACATCAAATTTAAGTCCCATTAATATTAGTTCCCATAGGATCTTTGAATTTATGTTTTTCATTTGATTGATTTTATATGACAAGCCATATATTATTGATTATGATCCATGTAATCAATCATGATTGGATCCATGGATCAAAGTCTTCAATTCATTGGGTCTACCTCACTCCATTTGATCAATGTTTCTCGATTAAATTTGGGACATAAATCCTAAAAATAAGAACATGGTTTAAGTTAGGGCTCAAGGGTATATAAGACTTAGGTTAAAGTCTTAAGTCTAAGTTCCCATTTATGTTAATAAACATAAATGGGACCTTAGGGATAGAAAAATAGTTTAAGTGGTAACAAGAGTGATCATGGTAATAACAAAGGTTAGACCAAGCTAAAAACATAATAAAAGGAACCTTTGAATAATAAATTTGAACAAAGCTAGGAACATTATAAAAAAACCCATCAAACATTTAGACCATGTACAAATAAAAGGAAACAAAAGGGGTTATATATAAAGGGGATCAAGCACATAATTTTTTGGCTTTGGTTTGGGCATGATGAAAAACATGATTAAGTTATGGTATAAAAATTAAGCTTAATTCCATAATATTTTTAAAGTGTTACCACCAATTTTATTCATGCTAATTTTGAATTTGGTCCAAAACTTATGCTAGGGTTTCTAAAGGAGGACTTCCAAGATATTTAAACATGGATTAGACTTGGATTTCTATAGACTAAAGGCTAGTAAAAGCCTGAATATGGATTAAATTGAAAAATCACAACATGATCTATTCAAAGAGTGCTCCATTATACCTATAAATTGAAACATGAAGATTCACTATTAGCCACATTAGGTCAAGTTAAAGTAGAACCAAGAACAAAATACCAACTATAACATGGTGTAGATGATCTTAAAATATGAATAATGTACAAACATATTCATGACATTGTGATCAAGTGAATTTCAACATGGAAGTATAAATTTGCACAATTTGACACATGAGTCCCCAATTTTCATAAATAGGTGTATGTTGACCTCAACACTATGGAGGGTTCATAATATTGGTTGTGTTTATGTATCACTCATTTTAATCATATAATATGTTATATTTTATTATCATTTAAATGTGTAAAGTGGGTTTGATGTTTGTTGGTTTACATGGTATTTTGGTGAGTTATTGCATGTATATATTCTATTGGGATTATAAGAACTTACCATGATAATGATAAAAATATTCACTTACCATTTAATCATTGACTACATAGTCATGGATGATGATGCCATATATATATATATATATATATATATATATATCAATTCCATGCAACATTATATATATATATATATATATATATATATATATATATATATATATATATATAATGTTGCATGGAATTGTTGTGAGCAAAATAATTTTGTATTATAGTTATTTCCAATGTTTTTGGTCCATATATTTGATAACCATTATATAAAGTTATTATTATTACTATGTATAAAACTTACATGTGATTCATGTTCTTTTTTAGATGTTATAATGATTTACTATCAATTGAATAGTCCAACATGCTTGTGTTTTTGATTGATAATAATATAGGCATTATCTTCTTCATATTTTTCTATCATTGAGAAATACATAAATGAAGTTTAATGTATTTATTAATATTATTATGTTTAATTATATTACATTTATTAGACTCTTTTCATTTATACATGGATGAATGATTAGATTGGGTTGTTTAGTGGTTATTGTTATTGTATTTTATTTTAAATATTTTAATATGATGGTATAGTCTTTAATCCAATTGATATTTATAAATATATTGAAATCATTGAATTGATTTCATTGTGTTATGATTTTTACTGCATATGTTTATATATTAGATTGGCTTTAGTTTCCTTATACATTAAATTAATTTGATTCACATATATATAAGTTTGAAAGATGATTTTGGATAAATTATTATAGCTAAGGCTGAGTGAAGATAAGTCAATTCAGTATGGATTTGATATTCTATTTTCATAACCTCTTAAGGTATTAGTCTAAAATTGATAGTCTAATTTGAAATACTTTTAAATCATTTAGATGCAATTCTATGAAAGGATCATATCCTTAGAATTTAGTGGAATGAGTCTACTCACATCTTGATTATGATTAAATGTGAAGTTTGAATTTGATTATGAATTCTTTGGTTATAAATAATTGTAGGATCTATGTTAGAGATAGTAACATATGGAGAGGGAAACATATTATTTGGTATTATTATATTTTTATTCTAACTTTAAATCTTGAAAGGCTAATTTATTAGAGTAGTCACCTATGAACAAGACATTTTTCTCTTGGATAGTTTAATCTGTAGTTGATATATTCTAACTTAACACTCAGATGCACCTGCAGCTAAGTTATAAATGCTAAGTAAATTTGGTTTAGCTAGATTAAATGATTTAGATAAAATTGATATACTCTCTTTGTCACAGGTGAACATTTGATTGATATAAAATAAGTACTAAGTGTTATGGTTACAATTGCATTTATTTAAAATTTCAATAGATAGTGGAAATAAGATGCATACTCATTAAAATTGGAGTTATTAATAGTTGAAATGATATTGATGTTTCTAGGTAAGTATGGTATTAATGTGGGAAGATAAATATTTGATTTCCTAGTTATTACATTATTCCATTTTATAAAAAAATTAAATTAGAAAGTATGATCTTGTTATAAACTCTAATCTTTAGTTTTTGCTTTATACTCCCTGACTAAAATATTAAATAGTTATTTGGAGAAATGAAGTTTGGTTTTATAAATGATTTATTATATGTTTCCTAAAAGTTAGTGAATTTATTAGGAAATTTACTTGGAACTATAACATAATTAGTATGTGACTTAAAATATCTCTTTAAGGTGACTGAGTTCCACTCACTCATTTTTAATTAACTTATGAATATTCATTCTTACCACTTCATTATTGGAAACATTTGATTTATGTCATGTCAGGAAGGTTGATAAGGTTTTTCAAGCAATAGTTTTAATAAGCACAATTGTTGTTAAATATTTATTTTGTGGAATTTATGACTTTTCAAATGTTTCCATTTAGGGGAAATGTGATTTATTAATATTTTATTTTCATTTTAAAGGTATTTACTATTATTAATGATGACATAAATTTATGCATTTGTAAAAAAATTGAATTATGAACTAATTATATAGTAACTATTTAATAGGATTGGAATTGATGGAAAGACTATATGAACATCATATAAGATATATATGAAAAGGTCATATATTTATTATAAAGAGACTCACATTTATTATCAATATGGCATGGTTTAAATTTCTTAAGCTAGTGTTTATTATTATTTTATCTTATTTCATGGTACTCGGAAGGATGATTATTAGACAAAACAAATAATATCCTAAATAAGATCTTCCTAAATGAGTTAGAAGGATGAATAAACTAATAAAACTCATTTAGTTTAGAAATGCATTTATTAATTGTGATGATATATTATGCATGGAATGGTGCAATGATCTTAATGATTGAGAGTGCTCATGTTGATTGGATATCATTAGTTGTATTTATTATAAGAGAATGATTTAATTATACCGATGTGCAATGTGAATTAATCTTGGCTATGCCATGCAAATTAATTTAGGCTTATATTGATTTAATATTGTTATTTTTATTTATTTATCCTAAAGATAAGGATCATGATATTTTTAATGTTGCACTATATTTTAAAAGGGATGACATAGATTATTTTGGCAATGTTGGTAATATTATTATAAGATTAGTCATTTGGGTAAAGTTATTATTAATTTTAAATACAATATCAATTTTTAATATGTTTATGATCTAACTTGGAATTTCATAATAACCCTAATAATTCCTTCAGACCATAATAGGTCATAAGATAATTTTTATAAAGTAGGAACCTACTATAGTTAAGTTGTGTTAAGTCACCATTATTATAAAGATGACTTATGGATGTATATTTAGGTTATAATATATAAGTGTGAAGCAATACACTTATACATCTTGAGCTTAATCTAATTCAAGGGATATGGAATGGTTCCTAGAATGGTTCCTTATAATGTCCCCTTAAGTTGATATAATCATAAGAAATTCATACTCTGTAATATTCATATGACTTGGTTATGATCAAGTTGAAAACTTAACTTGAACTTAGTAATTCATTCAACTATTATAACTAGAAAAATAATATTATTTGAATTATTATTAAAAAAATGGGTCCAAAACTTTGGTATTAGAGTTAGTTTTATGTTCTAGGGAACTATGGGACAAACCATTTGATCTATACCTTGATTTAAAATTGAAATTTTGAATTCCTTAGGATGGTCAGAATAAGATAAAGAGGAATAATAAATGTCAACTCCAACTAACTTGAGCCTCATCCTAGAAGGGGAAGAGTTAGAAAATAGGGTAGAGGTTGTGGTGCTTATAACATGAACAATGAGGTTGTCCTTCCTCCCATTAACAATGCTAGTAGCAATAATGTAATTCCTAATTTTAATGTAGCTAAGGGTAACTCCATTGATAAGTAATACTTAGTCTTAAATGAAATTTTCACAACCCTAAATTCTATATAAAGAAAAAAGGAAACCCATGAACACAAGCTCAATAATATTTAGGGTGTTCTACAAGGATGACTAAATGATTTGGATAATGAGAAAAGGGAGGATTAAAGTGGTCTAAGAACAACCCTTAGAGGTAACTTATCCAATTATTAAGTAACTTAAAAATCTTTCCCCATAGTTATAATCTCATTAAGAGACCAATGATGCAACTAATGCTTGTATGGTTCAATTTAAAAAGTATTTAGTCTATACAATATGCCTTCTAATGTGAAAACTAGGGTGGCATCATATCAACAGATTGGTGATGTTGCCTTATGGTGGAATCATCTCTATGCCTTAGAAGGATATGTGGTTATTAATCTCACTTGAGATAATTTTTAAAGGTAGTTATGGAAGGGATAATTGAGTGAAAATTTCAAATAAAAAAATTACTAATTCTTAGCTAATAAAACAAGAGAATATGACAATAACAAAATATGAGAATAATTTTTTTAAGCTGCTCATGTAAATTACGTGCATGATAAAGAGACTAAGGTGATTAAGTTTAAATATAGGTTGAAATAAATATTTATATATGACATTAATATGATCAATCTAAAAACCTTGGTGGTTTCCAGTGAATCTACCCATAGGGTTGAAGAGAAATAAAAATCTTATAAAAAGGCAAGGGGATATTTTAGAAGGAATAAATAATAGATCAAAATTACAAATATTTACCCTGCTACTAAAAACTTCAAAAACCCTAAATAAAATCAGAAGTTGACTAGAATTACTAGTGGTTGGGGTAAGTTCTAAGGGAATAATAAGAAATTTAAGGCTCAAAACTCACATAAATATAGGTCAAACAACAAAAAATAGACCCAAGGTATTTAGTGTGGGCCAAATATATGGGCTAATTATCTTCCTCTTTCACCTACTATTGTAAGAATTGTTTCAAGGTTAAACTTGGACAATCAACCAACCATAGGTCTATATATTAGTGGATAATTAGAATGTTTATTTTTAATCAACTCTAATTGAAACTAGAGGTATATTATCTAGTCTTGATGTTTATATTTTAATTTATTATAGTGATATAGATAGTTGTGCTTCACCTACTTTAGAAAGTAAGTGTAGATTAAAACCTCTTAGATTTAGATAAGGTTGGGAGGTCGACTTCAATATACACAAAAGGGTTATTATTTGTGAGTGTCTATAAAAGGATGTGCTAAACATAGGTGTATTTAAAACCAAATTAAATTTTTTAAAAGCTCCTTTAGAATATTATGATTTAATCCTTTAAAGGTATTGGTTATATCCTCACCAAGAAACACTTTATTTCTTTGGAAAAAGATTTTAATGTAAATGTGACTTTAAAAAAAACATGGTAGTGTAAGACATTAAAAAGGATAAGTAATATGAATTACTTTCATAATTATATCTTTAAAATGTAGTGCACAAATGGTACCAACTATATGTATTCCAAATGCATAAATCATCTAAAAAAGAGGAAGATGCTTTCCAAAATTTTCCTATCTTAAGGGAATTTAAGGATGTGTTTCTTAAAAAATTACCTAGAATTCCACCCAAAATGTGGTTCAAATTTTCAATCGATATCATGTCATGGGCTAGGCTTGCATCTAAGGGTCCACATATAATAAATGTGGATGATTAATAAGAATTTTTAGGTTCATTTTTAAGAACTTTTGGAAAACATAAGTATAAGGTGAAGTGTATCTCCTTGGTGTGTTTCAGTTGTCTTTGTGAAGAATAAGGATGGAACCTTGATATTTTATGTGGATTATTATATGGTTAACAAAGTGAATATCAATAATCATTATCCATTACCTAAGATAATATATTTTTTTTATCAAATGAAAGAATCATCTATCTTCTCCATAATTCATTTAAGATCATGATATCATCAACTAAGAATCAAGGAGGTAGACATTCATGAAACCTAATTTAGGACCCATTATAGTCACTATTATTTCACTATGATGTATTTTTGGATAATGAATGCACTAGATACATATATGAAATTAGTGGGACAAATATAAAATATTATTTAGATAAGTCTGTGTTGGTTTTTAGTGATGATATTTGATTTATTTGAAAATAGTATTAAAATATGAAAAACACTTGAAATTTGTTTTTTAGAGACTAAGGAAAAATAAATTATATGGTAAGTTATTTAAATGTGTGTTATTTAATCATGAGATTCATTAACTTTGAAACATCATTTTAAAATATGTTACTATTGTTAATCTAACCAAGATCAAAGTAATATAGGAGTGGCCTATTTCTACTAATGTATATGAAGTATACATTTTCATGGGATTAGTTGGATATTACCATATACTTCCTTGAAGTGTAAATCCAAAAAGTCTTTTTGATCACCCCTCTATGAAGAGGAATTTTATAAACTTAAAGTGTTGTTGACTAAAACACTAATAGTTGACATACCTAACCCAAATGATAATTTTGAGGTCTAGGTAGATACCCCAAAGGAAGGTTTTCATGGAATTTTTACTTAAGATGTAAAAGTGGTTGATTATGAGTCATAAAAATTCAAGGAGCATTAAAATAACTATATTATAAATGGCATGGTTTTTGCTACCATAGTACATGAATTAAATCAATGGAAACACTTCTTGCTAAGAAAACATTTCAAGGTGAAATATGATCATTATAGTTTATAAAATCTATTTTCCTAGGAAGACTTGATATGGTCATTTAATATCTCAAGGGAAAGGAAAATCATGTTATTGATGCATTCAACTGATGCATGTAACATGATACCCTTTCTATAATCAAGTCTAATTTCATAAATGTTGTAATAATTTTTTTGGGGATAAATACTACCATGAGGTTAGAGAAATTTTGGATGATGAGCCTATAACAAAGTAATATGTTGATTTTTATATGGAAAATAATTGCCAAATTATGCACAAAAGTATTTTTTTGTACCTAAATATAGGAACTTTCATATTCAATATATGAAATAAGTACACAAAACACCTCATTATTCTCATCTAGGTGTTATGAAGATGACACATGAGCTAAACATGTACTACTTATGGCATGGAATGAAACATGATACAGTATAATTTATTGCCAAATTTATGGAATGATAGTGAGTAAATGTTGAGCATTATCCTAATATGGTTATATTGTACCCATATGAAGTAACTAAGGATAAGTAGGTTGTAATCTCACTTGATTTATTATATATGCTATGTAAATCCCATAGTAAACATGATACTATTATCATAATAATTGATAAAATGACCAAGGTTGGTAATTTCATTGCTATAAGTCTAATTGATGGTGATTTAGTATTTGTATAAGGATTTGTTAAATATGTTTTATGGTTTCATGGCATGTTAGAAGTAATAATTTTAGATAGGGATAATATGTCCACATCAATATTTTGGTCAACATTGACTATAGCCTTCAGAACTCACTTAAACTTTAGCTCTACATACCACTGATAAATGGATGATCAAATCAAAAAAAAGAATCAAGTAGTAGAAGACATGATATAAATGTATGTCATGGATTAGTATTCCAAGTAGGAAAATTATCTTCATTTGGTTGAGTTTGATTACAATAATACTATTGTTGCTTTCACAACATGACCCATTTTTAGTAAAAAAATGGGGATCCTTAGAATAAAGTAATTAGTGGACTAGACATGCTTGGATTATCCATAGTTAGTAGACTAAACATTTTCATGCTTTTCTAGTGTAGTGTTTTCATTTTTATGAGAGTGAAGTCTATAGTTAGTCAAATATTATAAATCTTACCATTATTTATCAACAAGAAACATCTTGATACTTAGTTTATTGTGTAGTCAAATGTTTATCTCCTATGCATTTTTATGGTGATTATCTCAATTTTATTGTTACTAACCTCTCCCTAGATTCTTACACCATCCTCTAGGTAGAATTGTTTTATGTTTTTCTTAGCCAAGGGATAGTTTCTATGGGATTTGATCAACTGGATGCTTGATATTCATCTCTATGCTATTAGGTTTTTTCTTCTCTTCCTCCCTACCCTTCTCACTTTTTACCTTTTTATTAGAGTGTTAGTATATGATCAATACCAATCTATCTCTAATGTTTAGTCATGATTACTAATGTCATCTATCATCATTTAAACACTATTGAATAGATGAGTGGTCATCCAATTGAATCTTAGAGTGTTTATAACTTAAGCCATCATTTGGATTTAGTTTCACCAGCCATGGTAGAAGGAACTAACAACCCCTACATATTATTGGTTGTGTCAAGACACCTTACAACATTTATGGAGATAGAAAGATGACCTTCATGGCATATTTTATACTTTTATTTTATCTATAATAGAGTAACCTAGTTGTTTTATAGACTCTTAGACTAGAATTTTTTAATCTAAGTTTTTTAATTGATTTCATTTAGATATGAAGATGTGGTTGTCTATAATCACCTAAAAGTGTTTTTTGAGTGATAAGAGTTCTACTTGAGATAACCTATTCCCAATTTAACCATATATCTATCTTTGATCCTATTATCACACTTTTCTAGTCTTTGTGTAGGCCACAAGCATCCTTATTTAGCTAACACATAGTCCTAAATCTTGATTGATCAATATTGACCCTCCATGCTTAGTTTTCTACCAACTGGACATTAGTGCCACATTAAGAACACTAGATCCACATGGAACTAGTGTTCCCAAAAGGGTGCCTATGTCATTTACCATATCTTTCCTAAATGAATATTTTTTCAAAGGTAAAACCCTCCTAAGGTTCACCTAAACATATTTTATTATCTGCACAAGCAACATAATACTATAAATACATGAATTTTATCCCTCTATCCACTAGATTGGAATTAAATGTAAAATACCTATTTAAACATGAAACAATTTGAGAAAAGTTAACTTTATTAATTCTTATTCTTCTCTACTTCTACATACTACCATCTAAAACAACCCTAAGCTCATATTTTCTAGATTTCTAATCTCAAAGCCATTATCATATGAGCATCCCTTACACTTGTACCATCAATTAGATGGGGATAAATACATTGGTCTAGATCCCTCCTCTAAGTATTGGTGTTTATGAAACTCTCTTCACAACAAAGCCACATAGCACCTCTATCCAAATGTGGTTCTATTATCCAAGAGGGGTTATGATATATAGATCTAGTTGATGAAACTCAAACCTATTCCTATCTTAGTTTATGACACTCAAATCATCCATATCAAGTGTTTTCTAGAGAAGTCTTTATTTTCACATATTTATTACTATTTTTAAAAATTCAAACTTAGTCAAAAATTTTAAAAAATCAATGGTTATTTTATGCATATTATTTAAATTATTTAGACTACTCATAAATTTAATCAAACATATGACTTACATAAGTAAAACCCTAAAAAGTTAAAACATTTGGTGAACCTGACTTACTTTGAACATTGTTTTAAACCTTAACCTTAACTAACCTTAGGGTTCATACTTACATCATTTACTCATTTTTAATTTATAACTTATTAATATGTTTATCATGATGGAGGCCATTTTATACTTCATGTTACAAATCTTTACACTTTGATTAACATGTTTATTACCAATTATAAGTATAAAATTACACATGTATGTCACTCTTATCATGGTTTCTATTAAAGCTCAACTTATTTTACACATTGGTCCTCCCTCATGTGAGGATCATTGTTACATGGCTTACTTTAAGTTATCTCTAATTAGTAATAGATTAAAGAGGGCTCAAAGGACTCCTTTTGTTCTACCTCCACCTAGACCACTTGATTATCTACACTCCCATCTCACCTCTACTACTTTCCCCTAAGAATTAGTAGATCTTATAGTTAGAGCTACCATTATGTAGAACGAGGTGCTTTCTTAGCCTATACTAGAGAAACATAACCCTACCATCCCTCTTTGTCCCTGTCACACTATAATAGGACCCAAATATCAACAAAGAAAATTTGATATTTTGGATCAGTTGAGAAATACACTGACCAAGATATCTTTATTCTAATTACTTCAAAAATCAATAATTTTCAAGGATATATTTTTTCAAATACTCAATCATACATCCATGCCTCATGATATCAAGACATATTATTTTGCATCTATAATGAACACTATCAAGGATGTTGGGGATGTGATATTTTTATCCAATGAGGACATGCCTACATAATCAATAATTTCTCAGAGTTTGCCACTTTTCATTTAAGGATAAATAAATGAAAAAACTATTAAAAAAGTTCTAATCAACATTGGTTCAGGACTCAACATATGTAATCTCACATTTATACATACCTTGGGGGTTCATATAAAATTTATTTGAAAGACATAATAATATGTAAGGGTTTCGTGACATTCCTAGATAGAAATTGGGTTATATTACATTGGCCATTATGGTGGGGACAAAATCCTTAATTATAGTGCAAATGACTATAACTTGCTACTATAGAGACCTTGGATACATGATATGGATGTTGTAACCTATACCCTACATATATGCATCAATATTTTACATAATAGGTACTTGTATGCATTCCAAATATATAATCAACCATTTAGATATTATATACTCACCAAACTTCCTACCCTAAGTACATCTTTAGATGGGACACCTCATGTTCTCATCGAATCCCCAACTTAAAAGATTATGATTATGTATATACATATATTTGATGTAGTGGAGTCTATCAAGACTATTTATATACCTCTTCTAGATATTTATATAGCATAGTTACCCTCATTGATGATATATGAATAACATAATATAGTATAAACATCCCCTCCTAGGGTAGATGATGAGATTATCAAAACATAGTTGCCACTACTTGTCAATTCAGAATAGGTTTACATTTATAAATTTAACATAGATTTGTAGGCCACTACTTAGGATGATCAAACACCTATTGATATTGGTGACTATTTGTGTGGATTAAGTTTTAGAATAGTGGAGTTAAGAGAGTAAAAAGATGATTTTAAGGCACTTATATTTCTCCTTAAACCAATAGAAACATTTTTTCAAGATCCTATAACTATAAGTTGTCATGCTTAACTATAGTCAATGATAAATCCTATTATCCATTCAATACATATGGTTACATCTATGGATATTGATTTAATCATATAGATTCAAGTAGGAAGTTCAAAGGATAGATCACACTAGATCTTATAGATACTACTTCATAGAGGATTGATGATATTACCCAAAGTTCAAAATAAATTAGTAAGTAAATTATCATCATACAAAGGTCAACCATTTTTCCATTTTTATAGACTTACAATACATGATACTAAGATGTTCTTAACATTACAACATAAATTAAATAAATTTACGGCTAAGGGCACTATATAAATTAACAAGATCCACCTCCATAGACATAATCACCTCTACATGAACAAGCACCTTCATAGATATGAAAACCATGATAGAGTCATCATTGATATAGATATTCATGGAATGATCCATTGACTATCCAATTTTTTATAACATACAAATACATTCCCTATGTGGCTATATATGAGGATTATAATCCTAACACTTACACTTTAGAGTTTATACACCACATTGGCTATAAGGAGATTGAGTTAAAACATGATATAAATTGTTAGGATTATATTAGGAATATTATGATACCAATTCCATTTGGCCCTAAGGGGGCTAATACATTATTTTTTATTATGATCAGGGACACTCATCTATAGGATACTCTTGGTAGTACATGGTTACAAGTGATGGATGACATAATTGATCATTCAGATAGATGCTTGAAATTCACTCATGATGGACACATGTTTACAAATTACATGATGACATAGATGAAAACAATAAGTTTCACATGGAAACTCTATGGTTTAATGTGGTTTACCTTGGGACTAGATGAGAGGCATATTACATAGTTGAGCATCATGCCATTTAGATGCATAGACTATAGACTAATTCCAAGGATAATTATCTATTGATATTTACATATTGGTATAATGACCATGATGATGATGACTTATTTGAGTTTGGATAGATTCAAAATTGATACTAGATGATCTCCCATCAGATCCATTATTTAACTATCCACATCCCATAGATGTGCTCTTGGGTCTATAGAGACATTAAAATTTGCTTGTATACTATTTCATTTACATTTCCATCATTTAATTAGACAAACTTTCCTTCTCTCTTTCTCATTATACATAGTTCATTTTCATGTTATTCATATATACCTTATATATAGAAAATACAAAAGTAATACATGTAAAAAAAACATAAAAGCATTCAAATATTACTCAAAAAAATACAAAACTTATAGATTGCATGCATTGTTATGTTTACATTTATTATATTTTATAGACATTACATATGTTAGATAACTTAGTATATCTAGTTTTAACATACCTACATGTTTCACTTATTCTTGTAAAGTGCTTGCAAATT
Source organism: Torreya grandis (assembly GCA_037957365.1). Taxonomy (NCBI): domain Eukaryota; kingdom Viridiplantae; phylum Streptophyta; class Pinopsida; order Cupressales; family Taxaceae; genus Torreya; species Torreya grandis. The sequence goes on from JARHVA010005146.1 coordinate 1,205,924, forward strand.
GATTATATGGCTTAGGTCTACTACACTAATATAGAATTTGTATTATCTACCCACTAGGGGCATATACACTAATTCATGGTTATTAACTTGACACATTTTCCCACATGGGGATATCTTATACATATTTTCTATTACCAGGTTCTATCCTTACATTCTTTACATTCCATTTTTATCATTGATATATCTTGATATTGATCATTACTACTCATACTCTACTTTTTTTTTCTAGTTATTACTACTTTAGACTGAGGATATGCTCATCCTAACTCTTACATAGATTTTTACTACATTCATGCATGATTTCATTTCTAGATTTCATATTTTATACTTGATTGTATTTATATGATTCTTTTATTCAAGGGCATTTGAATATGCCATTGTCCTTTGGCTTTATGCCACTTTTTTCATAATATATATGCCTTGGACATGTGCCCATATCTCTTGTGTGTGATTTATTGATTGTATATGTAGATATTTGAATATTCCCTTTTTTGTGGCTCTAAGACAAATTTTTTTTTGTTTAGGATGTGGACATTTTATTATGTCCTTGTATGTCTTCTTTTCTTATATTTAGTGACATGTGCCCATTTTATTTGTATTATTTCCACTTGGCCTATTTTGCGTGCCTCATGTGTTTTGTATGTATGTGTCATGTCCATAAAACTTGTCTTTATTTTTTATAGACAGAATTTTTTTATTCCATGAGGGACCTCATATATCTACCCTTCCTACTTGTGTGTCATGATAGACAACATGCCCTGTCCAACTAGGTAGTTACTCATTTCTACTCATAGGTTTTTTTACATTGATTATATCTATCTTGGTACCCTTTTTCCATTATACACATGACATACATATTAAATTACATACACATGCTTAGATTGTCTTACATTTTATGTTATGTTCAAACATTATATTAGACTATCATGTAATTATCATATATGCTCTACATAACACACACTTTATAGAAATTTTTCCATTGAGGACACTTCTTTCATAGGTTCAACAACTAACCTCAAAAGAGTGGCATTCACAAGGGTTTGTCATAGAGATTAGGTTCATATATTGCATCATAGAACAATTTTCAACACATAAGATTAGTTTTAGAAAATTAGACATAGATAAACATAGTGGAAAAATAGTGAATTAATAATTAATATAGTTACACATATTTTAGACCATAAGGTAATAAGTGCCTAAATAGGAAAACTAAACATAAATGGAAATATTATCCAATATGTGGTGATATTATCAAATATCCTCAATTTTATAATAACTCAAATTGGCTAGAATAGTATAATAGGTCCAATACAAGTTTACATATATCCAATTACGAGTTTATTAGTTATACTCATTTTTTGCTCAGATTCACATTATCTCATCTTAGTTTCATATTAGTTTCTTAGATTGCATGCATCATGAATGGAGTGAATATTCCCATATTTAGTTTAGATACTTAGATATGATTATTATAACTTAGTGTAGAATCAATATACTTAGATACTAGATAGGGGGAATGTGTTTGTCATATCATTTCCATATGCCTAGTTACACATTGGTTGATCAGATGGAATCAAAAATTCCATGTCATTCTCTCAATTATATAAATTTGACATCATATTTTAGGTTATCACCAATTTAATTTCTTACTCCATCTATAGTAGTTATCATTCTCGAGTGGCCCAAAGCCACCTAATGTATTTGAGTGGCTATGAAGCTAAAATACACAATTAGATATACTTAGTTAGATATTTATAGTAACTTGTACACTTTAATTTTATATGAATCTACTACACATGGGTGGTAGATTATATATTTATATCCTAATTTATTTCTTGATCCACCCACATGAGAGGGTTGGACACAACATTAGTCCACTCCAAGCTATTCACAGGTCATGATCCACCAAGCATGGGTGGGAAATAATGGAGTGAAAACCCAATTGATTTATTGATCCACCCACACATTAAGATTGATATAGATATAAACTTATTCAAATTTATTCAATGATTGATAATTATATACATGCACACACATAGGTTGTCACTAGGTTCAAGCATTGGTTCACATACCCAAATGAGATGTATTCATTCATTTCTTCTTTCCTATATCTTTACCTAGTTTCACTTAGATATTTATTTATTCATAATATTATTTTATATTTGACATATCTTAAATAAGGAATAATTTATTCATGTTTCATTTTTAGGTCATGCATTGCATCATGCTTCACATATATAGACCTATCTTCACATACTCAGATTTAGCTTCACAAACTTCACTTCTTAGGTAAGTCCAAGTATGTTTTCTTTTCCTTTGTACTAGTAATTTTATTTGATACATTTATAGCATAAGAATGGGGAAATGTAATTACCTAAAAGTGTTCCTTGAGTTTTAGGAGTGCTACATTAGATTACATATTCATATATTATCCCTAGATCTATCCTAGAGCCTATTATCACACTTTTCCATTATTTGTGCAAACCAAAAGCATCCCTAGTCAACTCAAATGCAATACTATACCCTCATTTTTGGAACCTGGCCCTCTGTGCCTCGAGTTTTACTAAATATACATTATCACCACATTAAGGACACTAGATCTATGTGGAGATAGTGTCACCAAAATGGCACTATATCCTTTACCCTATATTTTATGAATGAATAGATTTTCAAAGGTATAACCATCCTAAGGTTGGCCTAAACATATTTTATTAATCAAAAAAACAAAAAAAAAACACTATAAAAGTATAAATTTTATCCCTCTATCCACTAAATGGGAATCATATGAAAAATACCTATTCAAACATGAAATAAACTTGAAAAATCAAGGTTATTAATACCTATTCTACCCTACTTATGCATAATACCATATAGAACTTCCATAAGCTCAAATTATATATATATATATATATATATATATATATATATATATATATATATATATATATATATATATATATATATATATATAAAATCTCAATCCCACTTAAGGAACTCAAGGATACTATCATACTAACATCACTTTCACATACACCAACACTTAAGTGGGGATAAATAGATCAGTCTCGATCCCTCCTTAGAGTATTGGTATGTAGAAAACTCTCTTTATAGTGGGGTGTTGAGGATGTTTATTCTATCCTACTAATGAAAACACATTTCATATAATACCTTAATTTCATGAGGATTAGGGTTTTCATAATAAATAAATTATTACAAGAATAATAGAAATGTATAGACTTCATGGGTGTAAGAATAGAACCTAGAAACATAGACACAAGTGTACCTTGAAGTTTGGGGTAGTATTATACAAAGGAAATTAGCATCATTATTATGACACTATAACCACATGGTGATTTGTATAAATGTGGAACTATAATCTAGGAGGGGTTATAATATATGGATCTAATTTATGACACTCATAACTATTCTTATCTAGGTTTTCAACACTCAAATAATCTATATTAGGTGTTTTTTAGATAAGTATTTATTTGTGCATAATCATTACTACTTTAAAAAAGTTAATTATAGTTAAAATATGTGACAAATAAGTGGTTATTTTATCCATATTATTTCCTTAATATAGACTAATTGGCCTTTTAATCAAACATAAGATTTACATAAGTAAGACCCTAAAAGGTTAAAACATTATCTTGTGGACATTCCATGACCTTCCCATGACTTTATCAAGAACCCTTACAATTTTTTTACAAGGTATATAAATTTTGGGAGTTCAAATATTGAATAAAACATTTAGGATTTTAGAGAAGACCTTATCAAAAAGTAAATTCAACATGAGGATGTGGCCTATCTCCTATTACCCTTTTCATTGGATCAAACTACTTATTATTGGTACCTTGGTCTACCATAAGGGTGCATCACAACATGGACCATCTTTTATATCCTATTCCTCAACCATTTTAATGTTCCCATTGACCCTTATACCTTATTTTACCAATTTACCATAGCCCATAAAGTGTCTAATGAGCTAATTACATTATTCAACCATAGATTACATCAACTATACACTAAGTATAGGGATCTATTCCTATAAATAAAAGACACAAAAATTGGGTTATATATTCAAACCTTGGATCCTCTAACTACCATGTTCATTAAGATGAATCCTTATACTCTCACCTCATTAGCATCAATCTACCAATAAGCCGTTAATGTTGAGAAATAACTAATGACTCAGGGTATTTCTTCCTAAATTCATTTAAGTAACATGCCAATAAGTCATCCCATGGATTGATATGCACCTTAAAATGAAATTTTACCCCAATATTTTATCCAACCAAACCTACTAGTGATAAAGAAGGTTCTTAGTTGTTTACTTAATGTCTATAAATTAGTTAATTTTGTATATAATCAACATGCCACTTATTATAAATTTAGTGATTTAGTATATTTAGGTGTTATCAATAATAAAAAACATATTTTTCAAAATATAATCAAGAGGCAATGCACAATATAAGTTGTAATGTTACATACCCTAATACACCATATGGAATCTATGAATCTAGCTAGACCAAAAATGCAAATTTGATCATGCACATTGAGGATGTACCATATTATAATATATATCCATTATTTGAATTATAAAAAAATAATTATGATTAATATGAATATGAATAAGTAGTAGTTGTAAAAGGCAACCTAAAAACTAAAAAACAAATTGATAAAGAGCCATCCACACAAGAAAAACAATCTAACATCTCTTTTTATCCATTAGAAGAATAATTAGAGGATTTGGAGGATGAAGAATATGCATACTATGCACCTAGTGCATTTTTTACATATATTATTATATTTAATTGATTAATCCAAGATGGTTAACATCTCTATGGTAGTAATGAGACTTTCTTTGTATCATCAATGGGGAATGAATAAAAGAAGTAAACCAAGAAGAAAGGGGTTATCAGTTTGAATATAACAGGCCATAAGAATTCAAAATTTATGATCTCTCTCTTCATTTAAGTCTCACTTTAAAATAATTTTATATTACTCAAATACATCTCTTAGTAGTAAAGGCAATCAAAACAAGAAGTCATGAATACAATGCCCTGAATGAAGAAGTCATGCTAATGGAAATTAAAGCTGAGAATGACTTTATTAAACCCAAATATCCACATACTTTAATCAATAATGACAAATTAAAAATGTCTCTAATATGGGAAGAATATAAAATACCACATGCCTTCTTTATGCCAAGGAGAATGATGAGGATTCCACATAGGTATCCATTTATATCAAAAAGTAGTTGTCAAATGACTCATCTACTAGTTGCCATCATGAACATGCCATTTTTATGTTGGATATTCCAATTAGTTTTATATGTATGAATACCCATATCTATCCTTCACTATAATAAAATACATGGGCTGAGTTATTTTCTAAACCTTATTCCTCATGTTTTCTATAATATAGAGACAAACCTAATGTTGAATTCTGTAGTCCTAGTTTGTTTTAGTTGCATGAGAATAATATTGATAAATATTTATGGGATAGTGTTTTCCAACATAAAGGAAAACATAAAAATAAGTTTATGATTCATTTTCCCTTATCAAAATCCTAAAGAATCAAGTATCTAGTTGGCTCAAGAAAGCACTTTCTTGAACATTTCTTATGAATACTTTTATTTTTGCCCTATTTTTGTTTTTGATTTTTATTTAATGCCCCTTGTTTGTTAGATTAGGGTTACTTTTTTAATTCCTTTTTAAAAATTTCCAAACTATTGTTTCCCTATGTCCCCCTTTGTTAATCAAACAAATGAAATGGGGGGCTATTGTAAAGGTAATATAGGTGGCACTCAAAGAGATTAATCATAATTTTACTCAAATAATGTATATGAATTATCATTATTAATTTGTTAATTTCATAAATTATAAAGGTTAATTATTCATAATAAAACTAATGAATTTAGACAAAATATTATTTTTGTTTCAATCCATCTAATGTACTTTAAAAAATATCCAAAGAAAAATGTAACATTGCTTCAATTCTGGGTTGTATTAAGTTTTCATTAAATTGTTGATTTCCTTTACCTATGACATGATCCCCAACCCTCTATGGATGAAATTTTAAAATCCCCTTTAAAAAATTATTTAATTAAAATTAAAAATATATGCTTTAAAATTCCCCTTGAAAGGGTGATCTTGACAACATCTGCCATAGGCTATCTAGCTTGGTTGGGAGTAGAGAAAGGCCTTTGGTAGGGACCAAAAGTATATTTTATGAAGTTATAATGTCTAGCTGGTAGTAGAGTAATTCCCATAGCACTTCCACCCAAGATAGATTTTAAAATTTGTTTCCTTCAAGAGTTCTAGCCTTATAAAAATCTAAATTACTATGTGTGAATACAAATGAAGTGAATAAATCACTTAATCACACACATAGATGTATTTGATAGTATTAAAACATATTATGTCACTCATTATTATATACTTCATTTCCTTTGAATTCTAGTTTTTTATAAGTGATATCTTGTAGCTAATGTTTTTTCTTCTTATGAAATTAGAGATTCTAAATTCTAAAAATGTTCATGAGTATTTTTGAGTAGGAGTTGACATTTATTGTTTCTTACATAACATGCCCCATTTTTAATCATAAAATGGAGACCCTATGTTGATGTGGATTTTTTTTTTATAACTTTAGTATTTCATTGCATTTGTTGGTTCAAATCAACCTTTTTGGCAATTTAATAGATGATTAGTTATAAGTGACCGAATGGGTTTACTGATGTCTTTACATTTCTTCAACTCAATCCAAGATTTTATCTAAGAGTGATTTAGTTTTAAATGTCTAAATTTGCATAGTTCTATTTATTCTTGATCTATCTTCTTTCTTTTGTTTTAAAACACATTAAAAACACATTTATTTTTAGATCATTTGACCTTATATTTATGCATATTATCTAACTATTTTAGAGTTTTATTTCTCCTTTTCTAGAGTAATTTTATCCACTTTGATTCTCATTATTATCTAAATGAATAAATGTTTATAATCTTTTAATTTTTTAGTTAGTTTATTCTCATAAAATGAATGAAATTGGTTTCTAAATCAAGAGAAATGTCTAAGTTTGTGAATCAATTCACTTTATACTTAGTTACTTTTTAGCTTTGGACTTAATCATTTTAATTTTAATTTACTTAACTATTTGTTTTCAAATAATTAACCATTTTTTTTAAATTCTTAGCCATTTGTTTTTTAAAACCAAACTCACTGACTATGAATTTTCATATTGTTCCTATAGCTACCCAAAAGGAGTAGTCAGAGGTTTTGTGTGAAGAAGAGTTTAAAAAAATCCTAAAGACTTCATGAGAATTGTCTGAGTCTTTTAATCTTTAGTAAAAATGTCAAGAAAAATTCAAAACATTTTTTGTGAATAATTTTTTTGTATACTTGGGTCTTTAGGATAATTATTTAGAATATTTTTTCAAAAATTAAGGCTCTTCAGAATAAAATTTATGAAAGTAATTTTTGTGAAGAGTAAGGCTTGGGTCTTTGAGAGTAAACTATTTTATGCATCCAAAATTTTATGAATATTTGAGTCTTCAAAAAAAGTGTTAAGATAAAAAAATTTATGAAAATAGTCCAAAATAAAAGTTGCCAAAAAAAAGTTTTGACCAAAAGTTGTTAAGAAAGAAGAGAGCTTGAAGTATTTTATGAGAATTTTCTATGTGTTTTGATATTAAAAAAAAGTGCTAAAAACACTAGTCAGATATTTTTTGTGAATTTTTTTTAATTAATACCAATTCTTGGGTAGAATTTGTGACAACAAAAGTTTTTAAGGCTATGGAAAAATTTATAAAAGATAAGCACGTGAGCTAAAACTTTTGTGTGAGGGCTAGGAGACAAGACTTTTAAATAATTAAAATAAAAGTTACATAGAAGAATTAAAGATTAGTGGAATTAAAATATCAATCCAGATTTTAATACCCCCATGGTTTAGAGGCCTTAATTAAAATCCATGTACTAGATCTTAAGAGGGCCCAAAAGGATGGAATATCAAAGCCATTTACCATTGCCCTAAAGTGTAGAGAGCTGAGGGAATGATGTGTGGAAAAGCTAAAACCCATGGATGATTATGATTTTACAAGTGGTGAAATGGGACTCATAAAGATAGATACAATAGTATAGTGGGGTAAAATTAGAGGGGAAATGAGAAAAATCTACATGGTAGTAACCTATTAGAATTAAGGACACATTGGATACACAATTAGCAAGGCATGAGCCTATATTTGATAGCATGTTTGGCCATCAAAATTGTCACGAGGACAATACTAGACTATGCATATAATTTTATTTACAAAATCAAATTTTAGTCCAAATAAATCATGAAAAATATGGGAATAATTAATGTGGTGTGTTTACTAAAATAAAACACATAACATAAAAGACAAATTTAGTCTTAATGAGGTAAGACAATTGATTATATAGAAGCATGGGTTACTGTTAATCCTAATGTAATCCCCAATTATTTCAATTACCAAAATTCAATTAAGGTATTATTTGATTATGTAAATTATATACACACCTTTAATATATCATAGGTTTCAATCCTCCTGCTCAACCACATTCTTCTAATTGCATTGATGATTGTTTCAACTAACCCTTTAGGGGGTAAATTTGTATTTTGAATCCCTCAAGCTTGTATGCATATATAAGATTAAATATTTTATGTAATAAATGATGGTCCCTTTAGGATTGAGGAAGTTATGTTTAAGATATTTCTTTAGGATTAGAGGAGATTATGCCTAGCTAGCACCTTTTAAATTAAAACTTAGAGTAGTGGACTAGACATTTCTTTTAATTCATTTCCCTCGTTTCTATATTAGCTTTCTCAGATGAGGAAATTTTGAAGTTGAGTCTATAACTCACTAATAATTTGGTGAATACCAAATAATCCTTAATAAAAACATCTTTATCCAAAATCTTTTCCATTTGATAGACTTGGTTTGTGCATGTATATGGTTACTCTATTTTCCTCTTTGGCTCTATTAATTGATTTCACAAACCCCTACACCATCCTTAGATGGAGTTGCGTTAGGTATGGATCAAATAAGTATTGGTTTAATCCAAGATTTTTTTACTCAATGCAAAAAAGATGAACAACATTAGAAAGTGAGATCTTTTTCTTTATCCTTACCCTTTTCTCTTTTCCCCTTTTTATTAATATGTTAGATTATATTAACTTCAGTTCTAAGTTATAGTCTGAATCAAAAAAATTATCTTGATTACATGATACTTTATTTATATATTACTCATTTATGCATTTTTTAACTTATAAGTAATAGACATTTTCATTTTGAATTAGTTGTTTATTCATAGTTAAATCATTCTACTAGTTCATTAGGCATAAGCTCTTTATTTTAGTGCATATTGATCTATCTAAAATACACATGAAAGACCCTTGACATGGTATTGCCAAAATGATATGAATATGTTACCTTATGTACCAAGAAATGGTAACTAATACATTAGGGAGATTTATTTGCACAAGCTTCCTTTTAGGAGAGGAAGAGATTAACAACCCCTTCGTAATTTTTGTTGTGTTGAAACATCGATCACAAAATACTTATAATTCTATGATTAATATGGATCCTTTTGAATATATGTATGGGTGAAAGTGTAAGACTCCTATTAGCTGGGATAATTTATAAAAAAGGTTGTTTTTGGGCTTAATATACTTTAATATTCTGATAAACAAATGGAACTTTTTAGGCAAAGTTTAAAAACTACCTCTAATAGGTAGATGAACTATATAGATAGAAAAATAACACATTGTGAATTATATTTGGGTGATAAAGTTATTATGAAATTTAGACCTTAGAAGAGTTTAATTAAATTTGGAAAATCTTATAAGTTAGCTTCATAATTTGTTGGACCTTTTAACATTATAGAAAATATTAGCTTTTTAGCCTATCAGTTGGATATTCCTCCTTCTCTATCTAGGATTCATGATTTTTTTCACACTGATTTGATTAGAAAGTATGTTTTTGATCCCTCTCACATTTTGGATTGGAAAAACCTTCAGGTTATGAAATAGGAGTAGATACGTTTAGAACCCATGAGGCCATCAGACTATCACAACATTAAGTTATGAAATATGGACATTTAGTAAGTATTAGTCTAATGGGATCCCCTTAGTGAGATAAGTTTTATGTGGGAAGTCAAAGGTCTTTTTAGGAAAGACTATTATTAGTATAATGAGTATTCAATAGGATGACTCCTTTTTAAGAGGAAGAGGATGTCATGACCCCATTTTGGAACATTTTTTTGAAAAATATGATTATTATTTGTTGTAGACATGGTATAACATTTGTATGTTATTTTGATTATGCTATCATAACACTAATTTATGAGACATTTCCATTATAGCAATTTCATTATATATTAGGAATGAATACATTACATTTTGTGATTATTAAGTTGATTATTTTTTGGTAATATTTACTTGAATATTATTGGATGGATATTATTGATGTTATATTTTATTTAACGATCGATTTAAACTTGTAAGGTTTTACTCTCTAAATATTAAGCTAGATTAAAGGGTTGGGTATGTTTTTAATATGAAATAAAACTAGAATTTATTGATTCAATGTAACTTTTCAAAAATAGTGAATACAAGGAGAAAGTGGACTTATCTAGATATACACATAATTTATCATAGATCTAAATACTAGAGATGATTGAGTAGATAGAGAGGACTCTTTTATCTATTGACTATATTTTGAGATCTGGATCTAGATAGTAGTGCCCCCTAGGATAGTAGTGCCATGTGGCACTATTGTTTAAACTTGATGCTAGTGTCCCTATTGTAGTGTCTATCTATAAATTTTAGAGAAGTTATGAGAGTTCGTAATGGTCATATAGGTAATTTCCTATCACACAGGGGCTCATATGTCTCACTATTTTGGATGATTATTCTTTAAAAACCTAATTAATACCTACACACATGAAATATTTAACTAATCAAATGCAAAAGGAAAGGAAAAATTAGGTTATGGGACGTTAGAATCACATGGATCAAAACCTTTATTATTTTGACCATTTCCTAAAATAACCCTAAATTTAGGGGTCTTAGATTGCATGTAGTTATCCTTTAGGTAATGTGCACCATAAAATTATATGATATGCTAAGATGAATTTTTCCTAGGCCCTTCTTTGATCAAACACATAAATGTCTCCATGTGAATCTTGAATAGTATGTAGATCATTTTTGCTATACTACTTATTTATTTTGTGTAATAAGTGATAGATGTAAAATGCCTTATGAAACTCTTTATATAGGAGGATATTTATCTAGAATATAATACCTTATTAAATAGGTAAAAAGTCATAAAAATATTAAAAAATAGATGAGAAAGGTCATGGAAGGGTCAAGACTCAAAAACATGTGAAAGGGCCCATTCAACATAGAAGGCAAAATTAGATAATAGTGCCATATGGTGATATTATCCTAAAAATGGTGCTAATGTCTAAAATATTAGAATATAGAATAAATTAGGGATGACCAACAAATGGCCCTTAGGACTGGGAATAAGTGAGCTATGATTACTAGAGGTTTCAAAAATAGGGATTAAAAATCATAAGAGAGATCAAAAGACTCAAGGTGACCATATGAATAAGGACTATAACCATCATTAAGACCCTTTGTGTGAAATAACAAAAAAGGACATAGTACTTATGGTTTCTTGACCAAATTAGGGTGTTTACATTTGCCACCCATTTATTTTGATATTGTAATGAAATGGAAGTACTAGAGTAAAATAAAGTAGAAACACATACCTATACTTACCTGTGTGAATGTAATATGGATTTTGGCCCAATTATTTACTAGATAAGTGGATGAGAACTATAATGAAATATATGAAATGAAACATATGATGTAAATTCCCCCTATACTAAAGTTGAGTCTTTAAATTAAATGCTTGGAGAAGTAAGGTTTCCTTTTCCCTGCTCTGAATCTGAGCATGTAACTAAAGGTGTGGATAAACAAGGCTGACTTGCCCCCACTCTAAATTTGAGTATGTAAACTGAAGTTGTGGAGAAACAAGTCTCATTTCCCCCCACTCTTAATCTATGTAATGTAAACTAAAGGTGCAGAGAAATAAGGATCACTTGGCCCTACTTTGAATATGAGTATGTAAATTGAATGTGTGGAGAAACAAGGCTCACTTGCCCCTACTTGAAATTTGAGTAATATAAATTAAGTTGGATGTATTGTTATGGATTAAATATTGTAGATGGACCTATGACCTAAACTATGAAAAATTGGTATAATATAGTAAATATGAAAATGGGAACCGAGAACATGTGCTTTGCACCATATCCCCCTAATCCTAATATTTGAGTGATGTAGCTATGTATTTGAATATCTGAATGAACTAGTATACCTATGCCAATGATGTATATCTACATGGATTGTATATATTAATACCTATGTAGACATGTGTGTCTATATATGAGAATCTATAACTCTAGATGCTTTTGTAAACCTGTGTAGACCTATGCATTTGTATATCTGAAAAATTATGTAATCAAATGCATGTGTAAACATGTGTATACCTATATGTCTATATATTTTGAATAAGTTGTGAAACTAAATGCATGTGTAAACCTATGTAGACATGTATGTATATATATCTAAAAATGTGTGCAACTTAATGCCTATGCAAACCTATGTAGACTTGTGCATCTATATATTTTGAAAATTTATGCAACTAAATGCTTGTGTACACTTGTCTAGACTTGTATGTCTATATATATGTAAATATGTGAAATTGGGTGCTTATATAAAATTATAGGTCTGTATCTCTAAAAAAATTAATAGACTATGTAATTGAATGCTTGTGCAAACATGTGTAGACTTGTATGTCTATATATCTAAAAATTTGAATGTAACTCTATATGTTTGAATCAATCTATGTATATTTTCTCCCACCTTTTGTTAGATATCTTAGACTATGATGATAATATGTGACCAAAAAGTGATAAGGATCAATTATATTAGTGTTTACTTGGAAATTGTGATGTTGTATGAGGTTTGAATAATGTATTTATTATGTCAAATTTTGATAATTTAGTGTGTACTTGGATAGGTGCTTGGTCTATTATATGGTTAATAGAATATAATAGGTTTTTTTTCATGTTTTAGGTTTGAAAATTACTAGATGATTGTTTTTACCAATATGGGATAGAGTGTATTGGTATCAAGTCCCATGTGAAATAAACCATTCATGAATCATAGCTATGGTTCTTGAGATATGGTAAGATCAAAATAGTTGTATTAATTAGCAAAATTGGCACACAAGGGTAGCCTTAATAGGGTGTCATAGGGTAAGTTATGACTTTAATAGGTCATTTTGAATTTTTATCAAATCATTTGATTCATTTAAGTGGGAAGAAATTTGAGTCTAAGGGAGACAAACCTGTTGAGGAGACAAGATGCTAGGTTATCACACTATGATGAGGTTGAACCACTTATTTAGAATGGGGATGAGGTTAACCTAGTAAGTGACCCTAATTTTTCAAGTTGAATCATCTTTCATGTCTATTATACATATTTTAATGGAAGAAGGTTATTTTTGGCCTATTTTGGAAAAGGTAGCACTAGTGTCTATTTTTGAGTGCTAGTGTTTAGTTTCTGGCACTAATATCTAGAGTATGGCACTACTATCTAGTGCCACTATCCTCTGAGTAGTGCTAGTGTCTAGTAGGTCCCATTTATGGTGATCAACATTTTTTACTGTCTATATTTTATTTTTTGGTATTTGTTTTCATTTTATTGATGCCATATTTGGTTGAAATCTTGTAGGTTGATGCCCATATGAGGGAGTTCTATGATGCTCTATCATAGAGTCTATCTTGGGTTTGCCCTTATATGAGGTGGATATAATGTGATTGATAGATAAAGGTTATGACATGTGTATTTCTTAGATAATATGCTCTATGATAAACATATAATCATTTCACTATGTGAGAGGTGGAATGTAGATACATGTACATTCTAGTTATCGACATGTACGATGATCATGACATTAGATGATGTATATTAGATATTAAATTTGCCATTTTTTGTGAAATGGGATGTATTATAGGAGAAAACTAGTGTGAGATCTATATAATGATCATAGAGGTACTTTTATGCTATAGCTATAGGTACTCATCATAAAAATAGTCATAGTGACATACTTTCAACCTTGATTGTTATGGACAATGTTACATGATTGTAAAATTTTATAGTAGTGATATTGTCATAATTTATTGCCATGGGTAGGAGTGGTGTCTCTATTTCATATATTATTAATGAGATAATGTATAATAATTAACATAATGGCACCATATATTATTAGGGTGAGACCATGATTGATCATCTATATAGGGAACTACACCATTTTACATAAGAGATGAGTGGTAGGGGTATTGGTGCATTGACACTATTGAAATCTTGGGCATATGAGTACATAGCTATGAGTACGCTAGTGGCACATCCATAGGATGGATGGTCTCACCCATAGGTATATACAACTAGATGGAATAAGATAGGGTATGATTTAAGGAGGAGTACTACCTACTTTTGACATTTACTAGATAATTTTAGAGTAGAGGATATTATCTAGAGACCTTATATGAGCTATCAAGGATGGTCTAAGGATAGTACATAGTTAAGGGAGATTTGAGTGAGATGTTAGATACATGATCCATGGTATAATATATATAAATGGTTATAATATGATAGGGTTACCCAACATTTTAGTGCCGTACAAGATGTTATCAATCTCCTATGAGGTTGGGGAGTAGGCCTAGGACATTGATTATTGAGTTAGTTCCTATGTCAATGATAGAGAAAGATCAAGAGATTGAGGTACCATATATGGATGATGTTGGAGTGATCAAGGCCTAATATTCCTATTTTATTGGGCACATGTGGGAACCTCTATTCTAAAGAGAGATGATGGTTATAGAAGAGATACTAGATGTAGATATCCTATGGACTATTGATGGTAAGTTAAATAGCTAGTTTATATGTCCTACATAATTTTGATAATGTGTTTTGATATAATAGGATTATTATTAATTATATGGAACCTTTTAGGTTTAGGAGATGATGGGTATTGGGAAGTTAACATTGAGTTGTCACTTCATGAGTTAACATAACATATTCTAGATGATGCCATGGATGATAGATTGGTAGAATGGGCCACTGATATAGGTAGAGTGCATGCTCATTTATTTGATCATGAAATGATAGTGAATGTGGTATATAGGCAATTAATATTATATAAATATGAGTTACATGTATAGATGTAGATGTGGACCATACCCTCACATGATGCTGTGGGTGGGGCAAGTAGTCATATAGTAGATGACTATATATAATTTTAACATGAGTATGTCAAGTTTAGGGCCTAGCTAGCTATGTACCGAGAGAGAGAGAGAGAGAGAGAGAGAGAGAGAGAGAGAGAGAGAGAGAGAGAGAGAGAGAGAGAGAGAGAGAGAGAGAGAGAGAGTAGGTGTAGATGTATATCTAGGTTTCATGGAGATATGGAGCTTTTAGTTTTATTACTAATGTGTCGTAGAGTAAGAGTGATTTAGCTTGTCTCATCAGTTATGTTCAAATCATTAAATGATGTATCACATTTGTATTAAAAGGATGTTATGAGTTATATATATATAATACATAACTCATAACATTCTTTCAATACAAATGTGATGCATCATTCAATGATGTGAACACAACTGTTGAGACTAGCTCCATCACTCTTAATCTAAGACACATTAGTAAGGCACATCAGTAATATATGGTTGTTATTTAATTTGGCATTGTGTATTGACAAATGGATCTAGTTATATTGTTATGCATTTAAGTTTGGCTAATTGTTTGAAATTTTTGATGTTTTTAATTTTGTTTCTACTAGAGTAATGTTAATGGATTTGTATATGTGTTATGAATATTTTAGGTAATGCGTATGAGATTTAAGTATTTTATATTGGTAAATGGTTTTTGAGTTCTTTATTTATATCTCATAGTATGTTTGTGTGTATACCCTATGATGGCAAGATTCCCTTTTGAACTTAGATTGCATGGAGAGCTAATGATCATATTGATCATGTTATGTTGGTGTAGATGAAGACTAAAACTAGAGATGCCTATGATCCACTGCTAATGGATAATTGTGTATACTTTGATACAATAATCTTGATCAGTTGTCACTCTAAAACTAAACTCTGAGTTATGTAAGCTAATTTAAATATTTTAATTTGTGTGCACACTCGAGGTGTATTCTAATCTTTGTAATTGTTTCCAAATATTTTTATTGGTGTTTGTATTGAAACTATGGCTTTTGGTCTATAGTTGTTTCCAAATATCTTAATCGACATATTCATTAGAGGTGCATTTTGAGCTCTATAATGATTTCCATATATCTGTATGAATTATTGAATTAAAAATATGCCCTTATGTTTTATTCCCAAATATCTTAATTGGCTTATGCACTTGAGGTGCATTCTAAATCTATGACTAGATTTCATCACTATTGAGGTTGTGATGTTGGGGACTATTGATAAATAGATATCCTAGAAGTCACAATGATCATATTAATGTGTAACCAATGGTTATGTAAAAGGAACATCTTGGAATAACTCTATTATAGGGGAGTATGATTTAGGAGAATATGATGAATGAAGTCTTGATGCCCCTTATGTTAACTCTATGATGACTCTACTAACATACTAGTAGATTAAATATTTGAGTGCATAACAATGATAATTTAAATGTCCATTAATCTAGTGAAAATGAAAATAATGCTTGTGGTACCTAGTGTAAATGGTGAGGTGGATGATGATTAGTTGAAGGAATTTGGATCATCCCCTTATCTAATAGTGTAATCAAAATGTAATGAGGCCCAACCTTATCTAAAAATTGTATAATTGATTTGGTTATATCCTATGTGATAATCAATGTAGATTGTGTTGTGTAGAGTGTCTCTTTTCCCTTATTTAGTATTTTTAATGGTTGTTTGTGTTCTAGTAGTTTATAAATTGGAAGTACAGTAGGATTTTATACCAAATTTGATGACTGGGGTTTTGAGGGGCCTATAACTATGTAATGACTAATCCTAACTATGACTCTAATGATGTCAATGCATTACATATATTTTTGAATGATTTAAATGTCTAATAGATCAATCTATCCTTGAGATGAAATATTAAACCTATAGTAAAGATGTATTACAGTTATAAATATGTTTATTGATAAATTAATTGATGCAAACAAGCTTTGAACCATATAATGCATTCTGTTTTAGGCTCTATCTTTCCCTAGTGTAGTGAAAGTAACCTATCATGTGTGACTATGGGTCCCTTATTCTATATATAATGCATGAGGAATACTATCTATAGCTCCTCATAGGTATGTAAAGATGAACTAGGGAGTGTATGGTGGAACCAATATAGTGCTTTATCCTTTAGTGACTTTGGAAACATTTGTAGTCAAATTAGCTTTTTTTTAACATGATCCATGGATTTCTCATAAGCCTAAAGGTGTAAATATGGATCTCCTTATCCATCAAATAAAGGTAACACCAGTTTCTAAAAATTATGTTATAACCTCATAGTTGAGATTTTTTATGGAATATGATTATTATGTATAACATAGGCATCAGCTTGGGATTTAAATGCTTCATTATCTAAAGTGTGATGACTTACTTATTTTTTTAAAGTCCCCAAAACATCCATTAAATAAATTAACACTTGTGAATGTATAGTATCATTATCAAGGGGTTTGTTTAATGATTGAATTTAATTACGTATTTTATCTATTGGTAAATTAGATTGGAAATATTTTTTAAGAAGGGTTGATGTGCTCTCAATAACCTTTGAAAGTGTGATAACTTGGACATGTTTATAGTGAAATAATCTATCACCCTTGTTTGGGTTTGTTTGATAACTAAGTTATACTATAATAAGGGGGTTTAATGGGATTCATTAGTATATTTGTATTGTTAGTTTGAATATAAGTTTTTTTAATTCTCTAGTGAATGTAAATAATGCAAATAAGAATAAGTAAGTAAGTAAGTAAGTGTGTGTGTGTGTGTGTGTGTGTGTGTGTGTGTGTGTGTGTGTTTTAACATGTGATATAATGTTTGATTTATCAAGAGAAATATGCAAAGTATGAGAAGAAGTAGAATTTGTAGATTCTATGTCATATTCATCATAATCACAATAATCATAATTATCTCATAGATCATCAAAATAAAAATTTAATTAATTTTAAGAGGTAAGAGTAGAAAAATTACCATTCACATAATCATTAAGTCAAGGTGAAGGAGAAGATTTTAACTTGTCAATACTATGCAATGTATCATCATGTGTAAGGGTAATGTAAGGTATTTGTTCACCAGTATTTTTTTAAATGCAAGCATGATTATTATTTTTTATTTGATAATTAAGGGAAGAAGGAAAAACAACCATGTTTTCATTTTTCACATTATGAAATATAGGAGAATATCTAGAAACATATGCATTATCTATTTATGGAAAAGAATAATTGCATTGAGCTTGAAATGTGAATGAAGGTGATAAAGCAATTTCATATACCTTAGTTTATGCATTGTTAAAAGGTGTAACATCATTTGTATTTTATTTTTGAAATTTAATTGAAAATGGTAAAGAAGATGCATTATTTTTATCTACTTTACTTGAACCATTCAAATTTTTGTGTAGTGCACTTATATTGATTTATTTTGAAAAATGAAGTAGAAAAAGAAATTGAAAAACTAGGATCACATTGTAATAAAACACTATGAATAAGAGGTTATTTTGTTAATTTGATTTTTAGGAATAAAAAAGAGTAAGAGGAAAAATAATATGATGTAGCTAATGTATATTCATGCTCATTTGTATTATCATGTGCATAATAATCTTCATATCCATCATTATAACAATAGTCATCATCATCATTGTAAATGAAATCATTATCATGCTCTAAAGTATAATCTTGAAAATTTATCCATTCATTGTTATAATAATGATAAAAATTCAAAATTTCATCAAGTGGATGAGGAGTAGAGGATTTTTTAGATGCCATTTTAAATTTTACAAATAAGATAATGTAAATAATAAATAATAAACACACAAAAGGTAGAATACATTATAACATTTGTGCGCAATGTGTGAAATTATTGAACAATGTTTTTAATAGGAAATAGGATTATTGTTGAAACCCTAGATTCTAATGTTTATGTGTATAAGGACCTAGTATGTGGATCTAGGGTTTTAATTTAGGGTAGTTTTTAAATATTTTAATTAAATTAATTAACTAAAACCCTGGTATTGAATTAATTAAATTAGCTAGGTGAATCCAAAAAATCAAAAAATCAAAATTTTAACCCTAATTTAATGTGAAAAATTTAGAAGGTAAACCCTAAAGAAAATTAGGGGTTTTAAAGCTATGTCTGAAGTAAGTCAGGTTCACCAAATAATTTGACCTTTTAGGGTTTTATTATGTAAATCCTACACTAGATTAGAGGGTTGGGTCTATTATTAATTTGGAAAAAAATAAGAATTTATTGATTCAATGTAACTTTCCAAAAATATTAAATATAATGAGAAAGTGGAATTATCTAGATATACATATAATTTATCTCAAATTTAAATAGTGGAGACAATTAGGTAAATAAAGAGGAACATTTCATCTATTGACTATTTTTTTTAGATATAGATCTAGATAGTAGTGCCCCTTAGGATGATAGATCCATGATGCACTATTGTCCAAAAATGGTGCTAGTGTCCCTCTTATAGTGACTATTTACAACTTTTAGAGAAGTTGTAGGAGTTATTGAGGGTCAAGTAGGTGATTTATTATCTTGCAATGGATTGTCTATGTCACTAGTTTGGTTGATTCTTCTTCACAAACCTAATGAATACTTACACACATGAAACAATGAGCTAATAAAATGTAAAAGGAAAGGAAAATTTCGGTCATGGGATGCTATAATTACATGAATTAGAAACCCTATTATACTAACCACTACCTACATTAACCCTAATGTTAGGGGTCTCAGATCACATGTAGTTTTCTCTTAGTTAATGTGCACCAAATTGAATGATATGCTAGGATGAATTTTGCCTAGGACCTTCTTCGATCATGCATATAAATGTCTAGGTGTGAATCTTGAGTAGTATGCAAAGTATTTTCATTGTATCATTGAATGATTTTATGTATCAAGTGCCGAAATAGTAAGTGTTAGATGTAAAATGCCTTGTGAGGCTCTTTATATAATATAATATTTATTTTGAATATAGTACCTTGTTCAATGGATGACAAGTCATGAAAAAGATATTAAAAACATAAGAGATGGGTCACAAAAGGGTTAAGACTCAAACATGGGTGAAAGGGTCCATTAGACATTAAAGGTAAAAGTTGATAGTCCTTCCATGTGATGCCATTATCTTAAAAATGGCATTATTATCCAAATATAATATATCAAAAATTAGGTATGATAGGCTAGGTTCCCCTAGGACTAGAAAAATGTGACCTATGACTATTGGAGGTGTCAAAAACATGCATAATAAATCATAATAAATATCAAAAGACTTAAGGTGACCATGCAAATAAGGATTATAACCATCACTAAGAGCCTTTGTGTGAAATAAAAACAAAATACATAGTACTTGTGGTTGCTTGACTAAATTAGGGTGTTTATAACTATAGGTACTGACATGAGCTAGGCTTGATTGATGGAATTGGCTCAAAGTACTATTTAAGTGATCTTAAATTATATTTTGATAATAAACATTAAGATAAGAATTTCCAAAAGTGAACACAATATTTTTTTGACTTAAATTAATTGATTAACTAGTGTTGCATGAATATATATGTTGTTTCACCTTTTTTTTTTATATTTTGAAATTATCTTTATGTCTTACTGAGTTTTTTATTCATCATGGTCTTGGTTACTCAATTAAACCTACCATTATGTTTCAATCAACACTTTCTACTTATCTTCATAATATTGTGACAAATATAGCATAAACCATTCTAGTATTCTAGTTCTTTTCAAACCCTTATTTTTAACTTGACTAGTCTTGGTTTTTTGTTGCCTTGGTCATTATTAATTTTTATTGAAACCTTCATATTTTCATTATATGTAGGTGTTTGTTATGACTTGGTCTTTTTGGTTAGTCATGAGGGCACTTTTGGATTACATTATTTGCTATGTCTGAAATATCACTTAGACCTTAGTCAACTCCTTGAATCATTAGGTTTGATTTCATTTTGATTAACATAAAAATTAATCAATGCCATAGCCATCTTGATGTATAAAGAGTATCAAGAGTTGACACAGGGTTTCATTTTTAATTGAGTAGTGTTTTGTTGGAAGCTTCAATGTTTTTTTTCTTTATGTTGGAAAATTTTGAGATCCATAAGCTAGGATAAAACTCTAATGGACACCAAAAAGCCTTGAGAAATTTTCTACCATATTTGAGTTATTTGAGCTTGTTATTTAGTTTTAATATTATGGAAAATCTTGTTGTAAAATAGATTCATTTTATCTGGAAGCAAAAAGGTCACAAGGGAACTTAGAGTTAACACATATATTATCTTTCATCTTGACCTGATCTATTCCAATGGGAAGGTGGTAAATTTTAGGGGATAATGGTTATTTATTTATTCAAAAGTAGGAAAACTATCTGAGGGGGCCTACTGTGTAAAGGAAGATTGAAAAATAATGTATTCTAGCTTATGGTAAGATGAGGTAAAAACAAATGTGTGTGTGTGGTATTCCTAGCAAGTAATTGATTCCTTAATTTTGGTTTTAACTTGTTTAAATGATTGAGTATCATTATGAAAATGTGGATGAATTATTATATTTATTTTACATGTACATTTGGACCATTTAGTCAGGTTTGATTTTCAATAATTTGGGTTCCTTTATGAATTTGTGTCATTGTGTTTTGCCTACTAATTTTTTTAGTTTTTATTTTTATTAAGGATTTTAGCTATGTTATTAAACACTAAGTGTTCATACTTAGAAGACTATTTTATTTTTCATAGAGATAACCCTTTTACGTATAAACCCTTAGGGTTCTGCATGGAATGCCATTTTTATGGATGTAGTCTACTATCATTTGTTTTGGTTATAAAATCCCTTGTTTCCACTACACTATAAGCTAACCCTAATCATCAATTAGATGGTTGAGGGTAATTAGGTCCATCTATGAAGGGATCATAGTGTTTGTTAAGTGGGTGTATCACTCATTTTAGTTGTATAATAGATTCTCTCTTCTTGGAATTTTAGTATGGAATGTGGGTTTAAAGTCTATTGGTTTATATGGATATTTTGATGAGTTATTTCATGTATTTATTCTATTTGGATTATAAGCACTTAGCGTGATAGTGATAAAAATGAGTCGACTAACCATTTTGTCATCGACTATGTATTTATGTGTGATGATATCATATATATATATATATAGTCGATGACAAAATCGTTAGTTGACTCTTTTTTATCACTATCATGGTAAGTGCTTATAATATATATATATATATATATATATATATATATATATCTTTGATAATGTATGGAATTATTATGAGCAAAGGATTTTTTGGATGATAGTTATAGTTGCAATGTTTTTGGTTCATGTAGTCAATAACCATTATATACAATTATTATGATCCCTATGTATAAAAATTATATGCGATGCATATTCATGTGTAGATTTTATAATGATTTCTTGTTTCTTGAATAGTCTAACATGTTCATGTTTTTGAATGACAACAATATATGAATTATCTTTTTCATTTAGATATATCATGGAGAAATCCATAAATGGAGGTTAATGTATTTATTTACATTTTAATGTTTAGTTATAAAACAATTATTATGCTTTTTTTCATTTAAATGTGGATGCATGATTCAACTGTATTGTTTAGAGGTAGTTTTTATTGTGTTTCATTTTAAAGATTTTAGTATGATGGTATAATATTTCATCAAATTAATCTTTATAATTATATTTAAGTCCTCGAATTGATTTCATTATGTTATGATTAATATTTTATATGTTTATAGATTATCTTGGATTTAGTTTCCTTATACATTCAAAGAATTTGATTCACATATATAAAAATATGAAAGATGACTTTGGATAAATGATTATAGCTAAGGGTGAGTGAAAATAAGTTGGTTCATTATGGATTTGATATTCAATTTTTGTAAACTATTAAGGTATTAATATATAGTTTATAGTCTAATTTTAATTAATTTGAAATCATTTAGATGAAAATTTATGAAAGTCAAGTATCATTATAATTTAGTGGATTGAATTTACTCTACTCTTGGCTATGATTGAATTTGAATTTTGAATTGGACTATGAATTCTTTGGTTATAAATAATTATGCATTATAGGTTGGAGATAGTAAAATCTAGAGATGGAAGCATACTATTCGGTATTGTGGTCTTCTTATTATTACTTTAAATCTTGAAAAAATAATTTATTAGAGTATTCATTTACGAACTAGTAACTTTTCTCTTGGACAATTTATTCTATAGTTAATGATTAGACTAACTAAAAATAAGTTCTAAATGCTAATTAATTTTGGTTTACTTTCATTAAATATTTTTGATAAAATGCATATACTTTATTTGTCACAAGTGAACATTTGATTGATATAATTTAAGTATTAAGTGTTGTGGTTGAAATTGCATTTCTTTGGAATTTGAATCAGTAATGGAAATAGGATGCATACTCATTCAAATTGGAAATATTTATAGTGTTATTGATACTAATTTTTCATTTTTCAATTTTACAACCTTTTTCAAGGAGAAATTATGATCTTGTTATAAAATCTGAACTTTAGTCTTATCTTCAAACTTTTTTTAAGGATATTATATATATGTTTTGGGAAATAAAGTTTGGTTGGATAAATAGACTATTATATGTTTCTTGTGAGTTAGTGAATTTTTTATGAAATATATTTTTAATTATAATAAAAGTAGTATGTGATATGTGACTTTAAATACCTCATTAAGGTGTCTATTTGGGTTTCAGTGATATTTATTTTGTAATTAACTTGATCATTTTCATTATTAAGGCTTTATTATTGGAAACATTTTAACTACATCTTATAAAAAAGTTGATATATTTTTTCAAGAAACAAGATTAATAAGCATGGTGGTTGTTAAATTTTTTTGACTATAAATTTTGATTTTGTGAGTGCCACTATTTAGGTGCAATGAGATTTATTAAGCTTTGATTTTAATTACAAATACAACTATTCTAAATGTTAAAGTAAATTTATACATGTTGGAAAAATATTGAATAATGAACTATTTACATATTAATTATTTAAGAGGATTGAAATTTATGGAAAGAATCAATGACCATCATATAAGAGATGCATGAAAATATAATATCTCAATTACAATGAGAGTCACTTTTATTATCAATGTGTCATGGTTTAATTTTTCTAAGTTATTGTTTATTATTTTACATATCTTTTTTCATAGTACTCATAGAAGTATGATTCTTGGAGGAAATAAATAAATCCCTAAATAGGATCTTCCTAAATGAGTTACAAGGAAGCATGAACTAATAACCCTCATCTAGTTTAGAAATGCATTTTTTAATTATGATGATCTATTACTCGTGGAATTATGAAATGATACTAATGATCAAGAATGCTCATGTCTATTGGATAGAATTATATGCATTTAACTTAGTTGTATTTATTATAATATTATGATTTAATGATACCCATGTATGGTGTGAAGCTATCTTGGCTATGCCATGTAAATTAATCAAAGCTTATGTTGATTTAATATCATTATTTTTATATACTAATCTTAAAGATAAGAAACATGATATTTTTAATGTTGTACTTTATTTTTAAAGGGGAAGACATAGCTTGTTTTTGGAATGTTTGTAATATTATTAGAATATTACTTATTTGGGTAAAGTTATTATTCCTTGTACATATGATGTTTGATTTTTATAATGTTTATGATCTAACCTATAATTTTATCATACCCCTAATCATTACTTTAGATCATAACAAGGTTTAAACTAATTTTTGTAAAGGAGGAATTTTTATGATTAAGTTGTGTAGATTAAATATTATTATAAATAATACTTGTCAATTTATATTTAGGTCAATATGTGTGTGTGTGTGTGTGTGTGTGTGTGTGTGTGTGTGTGTGTGTGTGTGTGTGTGTGTGTGTGTGTGTGTGTGTGTGTGTGTGTATGGAAATACACGTAAATGTCTAAAGCTTAATCTAACACAAAGGATATAGAATGCTTTAGTATAAGGTACCTTTATGTTGATTTTATCATAAGGCATTAATACTTTTAAATCTTCTTATGGATTTGTTATGATCAATTTAAAATCTTAAATTGAACTTCGTAAATTTCTCAGCTCTTGTAATTGGAAAAATAATGTGATTTTAATTATTACAAAAAAATTAGATTTTTAACATATTTGTCAAGTTTACAATATTAATTTATCATTTATAATCAATTTTTAGTATTTATATTTATGTGAATTTATTTTTATTTTTATTCTCCTTTATTTTTATTCTCCTTTATCTATGTGAATTTAACTTTCAACACAAAATTAATCTTGAAAATGGAGTTAGTAATTTAGGTTTGACAAACCTAATCACAACCTGCTAAGTGATTAATAGTTTTTGACATTCCAATATTCTGAAGAGGGATTAAAATTCACATAGTTATCTCACCCAAGTGTGTGTGCACCATCATGATCATGATATAATGTAATGCAATGCTTGTATTTTTGTACTTGACACCATGTGACTTTAATTATGTTTATATTCATACTTATCTTTATGGATTCTCATTTGAGGTTTTTTATATATGTATGCCTTTATGATAATGTATCAATAGAGAGTTAATTTATTTCTTAATGAGATTGGAAAATAGTGATTAAATGATCAAGTGAGTATGATCTTAGGATTATTTTATATTTATATCTCTCTTTAATATTTATTGCTATGACCAATCCATGAAATGTGTCTAGGTTACCCTAGTGAAGATTCCCCATTTTGAAAAGTGGTTATTGATTATTATTAAAAACCAATGAAAAATATAGACACTTATGACAAACTGATAAATGTTTGACTATTTTATATACTATCTTGGGAGTGAAAGCTAGTGATATAAGATATGGTAATATATTATTTAGGATTATAAAGTCTTATTACATAGATTAATATGATACTAAATATGTTTATCTATTAAATTTAGGTTCCTAATAAAACATGTCGGTAAATGAATATGGGAAATTTTACACAAGTTTCAAATGTGCATGCAAAGTAAAAGTGTAAAAACATACCAAAATTGATGTTGCCAAATGTCTAATACCAAACTTTTTTTTCTATAAATTCCCCCATTTTCAGCTAGTATTTAAAATAACAAATTAAAATGATAAAACAAGAAGAATGATATCTATGATTACCTACACTTAGTGGTGATAGGTATGTCTTGAATTCCCCACTTGATCTATGTAAAACCTATGAGGATACATGAATAGATAAGTGTTCACTCATGATATAAAGTCTTAAATAATAAAAATCATTGAATTATTTGAATTTAAAAATTTAATTAAAAAAACACCTAAGGGTACGTGAACCAAGGTGCCACTTATTAAACCCATTTGGATAATTTATTAGGTGAGTATGATCTAAGAAGATGCAACCATTATAACCATGTGTGGAGGAGTTTTATTGCCTCTACCACTATTAGAGAAGTAAATGTTTTAGAATTTGAGCACCATAGAAACCTTAATTATACTACTTTGAATATCATTATAATTCTTTTTTTAAACCTAAGGATAAGTTTGTATATAAATATGGAACCCTAAAATAGTTTTGTATGTTAAGGTGAAACCTTGAAATGAGTTTGTATGAAAATATATAACTATAAAATAGGTTTTATGTCAAGGTGAAAGCTTGAAACAAATTCTTATTTATATTAAAACTCTAAATCAACTACTAGATATGTATTTTAAATCTAAAATCCTTACATATTACCTTTGTTCCCAATCAATCCTTAATATATAAATAGAAACATGTATGCTTGAATAAAATTTATTCCCTAATATGATCCATTTATACCTTGAAGTGATATATAATACCATAATACTATGTGTCATAATTTCCTATTTTGTCTTTCAATGTAATAAATCTACTCAATTTATCCCATATAATCTATCTCAAAATGTCATAAAATCTATTAATTATTCCTCATAATAATTTATAATTCCTCACACATAAGATGATTTTTTAGAGTTACAAATACTAAGGGTGGGGTTAATTAGTAATAATAGATAATCTAACTTAAATTTCAATCCTTTCTTACTCTTAATAAGTCACCACAAGAATTCATGAAGCATACACATTATTCATAGCAGTGAATAAGAGAGACAATACAAGATCAAGCACATAACAAAAGACATATGTGGGAAAACCTTTTTGGGGAATAAAACCCACTCTCAAGACTGCAAACACTTTGAATACTTATCTTATAAGATATTATAAACTAGATACTGATCAAGTCCTTCTAATTAGGAACCTTGGTCAAGTCCTTCTGACCTAAGGCCTTTAGTGAAAAAATAGTTCCACAAGGAGCACCTACCCCTAATATGATCAAGTCCTTATAACCACTTTTTTGGTCAAGTATTTATGACCTACAACCTTGATCAAGTCCTTATAACCAAAAGTATTTATTTAAACACTATTTCATAAGGAGTAACTACCCCTAATGAAGACCAAGTCTTGTATACCATCCTTGAATTGAACACTTCTACCTTAGAACTGATGTCTTTGACACCTAATTATGCACCTCTAATTATCTAAAAACTACACAAAATATCTCTAATACATATAGGCCTATAACTAGATACACCCTATTGAAAAAATCACATTACATACTTAAACCACCACACAAATATAAATTAGGACATGTTACATATCCCAACTAACCCCACTCTTCAACTCTTCACACTCAATGCATCCTTCATGGAAATAACTTTTTCACATCTTCAAAAACATAACTAGATGGTTATACACATAGTTTAAACACGGATATACCTCTTAGATCAACCAAAAATTTCACATAGATACCAACAATCCTTTGCTCACATACAAGGCATCCAAACCATCCTTTAGGATTATTCTAGACCTATTCCCTCATGCTCAAACTACAAGATCACTATTCTAACATTAGAAACATGACATACAAGTCATACACATATTACTTAATATACTCTAGTTCTCAACCCATCCATTGGGAACACTCAGCCACCTCACTTTTTGATTTAATGCACACTCCTTTCCTACAAGCCTATACAAAATCTAGAAACCATCTCATTTAGTTTCACTATATATATAACAATCATGAATATCAACTTCTAGGTTAGCAATTGTACTTGCCTCAACTCTTAAGGTTTATCTCACATAAATACATGGCTAAAAACAATATTCATAGGGGTCACCCTTAAGTAGATACACCTTTTGATAAGGCCATTGTAGCTCTTATACGTCTCATGGAGACCTATTCACCCACTTATCACTTCAACAAGAAAAATAAAAACTTAAGACCACTTAAGAAAGCATAGGTCCATTCCACATGATCCATTAGTCACACCCAAATGGGTCCAAGCCACTTGGAACACCAAATCTGCACTTGAACCTTCCAATTATGTCACCTCACTCTTAAGGTCTTCATACTCAAAAAACAAAGTCACCAAATTCTGAATCAAACACATAAATTTATCACATAGCCATATGAATAACTCATATTAATGGAACATCTAATATATCTTCAACATATCCATGTACTTAGACACTCAAACATAGGCAAAAACACCTCAAACTATCTCACTCAAGATGATCACTCAAACTAGTCATACACAGTCAAAATATAGTCAGTCTAATATGATTCTCCATATCTGATCAGGAGCATAATATGATAACCAATTCCTTCTCACAAGTATTTGATACTTATACAACATATCCATACTCATTTTATTCTTTAACTCAGGTCAAAACACCTTCAACTTGCCTCTGTAATATGGTCACTCAATCTATCAATAACCTTCAAGAACACAATCAACTTCTTAAGTATTTTTTTACTTAAAATGAATTAGTCAAAGCTATGAATACCACACAAAGAATCCTCATGGATTATAAAACACTCAAAAATATCTAAATCAATAATAGATATCAAAAAAATCTTGAAAAATCTTCTTGGGTCACTAATAGTCCATGCACGAACACATAACCTATAACCTTAATATTTTTAACTATACACACTTACAAATAGTTAAATTGGGTTCATTAGATGTGACATGGAGTTATCTATTTTAAATATATATATATATATATATATATATATATATATATATATATATATATATATATAATATGAATTTTATTAAAAGATATGAATAAAATACACATCTTTGGCTTTCCCTTTGTAAAATTCAAATATTTAAATGCCAACGATCATAGTTAAACTTTGAAATTATGCTTGCATCTCATGTCCTCTCAGATTTAGATTAATTACACACCATTGATCTTGTCTAAACTTTAAGACATAGTCTACCAAATACAAATTTTAAACATATTATAGTTGACCTCATCTTGTGCAATCTATAAAATTTGATTCAATGCATTCCATTGATCTCTATGAATTAGTTAGGTCTTTAATGAGCAATGCTCACCATTCAATTAATCTATATAAACACCCACTCATCATTGGATCCTGTTCCTTTTCCTTTGATAAGTCATTAAACAACAAGAACCTATCCTCATCTCACTACTTCCTAAATTTTTAGATCAAACGTACTCTGTCGATCTTGTTCAAACTTTAACATGTGCAAATTTGACTACGAGAACCTTACTTATCTACTTGGAAGGCCACCTTTGCATAGTCATACCTTTTTATACACTTGGATACATGATCTATAATTTGGACCATATGATCTCTCCACATAGGAGAATCCAACCATATAAAAATTAGCTCCTCAAACCCTTGTGCATGCAATATATAATGCCATTGAAATTCCTTCTCAAAATATTCTATCATAAAGCCAACTATGTCAAAACCTACCTAGGAGGCCAACTTTGATCAAGCATATCTTTTTATGTGCTTCATCACATGATCTTAATTTTATCATAAATAAAATAGGATCAAAACTAAATAAACCCATATGATCAATTTATCTTGAGACCTTCACATGTGTAAGATATAACACAATAAAGATGATCACATGGATCTTCTTGTCATATTGCAAAAATGGCTAAGTATGAGAAAACACTATCAAAATGCCTAGTAGTCTAAATTTTCTCATGCATATATTTTTTTTCACTACATCACGTGACCTAAAATTTAGTACATAAGAACTAGGTGAAAAAAAACCCATATGATTTTTTTTCCTGGCACATCCATGCATGTGAATGTTGACCTCATTTACATGCTTACTCAGTGCTTTCTGCCCACATGAAAATTTGGCTAAGTATGGGAAAATAATGAATTATAACTAAGAAGCTAATTTTTCATCTTCATATCTTTGACTATGCTTCAATGCATGACTTGAAATTTAGTTAATATCAACTCTGAATAAATGTGATCACAACTATATGACCAACTCCCCCAGACTTCTCCACATGTGACAATGGTGACATCATCAAATTACCTACTTAGATTTTATGCCACTAGACTCAAAGTGTTTAGATGAAACAAAGAACTACCAGATTAGATATACTTACTTAAATACTCATTATAATCACTCTTGACACCCCATAGGGACTCTACAACATGTCCATACCAACAATGTTATTCTAGCACACTTAACACCTCATCAACATCCTTGGCCACCTTAGAGACATCATTTACAAACCTATAACAATATTTACCTTTATCATGGATATCAAACACCAATATAAAGTTTATGCTCAGACTCTATCTCTCTCTTTAATTTCTTTCTCCCCTTTGACACAATGACAAAGTGGGCTAAACTTATGATCCTATAGACCTAAAAAGACATCAAGGATAAATAATAGGAAGAGACCATCTTTGAGAGATGATATAGATTCCCATTAAAATTGAGTAAACTTATTGTCACTTTGAGATTCTCAAACATTCTCCATGACTACACAATTATGATGATACATAACTTATATGAAGACAAAACATTCATGAACAACATAAACTTCATGAACTTACCTTGAAAACATTAAGAGGGACTTCCCCTAAGTAACTTGAGCTTAGGCACATTTTTATTTGAACATCTATAGACCATTTCCAATAATGATGAATCTATAAAATTTCCTCTATTCCTTATCTCTTAGATTTGACTACATAATCCTCTAATCTTAGAACTTGACCAGTGACAATGTTCCCCCTCACATCATGCATATCTCCTTAATCCATTCAAACTAACTGAGTTATCTCCCCCTAAATCCATGACATACTTAAATTTTCATCTATATAACTCAAAGACCTTATTATGATATCAAAGAGAAAACACATTCTCCTCATCCTCCATATCAACCTTGTCTTATAGTCTTTCAACATTTGATCCATCAATTTGAGCAACAAAAATTGCCAAGTTTTTACATTTAAAACTAAGAACCCTAAACACATCTTGAGCCCATTTGAACAAGATTAAAATAGCTTTCTATACAATAGAATATCTTCACACCTAATCATCCTTGATTATACACCTGGAAAAATTTCATTCCTTGATTGTAGACCTTGCATAAAAATATAAGTTCCAACTAGCATCCACCATGCTTCCTCTATCTGTAAAGTGTCTCCTTTATGCTTACAAAGACACATCCCTTTTGACGTAGTGAGACTAAAATTCCCAAAACTCTGAAGACACTCATATCTCCATATCTTTCTCTAACTTACAATCCTACTTGACTTTCAAAGGATGCTTGACTTCATTATTTTATTTATATTTGTTAGTAAAAGTATACAACATAAACTATTATCTTTCCTTCATGTTTATCATGGAAAAAAAACCATTTTTTATCTTGGTCTGATCTCTCTTGATAGGCTTGGATTTCTATACCCAAGTGTAACTTCTTCCTTACACACTAGGAAATCCATACACCTTATTTTTCTTTAGGAACTCATTAAACATGTTCTTGTAATACTTAGCAATGTGACAAAATATATGACATTTGAAACAAATAATATCATTCATACCATTTTCTTGATGATGATTGTGACCTTACTTTTCTATTTAGATAAAGGAAACATCCTCTTGGCATTCTTGTATCTTCTTCATATATGATTCCTTCATTATAGTAGTAGGTAGTCCACCTTGATCAAGATCATCCTTCATAGTCTTTTGTCTCAACACCATTGAGTGATCTTTAGGAGTATAATGTTTATTAAAACTATTCTTGTAGAATATAGCAATATGTCCTACTTTAGTGCAACTATAGTAAACAATATCATTTGACATACCTTTTTTACTAATCTGAGTTAAGTCATCTCCAAGACCAATTGCTCCTTCCACAACACCATGTGAACTCATTTTTAGAGCTTATATTTATACAATCTCTTTCCATATGAACATATTGATATAAAAAATGACATTGGCCATGAAAATAATTGGCATACCTTATTACATTAGGCTATGTAACTAGTTTTCTTTCATTATTTATCAAGTTTTCAATCTCTTTGACTTACACAGACCTCTCATGCTCATTTCATAGCTTATTCAACTTGTCAGAGTTGTTCATGCTCATTATTCAATAATTTTATCTCAATTTTAATCTCATTATACTCACCTTATCTTGAAATAATTTTGACATTTTCTTTTTCTAACTAATTCTTAAGATGTTTGCATTCTTCTTCTCTTGTCTTCATATTTACATTAGCTACCCCTAACTAATCCTTGAGATTGTTGATCTATTTTCCATCTTATTTGACTTGTTCTAACTTCTTTTGTTCTTATTCAAGCTTGCCTATCTTGACTATGAACTTTTCATACTAATCTTTTAGGGAAACAATATTAGTCTTTAATTGATCAAATTCAACTTCTTTGGCTTCCATGTTTGAACATGTAGCCTCCATCTAAATTATCAGAACATGGATTTTCTTCTTATCCCTCTTATATTATTTAACCATGCCATCCATCATTCTACATTATTTCTCTTTAATATGACTAATCTTTTATTCAAGACTTTTGACCATTTATTGAATCTTGATATTTTCTTTCCTCAACTACTTAGTCATCTTTGTACCACTTAGGATCTCCTTCAAGCTATTAATATTCCTCCAAAGGACTTACTTTGATACCGATTATTAGAGGTACAATAATTTATAATGGGGGGTGATCAATGAGCCTAAATAATCCAAATTAAATTTTAATCTTTTCTTACTCTTAATCAATTACCACAAGCATTCATGAAGCATAAAAATTATTCACAGCAATGAACAAGAGAGATAACACAAAATCAAGAACATAACATAAGACATACATGGGAAGCCCTCTTGGGGAATAAATCCCACTATCAAACCTAAAAACTATTGGACTAATTTTAATATAAGGTATTACAAACTAGAAACTAAACAAGTCCTTCTGATCAGGAACCTTGGTCAAGTCCTTCTGACCTAAGGCCTTTAGTGAAACAATAATTCCACAAGGAGCACCTACCCCTAAGATGATCAAGTCCTTCTAACCACCTATTAAATTAAGTCCTTCTAACCTACAACCTTGATCAAGTCCTTTTGACCAAAGGTCTTTATTGAAACCCTATTTCACAAAGAGTAATTGACCCTAAGGAAGATTATGTACTTTAGACCCTCCTTTAAATGAACACTTCCACCTTAAAATGGATGTCTTAAACACATAATGATAGACCTCTAATTATCTAATAACTACATGAACTCTATCTATAACTCATATAAACTCTCACTCAACCCACCATGTTGACCAAAAAGCATTACATACTTGGACCAACAAATAAAGATCAAGTAGGACATATTACATATCCTAACTAAACACACTCTTCAACTCTTCATACTCAATGCATCATTCATAGAAAAATCTCTATCACACCTTTAATAAAAAAAATGGTTATACAAATATTCCACACATTGATATACCTCTCATATCAACCACCAAGCTCACATAGATATAATCAATCCTTCGCTCACATACAAGGCATCCAAACCATCCTTTTCGATTACTATATACCTCTTCACTCATGTTCAACCTGTAAGAGCATTATTTTGACCTCAAAAACATGACATATAGGTCATACACATAGTCCTTAATCTAATATTATTCTCTACCCATCCATTGGGAACACTCAACCTCCTCACTTATTTTCTTTAACACACACTCCTCTCCTACAAGCCTCTACAAAATCTAGAAACCATTTCATTTGGTTTCACTAAATATATAGATAAATCATGAATATCAACTTCAAGTTCAGTTATTGCACTTTCCCTAACCCTTAATAATTTTTTCACATTAATACATGACTCAAAAAAATCTTCATAGATCATCCATATCATATATGGGTCACCCTTAAGTAGTTACACCTTTCAATAAGGCCCTTGTATCTCTTATAGGTGTCATGGAGACTTATTTACCCTCTTAGCACTTTAACAAGAAAAATAGAAAGTTATGACCACTTCTAAAAGCATAGGTCCACTCCACATGACCCTTGATCATACCCACATGGGTCCAAGCCACCTATAACACCAAATACACACTTGAACTTACTAATTAGGTCACATTCCTCTTTAAGTCTTTATACTTAGAAAACACAATCAAAAATTTTTGAATCAAACACATAATATCTTTGTAACCACATGAATAATTCATATGAATATAACCTCCAAGATCTTGACAACATCTCTATGTCTTTAGACACTCCAACATAGGACAAAACACCTCAAACTATCTCATTCAAGATGACCACTCAAATTGGTCATACATAGTCAAAATATGGTCAACCTAATATGATTCTCCATATCTGATCAGGTGCATGCTATGATAAAT
The DNA here is from genome assembly GCA_037957365.1 of Torreya grandis. Classification (NCBI taxonomy): domain Eukaryota; kingdom Viridiplantae; phylum Streptophyta; class Pinopsida; order Cupressales; family Taxaceae; genus Torreya; species Torreya grandis. Next base: position 1,240,987 of record JARHVA010005146.1, read on the forward strand.
ATTTCCTTCACATAATTATTTAAGACTTATAAAACATATTCATAATCATTTTATTCTTGAAATCATCCCAAACACCTTCAACTTACCTATAAAAATGGTCACTAAATCTGCCAATAACCTTCAAGAACACAATGAACTTTTTAAAGTGATGTTCATACTCTATTAAAACCTAAAAATACCACATAGAGCATCCTAATTGAGTAAAAAACACTCCAAAATAACTAAGTCATCAAGATATATGTAAATAATATCAAAACAATCTCGAACAATCTTCTTGGGTAATTAACAATCCATGCATGAACACAGTCAACTTGAAACCTTAATATATTTGACTATAGACACTTCTAGATTTTTATATTAGTTTAATTAAATGATCCATGGATTTATCTATAACTTTTATTTTTATAATAATAAGAAATTTTACTTTTATAAAAATATATGGATAAAATACAGAGCTCTAGTTTTTCCCTTCACAAAATTCAAATATTTAAATGCCGATGGTCATAGTTAAAATTCAAACACTATGCTCACATCTCATGTCCTCTCATGTTTAGATTAATTATGCACCATTGATCTTATCCAAAATTTAATGCATATTCCACCAAATCCAAATGTTAAACATCTGATAGTTGACCTCATCTCGTGTATTCTAGAAACTTTGACTCAATGCACTCCATCAATCTCTGTGGATCAGTTAGGTCTTTAATGAGAAACACTCACTATTTGATCAATTTGTATGAATACCCACTCACCATTAGATCCTTATCATTTTCTTTTTCTTAGTCTTTAAACAACATGAACCTATCTTCATCTTGTTAATTCTTGACTTATTATAACAAATGTGCTCTATCGATCTTGCTTGAACTTTGATATGTGAAAATTTGACTAAGTATGGGAACCTTACTTATCTACCTAAAATACCAACTTTGCATAGTCATATATTTTTTATTCTTAGATGCATGATCTAAAATTTAGACTATATGATCTCCTTATATAGGATAATCCAATCATATAACAATCAACTCATGGAACCATTATGCATGTGAGATATAAAACCATTAAAATTCCTTCTCAAAATATTCTATCATAGAGCGAACTATGTCAAAACCTATTTGGGAGGCCAAATTTGAATAAGCATATCTTTTGATGTGATTCATCACATGATCTAAATTTTAGTGAAAATTAACTAGGATAAAAATTGAATAAACACATATGATCAATTTCTCTTGACACCTTCACATGAACAATATATAACACCATAAAAATGCTCACTCAACTCTCCTTGTCATATTGAAAAATTGGCTATGAAAAAAACACTATTAAAATGCCTAAGAGCCCATCTTTGCCCATGCATATCTTTTCTTGTGCTATATTTCATGACCTAAAATTTGAAACATAAGAACTAGGCACCAAAATGAAAAAACCCATATGATAATTTTATCTTGACACCTCTACACATGCAAATTATGACCTCATCAACATGATTACTTGGCTCTTTCTAGCGACATGCAAATTTAGCTATAGGAAAATAATGAATTCTAAATGAGAAGACAACTTTTCAGCCTCATATATTTGACCACACTTCAATGAATGACTTGATATTTATCACATATAAACTAAGCACAAATGTGATCATAACCATATGACTAACTCCCCCATACTCATCCACACATGGTAATGGTGACATCATCAAACTGCCTACTCAAATTTTATGCCACTGGACCCAAAGTATCCAAATGAAATAAAGAACTACCAGATGAGATACACTAACTTTTGTACTCATTCTAAGCACTATTTACACCCCATAGGGACTCTGTAATATGTCCATACTAATAATATCATCCATTAAATTCCTCATTTAGGCAAATATTGAATATTCATGAAAGAACACTAAGGCTCATTAAAACACACTTTATCATTGTCATTCTAGCACACATGACACCTCATCAACATCCTTGGTCACCATGGAGACATAATTGATAAACCTCTAACATGATTTACCCAATCTATCCTAATTATCCCATATTAATCACATAATCCTTCCCAAATTATGAACTATCTATCTGTAATGTCTTGAATCTATATGAAAATCCCAATATATTCCCCCTTTTTATGGTGTTTTAAGCCTTTGAGTCTCTCATCTCAAAATAAGGAGTTATGCACATCACGTGTTATATATAATAATGTAAATTATGTATACAAACATTATAAAATATATCATCATATAAATGTTTTATCATTTATGTGTAATCAATGGAAATGGGCATACACATGTAATGTAAAGTAGATACATAAGTTAGGAACACAATAATAATAATAATAATAATAATAATAATAATAATAATAAATAACTTACTAATGGTTTCGAACTATGTATAGGCGGGATGCACTGGGCGCACAAGAAGTATGCCCAAAATTTGAATTTTCTGGGCAGAAGACTAAAGGTGCCCGATCAGAGGTGGAGAGAGCAGGGTTGAAGGTAAGAGAAAAGTTGTTTATGGAGAACCAGGCAGTAGGTATAGATCTTGGAGGGACAGTAGGAGGTGCAAAAAAAATTTTGGGGGCAGAATGTGCCGCTATTGGAAATAATGGAAAACTGTCGAGTGCTACTAATCCTTTCAGTGGGATCTGTGTCTCCCATCTAGATTCTACTCCTATTGGGTTGGGGCAGGAGCATGAAAAGGAGAAAGATAATTTGTAGTCTAATAAGGAAAATTCTTCATAAGAGCTGAAGGCAGAGAATGCAGAGCAAAAGAAGTGGTCATCTCTGTTTGGCAAGAAACCCAATGGAAAATCTATCTTCCCACCAATGACTGCAAAATCTTGCTGGGAGAAAGGTGAGTTTCATGTTTTCATTCCAGACCCTTTAATAGATTTCTCTATGTCTTCCATGGATTTCACCCTAGTGGGTAAATTTTTAGGAGCTAGACCAGATCTAGAAACTCTTAAAAAAATGGTCAAAAGGAAATGGGTAATTAGAGGAGAAATAGAAATGGCACCAATGACAAATGTATTTTTCTCATTTATTTTCAATTGTAAGGAAGACATGAATATGGTTCTGGGTGGAGGACTGTGGTCTTTCGGTAAATGTTCTTTGACAATCAAAAAATGGGAGCCCAATATGGACCTATCAAATTCTTTTTTCTTAACCACTCCCATTTGGGTTAGACTTCCTGGCCTCCCTTTAGAGTTCTGGCATGAGGAAATATTTAAAGGTATTGCTAGTTCTTTTGGTGAACTTGTGGCAGTGGATAAAGCTACGGCTTCTAGATCCAAACTTCTAAGTGCCAGACTTTATGTCAAAGTGGCAGATTTGAATCACATCCTAGAAAAAGTGGATATAATATCCAAGCTGGGCAAAAAAACTCAAGGGATTCTCTTTGAAGATTTGCCTAATTCATGCTATGCTTGTAAGAAATAGGGGCATTTCATTAAAAACTATTTGTTTAAAAGCAAAAATCTTCAGAGAGGTGTATTGGAAGGGAGAAAAATTCAGCATAAGGAAGAATGGAAACTAAAGGAAGATCATAGACAAGAACAAAAGAATAGTGTAGATCCTAAAGATTTAGATGAAGAGGCAGATTTAGAGCCTTCTTGTGAAGAACCCCAAGACCCACAAACTGAGGCGTATAAGGAGTTTTCTATTGAGAATGAAAATTAAGAAATAGAAGGAGATGGACAGCAAACAGATATCAAAAATCTTGAACAAAGAATAGAAGAATTGATGGATTTATCAAGACAAATCATTTGCAAACAAAGGATAGAAGAGTGAAAGGGAGATGCTAATGACAAAAGTGTATTAGAAGAAGGAGAAATCTTGGCTGAAGATGTAAACAATTCAAAAGAGGGAGATGTTCTCCTTTCTCAGTCTAGGGAGGCTAATATTGTTATCCCTTTAGAGGAGCTTCAGGAGAACCAAAGAAAAAGGGGTGGAAAAAACACAAATACCAAGGGAGTAGAAACAAGAAGCAGTAAAAAAGACCAAAAAACTAAGGCAAAACTGCTTGTTATTTCTAGGGATACACTCGAAAAAAGAGATGAACAACATCATAAGATGAAACCAGATATTGGCTCTCCTGACAAACCCAGAAGAAGACCCATAAGGAAAACTAGAGAGCTAGAAAGTTTGCAAAATATTGCTGATGGCAGACAGGCAACTATTCTAGATTTTACCCCTAAAATAGATAACTAGAGCATCTTGCGGGATATTAGGGGGTTGTTTGTTTAATGGTTTTATGAGGTTATCTTTGTATAACCTGTTTCTATTGCTACTTTTTAGTAGGTTTAAGGATGGCTTTTTTTGGAGCATGGTAATGCTTTAACCTTTTTGTTCCTGTTAAAGGGTTTTGGGGCCCCTTCAAAACCTGTTTTTACCTTAATCTAAAACAATAATAATAATAATAATAATAATAATAATAATAATAATAATAATAATAATAGATGCATGATATAAATCATGGAAACACACATAATAATAAGTATGAGTGATAGAAATCAAAACACAAATTTAATTAAAATTCACTATGTAACAACACATATGCACAAAATATCATGATCAAATAGCACACTAAAACTCATGAAATGACTTGACTTTGATCTGACATGGACACAACCTAGACATAACATGGAATAGAACATAATATAACACAAATGACACATAAACTAAAAAAACATAGTCAATGCACTCATAAAACATGTGATTTAACACATCAATTATCACATAATGTAAAATTTATCAACATCAAATACATAAAGAGAAATCAATTAAATTTGTATTATTAATTAATTTCATCTTCTAGTAAATTATAACATAGTATCCATTGGAAATAAAAATATATAAAGTATAAGAAAGATCAAGACACTTGTAACAATATACTATGATCAATGTAAACATATAAAAAGTTTTAACTTGATATGTGTGAAAAGGTGCCCTAGTATAGTCATGCCCTCAATGTAGAAATGTAACCCATGGATATAATGAATTTCACATATTTATTTGTCCATATATCATATGTATATTGTATTTATTGTATCCCATTCATGAATAACATAAAAATAATGTGCATATAAATTGGATATATAATTCACCATGTATATGATAAATAAATAATTTATACTAGAAAAACATACCATGCATAGTGCTAGTTTTGTATTTTTATGAACATTTTTTTTTTGTATTTATAAATTTTAAATATTATAAATTTAATAAGACATCTATAAAATATAGTAAGGCCAAAAGGCAATGATTCAAAAATAGAATAATAAAATGGACTTGAGGAATCTATAGCATATGTCAATACATAATGCACACTGAGTGTAATAACAAAGAAGTCATGATGAAGTGAATACAATAAATATTTCTTAATGTATATGTGAATAATAAAATAATGTTTAAAAATAACATATTAGAATAGGAAGATACATTCCCACAAGTGGAAATAATTGGTATGTACAAAAATGTATGTATATGCAGGCATATAATATATGTGTTCATTTAAGGTTAATGTATGACAAAATGAAACATTTATAGTCGATATGGATGGGTTGATAATAAGTTTTCTTTTAAATTTATTTTGGAATATAAAACCTTGATTAATATATAAACTAATAGATAGTTCAGATTCATACAATACACATTTATGCACATATATCTTGAAAATGATATTTTGATTTATCACATAAGTTAAATATATAAATAATAGATAAACAAGGGATAATAAGGATATTAACTTACTTTGTACTCAATTTTTATTCTAAATATAGGAATTATTCATCAATAGATTAAATAAACACATTATGTATGGTTACATTACGTATTAAATTTCAAATCAACATAGGTCACTAATGTCATCCTTAGGTTGTATTTGTTAACATTTTTACCTAGGGTTGACATTACTATCTAGGAACCCTATGCTTCATTATTTTCACCTAAGACATTGTGATTGTTTTTTTAATGTAATTATATACCTTTAGTCACCTTCAAATTTTAATAAAACAACTTGTATTACTTTTCCTTTATTGAGACCCTAGCTCTTGTAATCTTGGATAAGATAACCTACTAAAGGGTTAGTGTTTTAGGGTGACCTGTCCTTATATTACCACATGTTTATAAGCACTACCTATAATTACAATAATATAAAGATGTGTCAAACCACATGTAGTTATCCCACTAGTGTGAGTGTGTGGAAGAACATGTGGATGTCAATTTATATGCTATTTTTATTAGGCCTGATCTTCATACAAGCATGTATAATAAAAATTTGACCTTAGTGTACTTTAGATTTTCCAATTAGTAAAGAGTTAAAACAAAGTACACTTTGTAAATAACTTCATACATTCCAATTAATCCCATAATTCAAATTTGAGACTTTATATATATATATATATATATATATATATATAAAGTCTCAAATTTGAATTATGGGATTAATTGGAATGTAAAATACAACTCAAATAGATATAATGTATAAACATAATAATAAAAAGGGAACACATCCAAAATAAATTGAAAAATGGCTCCTAGTTGTTTCCATAATTCCCAAACACTTGGATTACACATTAGTGTCTAAAACTCCCATAACTATCATGAAGCTTTAGAAAATTCAAATCTAAGCATAATAGGACTAAGGATCCTTATGACATAGTAAATGAAGGATACAATAACAAAACAAAGTATCTTGTAGTTAATTAAACTAAATAAGATGTACAAAGGATATACCAAATGTGAAAATAAGTGTTTAATTCACAATTAATAATTAATAAGTATAAATTCACATAAAATCATAGTGTAAACATGGCTTATACCAATTTTTATATTTACAAATGTCCCCCCTTTACTCTAGTATTTTAGTCAAACTGTAAATGTTGGATTTAAATGGATAAAGAGAATGCAAACCTACATTGGTGTTATAATTTTTTATATTTAATTGTGAAAGTCTCCATCTGATTTCACCTACAAAATAAAATTTGTATGATCAAATATATGTCTCTTAATGAAAATAAGTAATAAGAAATAAAAAATATATCCAATGAATAACTAAACCTATGTGTGTGTAGTACTTTGCCACTTATAAAGTATGCTAATACTATGGTCAATGGAGATTACATGGATGATAAATTGATCCGATCTAATGAAAAAGGATTATTTTAGTCTTGTTCACTTCTTAGTTAGGAAAATGGACAATCTTCCAAGTGGTAATGGAAAAGTAATGTGTAGATAGTTGAGTGTCGATGAAACTCAACCATATTACCCATGTGCATACTATTTATTGTAAAGGATAAGCCCCTTGATGGACTAATGGAGGGGTTCAAAAATATCAAGAATCATAAACCTCAACCACACAACTCAACTAACTAATCTATCACTAATATTTAACCCCAAGAAGAAGGGTTAGAACTACATAATGTGTTTGATATGGGTAATGCCATGATATTTGGTTGTTGATAAACCTTAACACATATTACCTCAAAAATCAAGAATTAATTTATACATATGCACTTATATAATAAATGTTGAACCACATTTGAAAATACTTGATACATAGATCTAAAGGTGAACATGTGTAAATTTACATAGATCAACAAAATGCCACATTTAATTGGTTCTAACTATGATATGAAATAGTATATATGTGCATAATCTGTGTAAATTTACATAGATCAACAAAATGCCACATTGAATTGGTTCTAACTATGATATGAAATAGTATATATGTGCATAAACTATCATTGTGATCCACTGAATATGTACCAACTATAATATAAAATATTATATATGTGCATGGACCAACATCATGCCCCACTAAGTCAATGCCACTAGAATTTTAAATAGTATATATGTGCATAAATCAACATCATGACCTATTGAAATAATGCTAACTGATATAGAATTTTATGCTTATATTTTCTAAATATTTTATATAAAATTTATATGTTATGTGAAACAATAATAAATGTAAATGGAAAATGGAGCACCTATGACCCAAAATGTATATGAATATGTAGTAATTTGAAATTTACCTCCCATGTGATATGAAAAGAAGCACATATGCCCTATATATATCATCCAAAATATGTATGTAATATGTAAATAAATGATATATGAGCCACAATGAAATATTTGAATCAATTTTTTTGTATTGCTCTAAATGAATGCATGTTGTGGATATCTATATATAATGTGGCAAGCCAACTTTGTGTCCCCTTCTGATATGAGGGATAAAGTGATGTAATTTGTCCTATAAAAAAATATTTTATACATATACATAATATATTCATAGATATATAATGAAATGATATTTACAAGCATCATTTATATAGATATTTCTTATATTGAATATGATGCATTGGTAATTAGAACCTTCCATTTTGATGTATTTACATAACACTTCAAATTTTAAATTAATCACAATTGTTTAGAATTCGGTATGCATTATAGTTTCATTATACCTTGATATGTGTTAGATACATTATTTATGGTTGATGTTTGTATATGAATAGTGTTAATTTTTTAAATAAATATTAACCATATCATTACTATTGGAGAAATGTTTTCATGTTCCTTAGGATTAGGGAAAATGATCATATGAGGAGTATACCCATGAAATTATCATAGCTCACATCAAAAATAGTATCACGTGTAGTATAGTGTTTCATAGGTTACAATTAAAATTATGGTTCATGTTTTTTATGTATACTTTTCAAGATATTGTGTGCACAAGTTTAAAAAATATTAATTACAAATTATTTATGTATAGGTAATATTTCAAACTCAACTCTTATTAATATATTATTTTTTTATAATTTTGTAATTCATTTCATAAAATTGCAGTGATAGAGATTTGATATTTAAGTGACCATGTTTATGAGATAATGATATCTATTTCCCATTCTCTTTGAGAACTTAGAGGATAGGATATATTCCCTCCCATTGGAGGACCTAGTATGTTTGAAAATTTCATGTTTTTAAGCTTATTTTAAATTTATTTTGGAAATTTAAAATAGTTTAAAATATATATTATTGTACCCAACACCCCATTTTTCTAGAAGGAAATGGGGACCCACAATTTTTTGAAAAATTATCTTAGTTGGGAATATTTTTTTCATTTGTTTTGAGGAAAATTTGGGACCTTTACATTCTAGGAAAATGAAATTGGCATTATGATTATTATGTTCATGAGACTAACTTGTATTTGTAGATGAATTCTTTAGGATAAATCCTTTGACTTTTGTGCAAGTTATCTTTCATATGTATTGTTAGTGGAATTTATTGGTCTTACTCCCCCTTAAGGTTATTCTTTCAAAATCCTAATTTTATCAGGACAAATCATTGTAGACATTTCTTTCCAAAAAAATTATCCTGATGGAATTCATCATACAAATATTTAGCCTTAGGATATTTTGGAACATATACATTTTTTTCAAAACAAAATTCTTGATGGGTATGCCCCTTTGACCCCCTCAAGCCTACCCTTTGGCCTTCATGAAGTAAACCCTTTGGGAAAAAATTTCCCTAAGGTAGACTAGTCAGATTGATTATACCTACCCTTTACAACCCTTCTAACTAACCCTTTATCCTTTTTCTAGATTGACTATGTCCCCCCTTGACCACCTCTTTAGGGCACATTCCCTTGAGATTTTTATGGCCTTTTTTCCCTTCACCATTTCCTTCAAAAATTTTGTTTTGTAACTTTGCTAATTCCCTCAAACATTTTATCTAAAGTAAACTCTCTTGAGTAAACCCTTTGGAACCTTTCTAAAAGGACCCTATGCCCTAAGCCACCCCCTTTGAACTTATTGTTTTGGACCTTTTATTCTAATGAAAAATCTACAAAATAATTCCCCTGAAGGGTACCTACCTTACCTAATATTTATATTAAAATCCATGTGCCCTTTTTAAATTTTCCACATACCCTCTAGATCTTAGGAAAATGACCTTTTGTCCTCTTTATGTAGTATCCAAGTGCCCTTTTTGACATACCCTTTGAGACTTCTATCTAGAGGCCTTTTTTTGAATGGCCTTTTCTTTCATACTTTTGTTTTGGACATTTATCCAATGTAGAATCTCTAAAAAAATTCATCCAAAGGGGACCTACCATTCAAAATTCCTTAACCTACCCTCCAGTTGAAGGGAACCTACCCTTGGGACTTTGTTGAACTTACCCTTCAAGACCTTTGAAGTGAACCTTAGTGGTATGAAAGTGCCCTTCAAAGATCAAAGGTGCCCTTCAGCCTTCCAAACTACCCTTTGGGATTTTAAAATTTACCTTAAAATTTTGTAGAGTATACCCTTCAATACTTTTGTCATGATCAAAAATGCCCTATGAAGTGGATCCTTTGGACCAAAACTACCCTTTGGAAAGTATGGAAGTACCCTTTATCCATGAAATATCCCTTCGAAGGAATCCCTTCAAAACTTTTACTCAAGTTCTTTCAGAACAATGGCCACAATTTTTTTTTTTGAAATAATTCCTTTGAAGGAATTATCTAATTAACATTAATATAAAAATCAAAATCTAGATATTATACCTTTAAAATAATTTTTTATGAAAAATACAATGGAAATTAATAAATTGATTTATTACAAGGGACATTATTGATATTAATGTCATACTTAATAAAAGATGGAACATTTCTTATTTGATAAATACTAATGATCCCCACCAACCCAAGACTAATGAATTTTAAAAGTGAATGTTTCATATTTAATAATGTATGAAGTAATATTTAATGCAAGAACTTATATAGATGATTTTATACCATTAGAGTCATCATTTGTAATCAAGTTATCATGAAATAGAAGTATCCTCATCTCCAAGTAGTGATCGAAAGCCCTAGTTTCTACTTTGAAGAGAATACAATTAATAATAATCAATCAAGAGTCAAGTCAATTACATTGGTATAAAGGCATACATAGTGTAGATTATGTTGAATAAGATATAAGAACAAATGCACAACCATGGATTCCTCATCAAGGTCATACTAAGGAACTAATCCCCCTTTTGTATTCTTTATCAAAGACTCCATGGAATTTTAAAGACACCATATTTTAAGCAAAAGTATTTGAAAATAATTATCAAAATTACTTTGAAATTTGGGATGCAATTGATTCAGTTGATATGTGTTTGATAGATGATGAGATAGTGATATTAGAAAGGTTATTTGTCCAAGAATTATTGGCCAACAAGAGATAAATATTACACTTCACTATGGGAAAGCCATAAGTCATATAATATATAGATTTATTCAAATATTTATTATTTTTTGGCAAAATATCACAAGATGCCTACGTCTTGTACTCCCATATAAATACAATGGTTATGTGTATATCTAAGAGTGACTTCTAAAGGTATATATCTCTGAGCATCGTAGATGCATATTATGAAAATCATATTTGGGTATGATTAAAAGAGGAAACTATAATCACAAAGGCACTCTCATCATGGTTGCTCCTAAGATAGACCATCCCCTGGCAAGGAATGAATCCAAATGGAGCCATTATGATAGAAAAATTTAGAATGGGAGTGTGAATAGGTATGTCTTTGCTCAACTAATTATATGGTATATTGATCAACCATTTTATGAATCTAGACTAGGTGCATTTACTGTATATGATATTATCACATGATGTGGCTTGCACCTTGGGGAAGGTGAATAACCTAAGGTTGGTAGAATAATTTTTTCACAAAGACAAACATCTTACTCCCACAAGGGACTTATTTATGATTTCATATCTAGTTGACATAGTAATGGGGACATGTTACAAGGACCTAGGCAATCCATGGACTCTAGTGAGAGATTATATCAAGAATAGAATACGTGACCATTATTAGTTTATGCACACATATATTTATTAGAAGAACATGGTCAGAATTTGTGAGGATGTGTATCCATAGGTGTGAAAAGACATCTATGGCTCCCCTATGCCTCATATTGGAGAAAATATTTTGAAGAATTTAATGTGAAAGGGTGACTACTTCCTATACAAAAACTTAAAGTCATTTTAATCTAGGGAAATAAGATGGAGCCCCTATGTCTCCCCAAATATGTTCTTGATAAGCTATAGGAGAAGGAAATTGCTTTCTAACTACGGAACAATACAGAGGAGGACTTGGATAGATAGAAGAAAGCCTTCTTTTTTGGGAGCCTTGTTATAATTGGTAGGATAACATACACCATGAGAAAACATCTCAGTTATGTTACAATAAAGTAAAATTGATATGGTTTCCCTATAATGCCATGAATAAATTGGGATCCCCATGGGTGTATCTAAGAACACATTCATGGATTCAACCTCCCCTACTACCATCAACCATATTTCTATGACTTCCTCTTCTTAAATGCTACATCAGACAAAAAATTATTGGAGAGAGTAAACATTAGTGGTTTACATGAAGATCATTTAAGGATGATCCAAGTAGATCCCAACATCTCTACTAGAGAATTAGATAGTTAAAGAGATATTTTTAAAGGATGGAAGCATTCAGACTTTTGAAATAGGTAGTCTGGAGGGTAGGAAGCTTCCTCATCTTAAGGACTTCACTTGAATTTAAAGTTTAATATAGTAAGAAGGATCCCAGGCTTTTGGAATCTTGTGAATAAATAGGAGGATCTAGAGGAGATCATATTAGTCTAGAATTTGATGAAGAGGATAGATCAAATTTTGGCACCAACCAAGATGTTATGACTACACCTAATGTTTCCAATATTTAATCTTTTGGGGTAGCCACCACACAAGCAACAACATCTTCCTCTCATGAATTTTCCATTTAGGGAAGGACCTCCTTAGTTTACACTAGGAAACCAAGGACTCCTAAAGATATCCCCAGAACACAAACATATTAAGGCTTGCCCATTCTACCTTCTAGATTCAATCAATTACAAAAGTATGAATTAATCATCAAGGACTTGGTAGATGATTTAAATAAGGAGGCTGAATTGGATGAAGCTAAGGCTCTAAGCCTTCAAGGGACACCCATTGATCTCCAACTTCAAGGTACTCAATCCTTTCCTATTTTTTCCTTAGCCATAATTTCCATTATTAATACATTTATTTCTTTTGTATAAGTTCCCTCTACCTCCTCCATTCCTTCCATTGATTCCTCCAGCATCACCACTACACCTTTTCCCATGGCCATTCTCTTTATACCTAATGGTACTTCTATTGTAAGACTTCAAAAGAAGAAGAAGGCATATGGGAAGGTGTAGACTGTCCTAGTTACCCCCCAACTCCATATCTAATCAACACAAATCTCCTTTCCACTCACCACTTCCACTTTTACAGAGAAAACTATGGTAAGCATAAGCAAGTACAAGAAGGAAAAACTATCTAAATTCTATAATTATCTTGAAGCCATAAAGTTTATGAAGGTAAAAATTGTGCCTTGTTTGAGTCAAGTGAATAAATTTTTTAGCTCTCTCTTAACACCACAATATCAAGCATATGAAATCCTAATCCAAAATTTTAATGATTTAAAGTTATCTATAACAAAGGATTCTATATGGAAATTGGTTAGTAGAATCAATTTTGACAAAATTGTCTAGGATGCATTAGATGATTTCAAATAAAGAATACAAGGCTTGAAAGTGGAGATAATTGAAAAAGAGTTAGGTAGGGTGTAGATGAAGGTGATTAAGGTAGATATATTCAGATGTAAGTTCTAGGCAACCAAGGATGAGCATGTAAGAGTACTTAGACAAACTAAAAAACTCTATCGACCTTCATTGCTTAACTTGGCCATCATTTGTTAGTAGCATTAGGTGGCACATAATTTTTACAAGGAGAATGAAGTGAATAATAAATAGGCTTTTGGTAGTGGAGCTACACCATTATATTTTACTCCAACTTCAATTCCAACTAAATCCCATGCAACACTCCGAACCATGTAGCCTTAGCTTTTACATGCACTATTATTGATGGTATATCTATATATAGATAGTCCTTGTAAATTAGATAAATATTTATAACATATTATCTTTGTATTTTCTTGTACATACACATGTTACATTCTTTTGTAATGTTAATTTGACTATTTATAGATTTTAATCTTAAATGGTTTTGACTGTAGTTAGAACTGTATGTTCAAACTACCACTTGTAACTAACATGCATAGACTTGGAGGATAAGGTGAGCCCTCCCCAAGATCTAAAAATACTATTTTATCACCCAATTTATTTCTTAGAGTCAAAGAGTTATGGAATAAAAAGAAACAAGCCCTTTTGTTCATCAAGCAAAGTATTTGAATATTTTCTATCTAATGTTGTTAGTTGTTACTTTCTATGGTTGTTTATTTTAATAAATCTTTAGTGTGCTAATGTTGTGAATGGATTATTAATTATTTTAATTAATGTGATAATATTAGATGTGAAATAACTAATGAATATTTTTAAATGTGTTAATTTAAATAGTTAAGTCATATTAAATTATTATTTTTGGACTTGTATTTGTGTTTTCCTAGTGTAGTTTTATGAGTGTATGCTATCATTGCCTTAGATAATCCTTTAGCCTAAGGCATAATATCTTGATTGAATGGTGTGAAATAGCTACCCTAATAGGATAAACCTTTTTATATGGATATTGGACTTCCTATTCCCCCATTCCCTTAGACTTTTTAGCTGTGTCTAGTTGCTTGTGAGCATTTCATGCTAGTAGTAGGCACTAGTTTTAAGAAGACACATATTTGCCCATAAACTAACTATGGAAGTAATTATTAAGACCCAAAATTATTTATTTTCTACCCTACCTTACCCTATTTTTTAATTTTGTTACTAATAACTACCCATTTAGGATAAAATCTTTCCACCCATCTAACTCACATAGGAATCTACTTTATTGGTAAACCACACCTCCACCTAAAAACCTCTGTTAACAACCTGCATACTTTTCTAGTGATTCTATAAATTGGTTTTAAAATACCTTATACCTATAACTCATGTCCTATAGTGGAGTCTACCTCCATTAAGATCCTAAAATGTTAGAGGCTACCTTGTTATGATTGTTGTGTACATAAAAACTGCATCAACATATATTTTTTAGGTACATTTGAGCTTGTGTGGCCACTTGTTGTTAGTGTCAATTAAAATGTAGTAACTTCATAATATTGATGTTTTGGTCTTTATATCTAATGATTTTATATAAAAGAGATGCCTCTACTTGACCTTTATATTTAATAGAATGGTATGTAAGTGGATGGATATGTCCCTAAAAAAGTAATAGTTAGTTGATAATTTTGGAAGCATTATTTTGATTCATGTATGATCATGAATAATATTGTTTTTATTTGTGTCTATTTTCAAAGGGGAATGCATGCTCATGAGTTATATTATGGGTGCACATGGAGACACTCAGTAGTCTAGATATGGAAGATGGTGATATATAGGTTTTGGATTTGGTCAATTTGTATTTTTAAGATTCATTTGGTTTATATAACATATAACATACATGTCATGATTTCATTAACATAAATTTAGAGTGGATATACATGTACTATTTTGATTCCCTACATAGAAGATGATAGTGATGCTATAGGATGTCTAGTATATATTGAGATTACCTATAGTTAGTCCATGAGATGTAGTGTAGTCTATAATTATACAAGGGAATATTATATGTACACATTGATATATTATTGATAAATCCATGTGGACCAGTATTTTTAGGTTATTACTAGTGTATTGCTATCAAATATTATTCTATCTATTATTTTATGATTAGAAAAATATTTATGTTCATTATTGGCATATTTCATTATTGTGGATGGTGGGATAGTGTCTATTTCATACCACATGTATACTTTTATTTAAGATATAAAGGTATAGATACTAAAATATTATTTTACATGATATATTATTTTTTACACATTAAAAATAACAATCATATCTAAAATATTCAATTCAAGACCTTCCTACTGCCAAAAGGCTTATGCTCACCATCTCACTATGATTAACTACTTATCCTATAGTTTTATCTTAATATTATGATGAACTATATCAAATATAACTCATTTCATGTATAAAAACTAATTTTTATCCTACTTAGATAGTTACATATCCTCAACAAATTTTTATCTTGCAAGACACTGCCATTTAGATTAGGAAACTAACATCGACACTAGTGTCCCAACTTTGAGGCTAGTGTCCTTACCTTATAAATTATCAAATTTGAAAATGTTTTGACATGTGTGGGTTGGAATATGTGTTTTATATAACCCTAAAAATAGATAATTTAAAAAGTTTAGTATAAATATAAATTAAAAGTCACTCATTATGTATCAAGCAATATATATGAATCATTAAGTAACCTCACACTACACTACTAAAAATCACTTGTAAAAGTGAGTTGAAATATCCTATTATTACCTAATTTAAAATTAGTCATAGGAGAATTCTTATTATAGGTATGAATCATTAAAATAGTATCCCATGATAAATATTTTTCAATTTACAAGTTAGATCACTACATACACTTAAATATAGTGTATTGTAAATTTGTTCACACACAATCCTAGATAAAGGGGAGAACTACATTAGTATGGGGATGTATTAAAATTATATGGATATGTAGGTAGTGTTTATTTAAAATGGGGTATTTTATGTCATTTTTACTTCACTTGATCCCATTAACCCTTTTTTCCAAGATTACATGCCAAGTTGGAAGACCAAAGGTAACAATAAAAATACTAATGCCAAGAAATTGTGCACATAATCTAAGCTTATAACATGCAAGTTGATAGTGAACCATAGTAGGTTCAAGTGATTATTATACAAAATATTATATATCTTAAAATAGATATAAATATAAAAACTAGGATAGAATCATTGATTGTAGTGTCCAAACTTTGATAGTAGTGTTTAGGCTAACAAAAAGCTAATTTTGAAAATTTGACAAATCCAAGAGGAACATATTTATATATTATTATACACATGTACATGTAAAATATACATGTGCATGATTAAATAAGATGAGTATTACTTATCCTTCATATTGAAACTTTTAGAATTTTTTTGATATTGTACTTTTCTATATTTATTATTTATCATATTCTACATGTTTATTAGAATATTAAAAATTTTAATTCATTTAATTGGCCTAATTTTAGAATAGATTAATTAATATTTGATTAGGCTATTCTAACCTAACCCATCTTAAAAGGATTAAACATTTGGTTAGCATGGTCTTTGAGTCATCTTGTGCAAACCCTAGTTTACCTTAAGCTTTTCAGCCTTCTCAATTTTTTGATTACATTAATTATTTAGATATGATTTTATTATATATATGCACCATAGGTATAGTGATATAATAGGCTATATAACTATTTATGAAATTGATCTTACTTTTATTCTAGCTAAAATGTCTAAATCTAACACCATATCAAACTCTACCAATAATGATGATGTCAATGACGAGAATGACTAAACCACCAGAAACATTCTCATAGATGATTAATATAAACATTAAAATAGTGAAATAGTTGATGATAATGAACATGAGAAAGTACATAAATATAAACTTAAATTTATTGCAATGTTCTAAGAACATATTCAAAAAAATATTTGAGATATCAAGAAGATTCTCAATATTCTATTGGAAACTAAAAAATCCAAAACCCTTAATGAACAAGCATTGGTATCTATTGATACAAATATTGGGGGTACTTGATATACCTATCATCCATCAATATCATTATCTCTCCCCTCAAACATACCATTTAATCTTACAAATAGTGGAGTACATGATATATTTTCAAGTCATTATTATTTGAGGATCAAACCCATATTGATATGTATTACATGGAAAAAATTATTACTTAAACTCAATTACTATTTTCAATGCCTACATCAATACAAGTATTATTTATATCCCCTTTGGTGGCTTCTAAAATATCAAATATTAATCCAATGGATCTATTGTGCAAACTCTTCTCTAAGTTATTCAAACTCTAGAAGCCAAGTTTAAAAATATTTAACAAAATTATTTAAATTATACTCATTATATTAATTAAATTGATATATTACGTAATCCTATTACACCTAAAATATCATTTCACCCTTTTCCAACTAGTTTTATATCACCAATGTTCACACTTAATGATATAAAGGGTGATCTTGAACAACATCTTTGATCGTTCTATGCAATATGCCTTGGTTATGATTCCAATGATAAACTTTTGACAAAATTATTTCTAGGAATCCTGAAGGACTATGCTTTGAGATGGTTTTATGATATAACAATATGATAAAATAAATCATTAAAACCTCTAGTAGATTAGTTTCTTTCACATTTTTCAATCAACATCATTGGAAATATGTCATATGCATAAATTTCCAAGATCAAGGAAGAAATGAACCTATCAATGAATATTTTTTGATGTAGAAAACTACATTGGGAGAAATGAAAAATCCAATGGTAGATAAAGAGCTTAAAGATATTTTTAAACAAATTTTGCTTGCCTCACTACATGAGTCTATTGTATTTAATAATTCTAAATACTTTTATAAATTATACCATATTGTCTAAGATTGAGAAATGAATATTATTGAATTTAAAAACATAAGTTTGTATAAAACATATCAAATACATATAATGTCAAGTTTTATATTAAACCAATCTATAAGGTTAAACCTATAGAGGCTAAAAATGACGAAATGAAACATATTAATATAATGTCATAATAACCTAATCAACTCATATTATCTAATGAATACAATACAAATTTTACATGATTAACTAATTCCCTAACTTTTCTCCATAAGAATATTGTGGAGTGTTACCTCATATCTCTCCTTGTTCCCTTAAAGTTTGATATGAGTGAACCTCTATTAAAAGAATATGATGAAAATGCTTATTTTAACTATCACCAATGTGTTGTACACTCTATAAAAATATGTTATAAGTTATATAAAAAGATAAAAGACCTCACAGATAACAAACAAAACACATTTAATGATATATAAACAAAATTAGGGACAAAACTTGGTGATCATCAAAACCAAAATATATTCAAAAACGCATTACAAGATCTTTCTCATGAAACACTCAAAGTGAAAATGACATATCATGCACATAGTGCTCCAAATAATGTGCACCTATTGTATGGTGCTATTGGCACACTTATATTGATAATACCTCTTATGGTTTGAAGGCCTTCTATTAAATTTGATGATAGTGAAATTATTGGTGACAACTCATATTTTCACTCATTATTTATTAGAGCATATCTGATCATCAACCTATAAATAATGTTATGGTTGATAATTTTTATAGTGATAATGTATGTACCATGACATTGATTACACATCTAAGATATGCACATTATGATTTATACCATTTGACCAAGATGGTAAAACATTCATTGTGAAATCACAATAGCTTTTTAGTGAGATTGATTTACCTTTACATGTTAGTTTAAGACATGCGATCAAAAAAAATTTAGTTATAAAATATACAAGAGCATTTTATATTTTATTTATAGTGCATATATGTCTTAATTATATTCATGATAAAAGGGTCATCATAATTTCATAGATTTAGTATGAGCATCTACTACAATAACATAATATTATTCAAAGAAAATAAATTATACAACCTATTAAGGTTAATAATGATAAAAAGGTTCAAAAAATGGAAATCCTCTTTCCTAGGTGACTACTACTTTAGAGGTCATTACATTATAAATATAGTGGACTCTACATATTTGTCATCTACACCTACACTACTCAACTAGTTGATAAGAGTAGATCATCATGTTTTACATAGGGTATAAAGACACATAATTATAGTTTCACAAAAGAAGTCATAAATAAATAATTAGTGGGCTTCAAAAACCACTACTATTTCTATCTCCAAAATCATTCCTTCCCTTGAAGGTACTCATGATATTGGGTTCTCTAAAGAGGAAACAAGTAGATAATGCATGGGATAAAATATCCCCTTATTTATTTTAGGACTGATGCTGGTTGAGTCAAAGGACTAAGTAATTTAACCTTTTAGACTTAAATACCAATGATTATTACCATAAGGGGATCAATTTGTGTGTATTTTCACTTTGATTTAGATACCAATTTATAAAGTTCTATTGCTCATTTTCTACTAAGTCATGTCTTGTAGATTTCTAAAATAAGGGGACTATTTGGGTGTTAACATAAACATAAAAAGGAGGGTAAGGTAGGGAAGGAAAGAGTGATTTTAGGCATGAAAGGTGTCAATTATTAAATAACCCAACCAAGTTCTCATTCATATTTACACTACCATGTGTTAATTTTCACCAAGGGATCTAACTAGGTTTTGCATAGGGAAACAATCTAAGGGAATATAATAAAATAATTAATTCATAAACCCTTAATAAATAAAAACAACCAAATAATATATATTAAATAACACATAGGTCCTTCAAACATAACCCATAAATAGATACAAAAATTACTAAAGTTATCAAAAATAAAATGAGAAGGGTTTATTAATGGGTTAGAATAACACATCACATTATAACCACATTGTTCATTTTATAATAAAACACTTGTTTAATTCTCTAACATTGGCAATCATTAAAAACTATAAATGTGTGACACACTATTAAATAAAAAACTAGTTTAGTATAAAATAGGGAAGTGTATTCATAAAAATGAGTTACTTTACAAAGATTGCATATCATGGTAGACATTCATAGTCCAAATGATGAAGGGAAAATTAGGTGAACTCCTTACTTAATTCTGATAGAATTTTGGAACCAAAATTATTGATCTTTCACCTTGGGATATAGTTTGAAATTTATAGATTAGGATGTTAGATCAACTCAAAGTAGCATAAGATTCCCATCTTAGGCCATAATTGCCTACCAATGTTTTTTACAGCTATATTTACAAAAACTAAATATCCTCCACTTTTTACACCATATGTCTAAGGGCCTACTAAACTGATACATGGAGGAGCCTCTAATGAAACACCCTATAAATGCTTGGATTCTACCTCCCTAATAGCCAATGTAACTACTAAGAGGTCAAAATCTTGGTTGAACTTGGTTAAACTCAATAATGGCTCCTAAAAGATCACCTTTGATTAGGCCACTAGTCTGAAACTTGGAATGGGGCATTTGTGGACACCTATACCTCTAAAACTTAACTAATGCTCATTTTGGATTGGGAAGATATTTCAATCAACACATTGGATCTATGTTTGTTATCCTTTTCCACTTTATTTGTCATGACCTAGTCAAATTGAACTAGGTGAACTCCAAACTCATGTCTAATAGAGTGTCATGAAGTTAGAATAACATAGTGATATTAACCTCTTTGAACTAGGCCAATATCTTATTCCTTCCTTATTTTAGGGGATCCACTAACATTTATGCCATGTTTAGACATTTGTAAATATTACTCCTCATTTTCTCAGTGTATATTTGGTAGAGGCTCAGGTCTAAAATAAGCATGAACTTAAATTTTGGGAACATTTCTTTATTCAAAATCACTACTAGCTTCCTAAAATTGGTCTCTATTAGATAAATTATTTTTAAATATGCCTATTCCATTTGAATATTCACCTTGATATATGCTATAGTATTAAGTACATCTCATAAATATAAACAAAGCTACAAGAGGGCATCTTATAATTGCCTGATCAATTCTATAAGTAATGATCTCTTTATTTATGCTTCTAGGGTTTATAACTAGTCATGCATGTCCTCCATTAAATTTTCAATCATATCATACATAGCTCAAAATAATGAGATTGGGTCATCATCCACTTTATCTTATCTCATGGATGTCCTCACTTTAGTGAGGGAGCAGAGGTCTTAATAATTTTGTTAGACCACTAGGTTCCCCTCCTAGATGAACTTTTGAGTGAGGATTCTCCTCATGTTATGTTATGGCCTCAGTTCCATTGAACATTAGGGTCACCTTTCATAGTCATCTAAGGTTCCCATGACATCTTAGCTATAACCAAGGTGAAGGAAGGTGCTAGTGGGATGACAGAGATGGTTGTGATAGGTGTAGACCAATGTGGAGGGGGAATACATAAAACAAGATGAAAAGAGGAAAGATAAATGGGGAAGACAAAGGGAACATATATGCTTACCATTAGATCTGGGTCAAATTGACCTATGGGGTGATGAATCTAGGGAGAGGGGAATTCAAAAAAATAAAGAATTGGATAGTTAAATCCAAATCCCTAAGCACTCATAATGATTAAAAAAGGAGGCCCAAGATTTTTTTGGGGATTCATAGGATGTCATGTGGGATGGGTAGTGAGAAAAATTGGGATTTGAATATAATGTTGATGATGAATGGCCTTGTGCTTATTTTAGGGCCTATTACCTAGATTGACTTCAATTATTATAGTAGAGGGAGTAGGGGTGGTAGAGGCCACATGGATTAACTAGGGAGATTTATGGGTAGTTGAAGGGGTTGATGTATTGGCCTAAGATTCCTAACTTATATACACTCATACAATTATTATATGAGTTATAGTTATACTTACTAGGGATGTGCCACCTATAGGTATCTGGACCTATGGAATGACTAGTTGGGGCACTATAAAGATCCTTACTTTTGGGATGGATGATGTAGATGGAAATGAGGAGATGATAATGATGTTCATGGCCAAGGCCAAAGAAACTTGGGTAAATTTTAGAGGGCATGAAATGGTAAAAATTAAATGTACCACCTGAGTGGACTATTGGGGAGTTGAGGAGCTACATAATAGAGAGTGGATGGAGTAGGGAAAGGGATTTACATGATTTCTAAATATTAGTTCCTCTTTAGATTTGTCTTTAAGATGTTATTGATGTCAAACCTAAGTGATTGAGTATCTTGAGGTCAAGCTTCTTGGATTTGATTTGTTTTAATATAAGTCATCAAGGGTCAAGCTACCTAAGGTTGAGCTACCTAAACCATAAGAGATGGTAGAGGTGGAGATAAGGGATGAGGGGTAGGAGCTTAAGGAGTAAAAAATTGAGGAGAAGATACTAGGATGCCTTATATAATTATCCTCAAAATATGAGGTAGTTTCCTAAACATCCTCACTAGGTTGAGATTATGTGGAAGAGGCAAGTTGGCATGGGTGGATGGTCTAGGATGACTCTACTTTATATTTTTATTCTTCCTTTCCTTGATTTGGGAAAATACTTCCTAATCATAAATTGGGTTTAGATATAACTCATCCTCTACATTAGGCAAGTGTCTATAATTGATGTTTAGGTAGGACTGATACTTTACTATCTAAGTTTATATGATGCTATGTGGGTCTAATTCTTGATGCTGAAATCTACCCAATGTAAGGGAGTTTCTTATAGATACCATATTATACATAGGGGTAAGGCTTAACATACATGGTTCTTAATGGTGATTAGGAGGGGTGGGTAAGACTTTTGATAGTGGATGATGTAGTTCTTGAAGATGCTCTCCACTAATGATACATTATTTATTGCTTAGCTAGGTGGTCTAAGACCTAATAGGATAGGTAGAGGGGAGCCTTAAAAGTGACCACTACCTAAATAATTGTATCTTCCATGTACTACCAACAATCCCCAATTAGAAAAATATATTCCCTAGTATATTTTGATATATGAGGCATGGATGCCTTGTTGATGGATATGTAGAACATCACATAGAAAGACTCATAGATCTTGTTGATGTGGTTCCTATAATGGTGACCATATATATTTTGAAAACTACATGGAACATTATACTTAGGGAACCCATATTTTAAAGGTAAAAGGTTTAAATGCAAGTATAACATAGAGCACATATACCAAGTAACTCATCATGTAAAAGTCACCTCCTCTTGGCCATCTCTCATTTCCTTGATCATACTTAAATTGATTGCCCCTCCAAAGATTGAAACTTGATCACCTTGGAGGATAATTTAGAGGAAGGGGATTTATATAAGGTTGATGTGAAAGTATTCTCTCTCCCAAAAAATCAATTGAGTAACATCATTTTGATATGGATTCTATCCTTGAAGATGTGAATGGTGTATGCATTCACATACATATTATTGACTTAGTTTACATCAAGGTTCTCTACTGAGTCCTTTAAGACATCATAAATATGATGAGTGTTTATTTAAGTGGTCACCTGATATGGGTCATAGGTGACAATGTATTTTTGGAGGTTATACTAGGATTTAAATTCACCTCCTAAAATGTTTATGATATTATGTTGAGAACTCATAGAGTAGACCATGTCATGGACACCATCTTGAAATCACTAGTCATGAGTATCAGTTTGCCAATTAAGTCAACATAAGGGAAGATCTCCAACATAGACATGACTCAATATAGTATGCATCTCTCATATTCCCTAAAGACATCCTCTAGCTTATCCTCATTTTCATCATTACTAATAAAGGATTTGGGCACTAGGTCAATGGCTTTGAAAATCTTATTTTAGTGTTTGGAACATGTCAAACCATCTAGGAAAATTGTGTTTCTATACTCTAACCTACTTTTAGTGATATAGGATGAGGTGGCCATTATAGCTAGGATGGAAATATGCTATATCAAACATTGATCAAAGGGGAAACATGGAGGAAATTAGTAGGAGTAGAAAGTGACAAGTAGATTCTAGGAAATTTGGAGTAATAACAACTAGTGATTTCACCTTGTGTACTTATAGAGGTCTATGTATATCTCCTCCATTGATGTCATTGAGAATTTCACTAGGCATGAATTACAGTTTTATTTGGTAGTTTAATTATCTAATTTGTTTTTTAATATGGACATAAATTTAGAAACCATGATCACTCAATACTTACTAGATTTACTAATTGTGTGATGTTTTAGAATGTCCAATCAAGGCCAAATTTCCAATCTAATGAATGCTTAGAGTGTGGTAGGTATATGGCCATATCATATTTAATACTATTTAGGTGGTTCTTATTTTATGCCATGTGTCCCTTAATAATTTGTTTATGCTAAAATGGTCACCACCCTATGCATGACCTAGTTATTCACCTTTATATACTTGTGAGAATAAAATTACAGATAGAGGATGTATGTCATCCTTTTATTAGACATTATGACAATAGGGTATCTTGATTGCTTGGGATCTATTAATTTCTAATATATCTTACAATTATCCATGTGTTGTTTTCCCATTTAATTTATCCCCATTACATAAATCCAAAAAATATTTTTAAAAATAAATAATTGTGATGAATATAAATGTTCATCTAGATGTCAACTAAGCCTTTACAGGTGCCACATAGGACTTTGGGAGGTTAACACTATGGAAACTTAAATATGGAATGAAACCTATAGAAAAACTAGTGTGTTAAATATTCTAATTAAGAAATCACTTGGTTCTTATTAGGATAACCAAGAATTGACTATGTTATTGTTAGAGGTTATGTAGATCTCAACAAGGATTATTTATCCATTGTAAATATGTAATATGCTTGGGAAAACTAGGGAGAATAGGAATTGAAAGAGTCTTCTTCAAAAAAGGTTTGTTGGAATGAGACTTAAGGTTTAAGAACTATAAGTTTGATCATTTTAAAAAGGGGTGAACCACTTCATTGAATAAGGCGGTGTTTCAGACACAAAAAATGGTGACTTGTGTAGGGAAACTAGTGTTAAACACTTATAATCCAAGTTGCTAACCCTAATTACTTAAAATAACATAGAATGCTAGAAAAACTTTAGACATATTAGAGAAATAAGGAAATATCCATTACAATAAATGACATACTAAACCTTATTTCCATAGAATATCATCAATGTGTGTAAAGTGATATATTTTCAATTGGTTCTACTCTAGGCTTCACTTGAACAAGTCATGGTCAAGTTGGGAATTAGATGTTTTGATGGAACATAATTGGTTATATGGATTTGAGGGTAATGGTATTGACATTAATTTATCACTATCCAAACATATATATCCATTATAAAGATACCTATGGTCCCATTCAAGGCCTTGATCCACTACCATCCAGGCCAAAGATAATATGATGTAGGTTTCCTAAATAACCATTTCAAGGAAGACTCATAATTTATATTTGGCATGTTTTTATTAAAGGTAAAAGTGTGTTTTAAAGAGACCCTACCCATATAATAGTACCACACTTGTGGACAACCACAAGTAGTAATAAATCCTAGTTTCTAAAACAACAAAAGGAACCTAAAAAAATACATACAACAAAAAGATAGTAGAGACAAAGTAAAACAACGGAACTCACAGAGCCTAAACCATACATAAAATCCTTAGCTATTGAATATTTTCCAATTTTCATAAACATTGATCCAATATTTGGTCATGATCTCAAGGTTTCTATCAATGATCCTATTGATGTTCTCTTCCTCATTACCAATGATCATGCCTTTGAGTTTATTATTAGGTTTGATTCCTTCAGAAGTATCACCCTTATTATTGAAACACATGGATAAGCCTTCCATGTTATGTATATCATTGTTAATATTAACTTTGATAAAATTAAAAAGGATGTTGAAATTATCTTTGAGGTATTCATTCTCCCTCTCCAGCATATTAACTTTGTCATTAAGGGAAAAAATCTCAACCTCTTTTTTTGGTATAAAAAAGACTATCCATTTGATTGAACTTGTTGACATCTTGCTTCAGTCAGGTATGGCCCTTCATAAAACATATGAGAAATTATTTATGAAGATTTAATTCATCTTCCAAACATTATATCTTATTGTGATTCTTGAAATACTTGGCCTTATTTTTAGGATCTAGAACATTATGATTATTGGAGGGAGGTTACCCACCATTGTCTTCATGCCCATCCTCCCCAGCTCTGCTTCTAGACTCCATATTAAAATTCCTCTCTTTCTCAAAATAAGATGTAATACAAATAGGGTTATTATTCTCTTGGTTAACACAAGGCTCATCATGTTCTACCATAGAAATATTATCCTACTGAAAAGGATTCTCTACATGCACTTCAAAAAAAATGTTGTAGACTACTATTTGGGTTTAGACTTAGTGTTGTTATTAATAAATCTAGAAAAATGCCTGATTATGGGAGGTTATTAATAAATATGAACCTTCATTCAATCCTAAGATGATGTATGTTAGGTTGAAGGAACTTGTTGTGTTTTATGGTCATCAACCATACCCTGAGGTTCTAGATGAAGAGACAAAAAATATTTTTAGATAAGGAATATAACTGCTTGATGAAGTGTCTCCTTAATTTTATTACCCTAATTCACCTCCAAAACCAACTATTCCATTTAATGAAGGATGTATAAATCTATATTAATGGGAATATTATGTCAAAGGTAGTTTAAAAATGGAAAATGATAGAAATGTATAACCTTGTAGTGACCATCAAGAGTCACATACCTTATCAAATGCTCTACAACCTCATTGAATAGAGAAGGAATATCTTATCTTTTTAAACACCCTTGAAATGGTATGACACTCATTTTCCACCAATAATTTCTTCTTCTCATGCTAAAAATCCTTGCTAAGCTTGCTAAATTTCCACTCTTCAATTTTGAGTCCTATAACTGTAGAGATGAGCTCATCACTAATTTTTATCAAAATATTTTTGATGAAGACCACTCTATTTCTCCATTTTTAAATCAAATTACCTAGATATATGCTTGTTGAAACCACAAATCTAGTCAATGAAATTAGTAATGCCCCTAGTATGGAGTATTTCCCAAACTCCTAGCTTGTTCTTGATTTCTTATATCGATAAAGGTTGTAACATGTTCAAATATACTCCCATCATAGACTGTAGACCTAAAAAAACCTTCAAACTAAAAATATAGCTTTTCCCATTCTGTATAATGACTTGAAAATAAATCCTAATGTGTATTGAAATATCAAAGATAGACTTAGTTATGCTATACTTATAATGATTAATGCTAAAAATGTACCCCATGCCATCCTTAAAAACACAATCATTATAAAGTATGTGCACAATTATTTTCCTATTGATTTTAATAATTCCTTACATGATTATAATTAGTTCTATCCTTACCTAAAATGTCATCAGTATTATTAGGTAGGATGTCCATAGCATTCCATACTTTGAATTATCTAGAATCAACCTATTGATGCTTCTAATTGCCTCACAAGTGATCTTCAATGTTGATGAACACTTCTCATTTTATTATTTAAAGAATCCAAGGCATGAGTTGTAGTTTGTGACAATTCTATGATGTCTGTGGTGGAATAGAAGTAGAGTATGGGAACTATCCACAATATTTATTTATTTTGGTGGTTGGAAGCCACCATGGTCTAGATCTTTGTGATATTTATAGCCTATAAGTTAATCTCAATGGATATTAACAATGATATTCAAACTCAATGAGCTTTGATAAAGAAAATAGAAAAAGGAAAGGTAAGGTAGAAAAGAGAACATGATTGTAAGCTCCCCTCTAAAATATTATGATAAAGTTATAATTATGTTGAGCATACATGAACCAATTTGTGATGTAAAGTAGTATAAACTTAGATTGCATCACAAATCAGGCAAGCTTTAAAGGAGATATATAAACCACAAGTAAAAACCAAGTTTATTTTAAAAGTTTGTTACTATAACCTAAATATCATATGCACATCCAAATGTAGAGCAAATAAAATGAATTATACCTAAGAAATTTTTAGTTAATCTAGCATCATCACAAATTAATATCCCCATGATAGAAAATGTAGCTCAAAATGCAAAAAAACATTCAAATTTAAGATAGTAACATGAAATTAAGAGACAACATTATCTTTCAATAAACTATTTAGATAATATTTTTAGAATTCCTTAGTTGTATTAAATGCTCTCTTGTATACAATTTATCATAGTCTCCCCCTTTATAAAATGGTAACCTTTTCCTATTTATAGGAAACATAGGTGGTATACTAGTTATCTTTTCAAAATATCCATGTGTATGATAAGGACAATTATCCTTAATACAAATATTACAATGCAAAAGGATTTATATACCAATTTTGACAAAAGGACTAATATATGCTAATAGACTAGCATATATTACAAAAGATTATTATTTTATGTTACATTGGTGGGTCCCTTGGGTAACTACTTAAGGATGTTCTTCACCTTAGTATATTATTCTATGATTATCTCAAAGTCTAATAAGGGCTTCATCAAACAATCCTCTTCTTGACCTACCAATGTGTTAAATTAATTGTCATTCTTGGCTTTAAGTTCATAAATGCATTAGGCCTATACAATCTACTTTCTTGATGTAATGATGATATTAAGGACCTTATAATTATCCTTAATAGACTAGACTTGGTTTTATTTGATGTTCTATATGAAGGTACTGACCCTTTTCTTGAACTATTCATCATCCATTAGGCCTATGGCATTGGTCTTAGAAGGGTTTACCAATATTGTATTTAAGAGCTTCTCCATCCATGATATCAATCCGTTGTCCTCCTCCATGAAGCTATTGACACTGTCACACTAGTTGCTTAGGTCTAATATCTTATCTTTAATGACTCTTAAAAGGGCATGAAAATGCTTCAACTTGATGATCTTGACACTTTGGACTTATTCAACCCTTGAAATGTGACAAAGATGGACTTATTCAGTAGTTTTATTATATCCTCAAGGACTAGAAATGTAACCTATGATTCCATGTCTTTCTTCTCCTTCTCCAAGTTGATGATTATTTGTTTCATTCCCTAAATTCCATCCAATGTCATTTATAATTGGGAAACTACTAAACTTGCCACATCTTCTTGATTGATGGGATGTTCCCCTACTGCTTGCCCTTGTATAGGAGTTATGCCTACAAAAGGTTCCACCTTTCTAAAGTATAAATCCTTAGTACCAATGTTAGATTTCTCTATTATCACCATTTCAAACCCTATTGTCTTTGGATTATACATGATAGTGTCTACTAGTTCAAAGAGTTTGGGTGTCTCTGGGGTTTCAATCCTAGTTCCACTTGATGATCCTAAATCTTTTATTTTATTACCACTTTATGTGGATACTTGAACAATTATTCTTTCATCTTTCTCCTTCATGAGCTCCTTGATCTAGGGTTTGACATTGTCAAGGGGATCTCGACCTACAGAGTTGGTAATTGCCAATGAGTGTGATTGGGAAGGAACCTTTTAGAGTTTCCCATATATGAACTAGTTAGGAATGACAAGTCTATGTATGGGGAGCTCATCACTAAATAAATTCACTTTACTATTGGGATGGTTCCATGTCACCTTTGGTCTTTTGTAGGACCTAGGGATAAGGGCTAACTTAGCTTCCCTCTTATTTTGTGTGATAGGGACCAATTCCAATACCACTTCTTTTCCCTTATCTTCTTCACCTATTTGAGGTCTTTCAATTTATGCCACCTTAGCTATGGTTCCGACATCTTCTTTATCAGACCCACAGGTGTTTTCAAGTTCCTTGAAGAATTATTCCACCATCTCATATGGTTTTAGGGAAACCATATCAATGTGTTCCACTTTAAAATATGGTTTTAGAGGTTGGGATGATGATGAATGGCCTTCTCCTAGCCTTTCTTCTAGTTTTTTCTCACTAGGTCCTTGAATTTGGAGTGTTTATTTTTGTGGATAACTTGGAGGTGCACTAAAAGGTGAAGGTAATAGATGATACTACATGGGTTCATTTTCCATCTCTCCCCAACTATTTTCTCCTCTCTTTGTAGTCTGTGTTTAAGCTTGAAACCATGCTTCCTACACCTAGCAATGACTTCCTCAAATTTTGTAGCTTTGGTGTAAAAATGGTCATATGGACCAACCATATGCTCATAGGTTACTTTGGTTAGTTGATTTGATTGAAAATAAGGGACAACCTTGTTATTGGGGTCCCATTCCTTTACGTCATCCTTCTAAAATTAGAAGGCATCCCTATGTATGGACATGATGTCCTATTATTTTTATTCCTAGATCAAAGTTCTCCAAATCAATAATTTGAAGGGATGTATAATGTACTTCCTCTTCTCCCTGTAAAAAATATCAATTCCTTGGAAGATTTGGTGAGAAATTTATTGTTTAAACAACTTGAGGGGGACAAAGATAGGCAACATAAATGGTTGGGTCATGATCCCTTCTATTATAATAATGGTGCAATCTGGATATTACAAAATATCTCCCATGAGTTCAATATACTTCTTGACAAGAGGGTGTATCTTAGGCATGGGGTTCCTTGTGATGTTGTGAACCAATGTGGGATATATGTAGTCATAAATTAAATGCATATGATTCCTATACTTGAATATGTATAGCTTGGAGTATTGGTGGGATATATTGATTATACTATGAGAAACAATTCTTGATACCAATAATATGAATGGATGCCATTAATGAGTCCAATAAATAAGACATCATGGTAAATTGTTTGATTGTACTTTTCTTAATGCCATAAAATTGTATCGATAAGTAGATGATAATTAGCTCTCCAATAAGTGGAATTAGCTTCTCTTCCACCATGAAATATATGTATGAAACCCATCTAGGGTTAACATAGATTATGGTGGCTACCCTTAGAGCTCTGTATAATAGGGTCATAATGATCCTAATCACTTCTCTAGATTGAATGTTAGGGATTTTACCATCATGGCTCCTAGTTACATGAGTTCCTTGGATTAGTCAAGGTCTTAAGATAACATCTAGATTATGATGGGTAGTCCATTATTTGATGGAGGGGAGGTCTATGTGAGCTCTAGGGAGCTTGTAATAGCCTTTAAAAATACTAGGGTAATATAGGAAATTATTCTTAAACATTTTTATTCAATGATCCAATCATTTTATATTCTATAATAAATAAATAGGGGTGTAAGGATGTCAATGTAATGTAATACTTCAATTTTAGTAGAAACTTAGTGAAGACCTATCATTTAAATTACAACCAAGTCCTTAAACTTTCTCTTGGTGACTGCCAATCTTTGCTCACTAGATTATAGAGGTTGTAGCTGCTTAATTACAAAGAAAATCTTAGACCAATTATTCATGCCATTGGCTAATACTCCTATGTCTAATTTATTATCTCTAAAACACCTCCCTTCATGGTCTATAGACAAATACATGTCTACCTCTTCTTTCCACTATTGATTTTCCATGTCCATGATCTAAATTACCTTGGAATATGACTAGTCTTAATGGTCAAGATGACACTTTGAGCTTGATTAATGTAATTACATCCTTAATAGTCAAGTTTTGAGTCTTTAAGTTAATGTTTATGGATTTAATCTATTCTAGTAGGGTTCTTGAGGCATTAATGGTGAAGGTGATGGCTTTCATAAATGTATTCACGTCTTAAATCTTATTAATGGCACTACTTATGAAAATCCTATCTTTTTGAGCATGCCAAATCATAGGATTGTCCTTCAGTGGTTATATATCACTTACGTGGACCTCCTTAATCTTGTTCCCATGGCACTTCCATAAGAATCCCTTTGAGGAATAAGCATTGGATTTTAAATAAATCCTTTTATGTTGATCTATTGGATTATTATCCTAGGATGATTGTGAGCCTTTGATTAAGATCTATGAGGTCATTTTTGATTGGTCATTCATCTCTTAGATGACCTGATTATTCCAAGTGGCACATTTTGGATTCCTTTGGAAATGATAGGATGTGGTTCATCCATTTATCGATCTATCAGGTTATAGGGTCCTTGGTTGAAAATTCCACCTTTAATTCATGTCATTAGATCGAGATTAGTGATCCAATGAGAACCATCGATGTGAGGCCAAAGTTGATTAGTTGAGATGTCATCTATGGTTAAATTTTATGGTCTTAATAACATCAAATACATCCTCATGAATGTCAAATGATGAGAGTGTGACTCTCAAGTTTAAGTTCATGAGGTTCTTTTGGTTGAATGACAGGATGACACATACTATACTCTTAGTTAGGACTTTGAGGTTGACATAATCCATTAGATCAACTTAGGTGATGAACGTGAACCATTCATCATGAAAGAGGTATTCTCTAATTGGCTCAACTTCAGGGGATCTTTGATCTCATTCCATTGGATCAAGGTTAGTGAGTGAACATGGGTAGTTAGATCCTATAAGATGCATGCATATTAAGCTAGTCCATGATGCACATATGCTTAAGATGAGGGGTTAACCTTAGATTAATAGTTTTAAAAAACACTATGGTTTAAGTTTTAATGTGATAAGCCTAAGGTTTAAATGTTTAGAGGGTCCCTTTTTGGACTAAGGATAAAATTATGGACGGGGTTTATTTTGAAGGCCTTGTTAACATCAAATGGCATCCTCATGAATGTCAAATGATAAAAATGAGGACATAAACATAAATTCTATATAAAATTTTATAGTGAGCGAGGTTTAGCACATAGTTCATCTTAGGATGATCTCATGCCATTGGATCGAGCCTTGAAGGAAGTAAGGAGCATTAGATCTACATCAAAGTTAAGACATAAAATTAGAGTATGACATGTGTAGTGATTTAGACTAAAGTTTGGGATCCTTGAGGCATCATCTATGTTGAAAAAACACCAAGACATTTTAGGAATAAAACATAGGGTAAATAATAATAAGGTCTTAGTCTAGGATGAAAAGGGGGCTTATGGACATAACATTTAATGAGGTTAGGAGAGCTTTAAAAGGGGGAAGGAACATAAAAAGGGATTTAAGTATAATTTTATGTCAAGTTTTAGGTATGTTTAAAAAAATAACCAAGCCTTAATTTAAAATTAGACTTAGGGTCTTTTTAAAAGGACCAATTCCTACTAAATTTTCTCTCACAAAAAATTGAATTTAAACCATTGGGGTTTTTTTCTACAAAGGAACCCTTCCTTCATGAAACTTACACTTCAAAATCCAAGGGTAATAATAAATATGGTTAGCTTAAAATGATAATTAAACATGTAAGGAGCCATCCCTTTTTATTTGGATGATCTTCAAATTCTAAAAATAATAGCCTCTTGAAAGCTAGACTAAGATACAGATGTTTTGTAACATTTACAAGGGTCCCTATTTTGAAAAGAATAAAAAATGGGGTATGTTGGTCCTAATAACATGGTGACTCATAGGGTAAACATAAAATATGTTAGAAATAAGAAATTCTAGCTTAAACTGACACATAAGTCCTTTATATCTTTTGATCCACATATCATTACTTAGGTCAATTCAAGGTTGAAACAAGATTCAAATGTGTATAATTCAAATCTTCATGTCAAAGATTAAACATTCTATGTGTGTGATTTGATTCCACTTACTTTTTGTCATGAGAATTCAGAGAGCAACATCCAATTTCATATCCTTTTGGTCATTACATCTAACTTTGAGCATATTTAGATATTATTTTAGGAATAATTATTCTTATTTTAGGAGAGGCTTAGGCATATCTCCGCTACCAACTAGAAATCCATAGCGCTAATAGAGATAGCTTTGGCTTCAATCATGTCCTTAATCCACTTCTAGATAGGTATCCATATCCCCATTGGAGGTTACCTGAATCACATTTAGCTTTGCATCTTTTGATTTAGCATTAAGTCCCTTTTTGTGTCCTTTTACTTTTTAACAAAGATTGGGAGGTTGGATAGATAGGTTTAAGGATTTAGTCAAATGTTTTAGCATTAGGATAATCACCTTTAGCTTACACCTTAATTTTAGACAAGGATGTGTTTTAAGTATAAGCATGTATATGTCTTAGCTTTTGAACTCTCCTTCTATATACATGATTCTTCTTATAACAGAGCTTTGGTCTTAGGTAATGTTTTGGATTCTTGGGGGGGTGGGTAACTAATTTCCATGTGAGTATTTTTAAAGTCTCCATATTGTAACATAATGTTATATTACATCATTAGGTCCTTTTGAAAAAGGATTCATACCCTCACTTGAAATACTTGAATTTTGAGCAAGGATAGTCTATGAGACTTTATTAAAATAAAGGAGCACAACTAATTGGAAAGGAAAAAATGCAAAACAAATGGACAACAAGAAATAAAAAAATATAAGCAAATAAATATATATAAGCCAAGCAAGAAAACAAGATAAGAAAGGAAACTAACTAGCCTACCTACTCTAACTCTAAGCAATCTTACATATGTTATTCCATTAAGACCCCTAATGGAGTAGCAACAAAGTAATGCTTGAGGTATTTGCCATTGGTGGGAAATGTGAATTCTACTCCTTGAATATATTTTAGCTTGAAAGTGTTGTTTCTAAATGTCTCTACAATTTAGTATGGGCCATTCCACAATGGTGTTAAACATACCATGATTTCCCTTAGTTTATGATGCCTTGTCCCAAAGAAGGACTAGCTCTCTTTATCTAAACACTTTTACCTTAGATCTCTTATCAAACCCCATTTTCATAGTTTTTTGATGCCTACTAAATTCTATGAATGCCTTGTCTCTAGTATCCTCCATTTGAATGATGTCCAAAAACCTAGAATTGGCTAGATCTTAGATTTCTTCCATATACTCCCTCATCAATGCGAACATGGGTAACTTGAGAGTGATGTGAAAGATAATTTCTTAGCCATACATATATAGGAATGGTGAATCTTTGAGTGCTTACTTAATCCTTATTCTATCAGCCTACATTGCATACTTAAGGAGCTTATGCCATGTTATGGGCTTGTCTGCATCAAAGTTTCTAATGTCCTTCATAAGATTATTGTTGGTAGATTCAAAAACTACATTTCCTTAAGGATAATGATTGGAGTCAAACTTCAAAGATATGCCATTATCATAATCCCACTCAATAATTTCAATGGATATAAATGCATATCTATTGTCACAAACTAAGGAAACTAAGGTTCCAAATATGGTGCAAATATTTTCTTTTAGGAAGTTAATCACTTTCTCTATCCTACATTTTTTGGTGGATATAGCTTCAGTCCACCTTGTGAAATAATCTATAGTAGTTAAGACATAATTGTGGCCTTCAAATGAATTATGATTAATAACTCCTACAAAGTCTAATCCCCACTCTAAAAAAGGTTTATCCACCATCATAGGTTGTAAATGCATGGTTACCTTTGGATATTTTATGCTAAAAATATCACATGAGTGGCACTCTCACATATTTGTGAGCATACTTGAAAATGGTGGGATGATAGTACCTAGCCCTCAAGATATTATGGGCTATAGTTCTCCCTAGAGGATGTCCACTACCTAACTTTTCATGAAAATTAGGCATGATTTGAGAATCCTCTTCTTTGGACACACACCTTAAGTAGATCCATTCAAAGTTATTCCTATGTAGGACTCCATCTTTGATGAGGTAATGGGATGATTTGAGCCTTAAGGTTATCCTTTGTTCTTTGATGAGTCCTAGGGGAGAACTACCTCTAATGAGAAGATGTATTAAAGAGTCATACCATTTGTTGAGATGGAATTTTTATTGATCCACTTGCATGACATGAATTTTGAGATTAGCATTGGAAATCATCTAGACTAGGCCCTAACATTTCTCCAATTTGGTAATCTTCATCTCTATATCATACTCTTCTAGGATTACCATCCACTTAACTCATCTTCTCCAAGATCATTCTACCTTAACATAAGCTTTGTTGCTAGGTCTAGTAATATGGCATGAACCTTATTTCTAAGGATGTAATGCCTAAAATTTTTCACTACCTTCATCAGTATAGGCCTGATTATCAATCAAGGAATAGTTTACCTTTGCATTTTTGAAATTGGTGCTCATGAAGGCTATAGGGTGGTCATTTCCATCCACCTTTTAAGTTAATATTTTAGATATGGTGTGGTTAAAAGTAAATGAATACAAGTAAAAGTCCTTTGAGAAGTGAAGACTTATCAATACTGGGGATTGACTAATTACATTTTTGATGTTAGCAAAAGTTTTCTTGGATTATTCATGCCAATATATTTTAGCATCTTTATTAAACATATCATTCAGAGGTTTAAGCATCTTAGCAAGACTAAGATGAACTTCCTCATAAATTTAATTTTACCAAAGACTGACTTTAGTTCCTTTTAGATATTGGGTAGCTCAGTCTTGGAAATGGATTCCATCTCTCAGGATCTATGGAAATCCCTTCTTTTGTTATCACCCAATAATTTTCCTTTAGTGACACATAAGATGATTTTATTGGGGTTAAGAGATATACCATACTTATTTCACCTTTCAAGCACTTGATTTAGGTGCATGAAATGGTCCTCTCTTTTCTTGGAAAACATTGTAAGATCATCCATGTATATGATGATGCATTTTCCCACTATACCTTAGAAATAATGGTCCATGGCCCTCTAAAAGGTTCCTCCTACATTAATCAATCGAAATGGCATTCTTTTGTAATCATATGTTCCCTACTTGGTAGTGAAATTTATCTTCATCCTATCTTCCTGAGTAACAAGCACCTAGTTATATCTAGAAAATCCACCCAAAAAGGACATCATGGCCAATCCTTAAAAAACTTGGATGAATTAGTCAAGAAAATATAGTGGATATTTGTCATTTTTAGATGCTCTATTTAAATTTCTAAAGTATATGCACAATCTTATTTCCCCATTCTTCTTTTTGACTGGGACTAGGTTGGCAACCCAAGTGGAGTGCCTAATAAGAAACACAATCCTTGCATATGATAGCTTCTTGACCTATTTAAATATCATGGGTTATAAGATAGGGTTGATTGGCCTTTGTTTCTATTTTAAGGGTTTTCAACTCTCCTTGAGAGGTATAATATGAGTAATAACCCTTGGATCAAATATTTTTAAATCTTCATAGGACTAGGAAATTGCATATTTATACTTTGTAAGCAACTCTTTAGCCTTTCTATTTTCCATTTTAGTTCAAGCCTATACTATGTGTACTTGTTAGGGTTGATCATGTGAGTTGAGATCTACTACATGATAGTCCTTACCATTTACCTTGGGCACCTTAGGTGTTTTGGGAATCTTGTCATGATCAAATAACCTTTATAATGAGATCATCCATTTAGGTATCCTATTATCATTTAGTAGGATGATTTACCATTAAGATCCCTTTTAAAATAACTTTAATTAGATTTGTCAATGATGTGAGCTTTAAAGGCTCCATAATTAGTCAAGAAATCTAGAATTTTTTGATCATAATTGAATACTTGAAAGTGATTCAAATTGTTTGGGATTGAGGGGCATGGAACTAGATCAATACCAAAGTTAGGGGAGTCATGATTGGGAATAATGTTAGATACAATAGAGGCCAACTCATCATCAACTTTGTTTTCTTCCCTAGGGATAAACATGATGTTGAAATCATCAAAATATTCCATCAAGTCCCAAACTCTAAACTTGTACCTCTTAAGGTAAGATATCTTGCATTTGTACTTGCTCATTACTTTATTGACCACTAATTTATAATCCCCATAAAAAATAAGTTCCTTGGATTTATGATTAATAGAAAGTTACAATCCTAGAATGAGAGCTTCATACTCAACCAAATTATTAGTACATGGGTATTATAACCTATAGGATACATGATATTACTTTTCTAAAAGGTCTATCAATATAATACTAGGCCTTAATCTTGATTTTAACCTAACACCATCAACATAAAACTTCCATAGGCCAAGTATAGGAGGAGGATCTTTGGAACTAGGCTCTTTTGTAGTCTATAATGTGAAAACTCCTAGATCAGAGTCAAATAAGTTTACCATTGAAAACATTGTATTATGTTATCATGTGTCTCATCCTTGGTTCTCTTTCCACCCTTATTTGATTGGGCACACCTTTCTAAGGAAACCATAAGTGGGAAAAATTAGTAGAAATGTATCCATTCAAGGCCTTAGTCCATTCTCTACTAAAGAGTAATCCATAAGCACTAAGAATATCCACCACTTGTATGTCAATGAATTTCTAGAACCTTGGTTCATTAGCCAACTACATATGTACATTCAATAACTCCCCAATGACTTTAACTCTTGACTTGTCCAATTATGTGACCACCCTATCAGAATTGATTATGGTTAACCCAAGTTGTTCACATATCCCAAAAAGCATGATTCTAGTTGAGGATATAGAATCTAAAATCAAATTATGGACATTCTTCCTAAATATCCTAACTATAATAAAAAATGGTGAGGAATCTACTTTGGTTACTTGCATAATTACATTTGCATTATCACTCTTAGGAGGCTTCTTACATTTCTTAGACAAGGATTCCAAGAGTAACTCTATTTGTTCTATAATATGAGTTAGCTCATGTAGAGTAATATTAGCTTTGATCTTTTTCATATCTTCCATAATGTTGTAACTAGTTTTGCATGAAGGTTCAATATTAGGTTTGGAATAACTTCCCTTAGGTGGTTCAAGATCATTCCTTTATGTAGTGTGTGGAGGAGTCCTATAATTGTTAGGGGGGTTGAATTAATTAATGGATACTTTTTTATCTATTTACTAGAGGGTATGTCTTCAAGAATTGATGGAATTCTTGAATATCTTCAGGGATATTCTCAGGCTCATTATCCTCTTAGAAAGGGAATTGAAATGTCTCTACCATGTGCAGTTGGTTAGATGGATTTATTCCAAAATAACTAGTAGTAGTATCTATGTTTGGGACTACCTAAAATGTGTTGAGTTCTTCTTAAAAATATTCAAAGGCCTTAAAAAATTCAATGTAATCAATCTCACCTTATTTATAGGTACCATGCACATTACAATAGTCTAGCAAGGTAATATCAATGAGATTAATATCCATGGTATTCTTTGTAGAGGAAGGGTCATTAGCTTTAGTGTTGTAGAGACTATCATTCTAAAATCTATTTCTAGGTCTGTTCAACTTTTGGAAGGTAAATTTCATTTTAGAGTTGTCATTATCATTGCAAACTTGATTTTATAATTGCAAGAAATATGTGATGAGCTTATCGACCATCTTTAGTATAAATTCATTCTCATTCTTTAGGGTCTCAAAATTTTTGACTTGGTTATTTTAGTACCATTGACTAGTATTAAATCATTTTAGTCACTAGTTTGAGATCTAGTAGTACCTTGATAACTCAAGAAACCTAAGTTTTGATTAGGAGAAGCATGACTAGTAGGTAATATATTTAGGGTAGAGAGCTAGTTTAATGTTGAAGCATTTTGGTTATTGTTTGGGAAAAGGTTTAATGTAATAATCTAAGGATTAACATTTGGGATAAAATAATCCATCTATCCTTGAGGATACATTTGGTCACTAATTATCACTACTTTAGAATAATCTTGGTCCAATGTATTGATTGATGGGAAATCTCTTTTTAGAAACATAAAAGTCATGGGGTCTATTGCATCTTTGTAAACTTCTAGAGCTAAAGACTCATTAGGTTTATATGGATCCATGTTCTGACTAAACATTTTTTAGAACCTGGCATTAAAGTATCTAATGGGATCATTTGAATCTCTCTTAATGGTTGTAAATTGGTGATAAATGCAATAGGGGCTTATGACTTTCCCAAATTTATCAATAAAGATAGTGTCAAAATTATTTTGAGGTAATATAATTATCAGGCAAATTGAGGAACCATTCATATGTAGCATCTTTGAATGTAAAAGGAAATAATCTATAAGCTACATATTCATGGATGAAATTTAATAACCTTAAGATAACCTTCAAAGATTTAACATGTTATTTTGTAGTTGTAACACCAGTTGGACTAAATATTGGTAAGTACTTTTCAAGATTATAAGGTAAGTCATGAACTACACTTGGTAAATTGATGGGGGAAATTCAAGCCATGCCATATCTTGATGAAAATTACCAAGGGGATCTCCACCTATAAATCTAGTAATTACTAGTGAGTGTGATTGGGAAGGAGCCTTTTAGAGTTTCCCATTTATGAACTAGTTAGGAATGGCAGGTCTATGTATAGGGAACTCATCACTAAAAAATTCACTTCACTGGTGGGATGGGTCCATATCACCTTTGGTCTTTTGGAGGACCTAAAGACAAGGGCCAACTCAGCTTCCCTCTTTTTTTGTGTGACAAGGACCAATTTTAATGCCACTTATTTTCCATTCTCTTCCTCACCTATATGAGGTCCTTCAATTTGTGCCACCTCATTTATGGCTCCATCATCTTCTTTATTAGACCCATAGGTCTCTACAAGTTCCTTGAATAATTCTTCCACCATCTCATATTGTTCTAGGGCAACCATATCAATGTATTCCATTATAAAAGATGGTTTTGGAGGTTGGGTTAATGATGAAGGGCCTTCTCCTATCCTTTATTCCAATTTTTTCTCACTAATTCCTTGAATTTGGAGTGCTTATTATTGTGGCTGACTTGGATGTGCACTAGAAGTGGAAGGTAGTAGAAGATACTATAATGGGTTCATTTTCCATCTCTCCCCAACTAGTTTCTCATCTCTTTGAAGTCTGTGTTCAAGCTTGAAACCATGCTACTTGCACCTAACAAGGACTTCCTCAAAGTTTGTTGATTTGGTATAAGAATGGTCATATGGACCAACCTTGTGCTCATAGGTTACTTTGGTTAGTTTCTTTGATTAAAAATGAGGGACAACCTTGTTATTATGGTCCCATTCCTTTAGGCCATCCTTCTAAAATCAAAAGGAATCCTTATGTCTAGACATGATATCTAATTATTTCTAGTCCTAGATCAAGGTTCTCCTAATCAAGAATGGGAAGGGATGAAAATTCCCTTCCTCTTTTCCTTGTAAACATTATCAATTCATTAAAATATTTGGTGAATTTTTTTTTGCTCAGCCAACTTAAGGGGGATAAAGATAGGTAACCTAGATGGTTGGTTCATGATCCCTTCTATTTTGATAATGGTGCAATCTGGATAGTACCAAATATATCCCATGAGTTCAACATACTTCTTGAAAAGAGGGTACATCTTGGGCATGGGGTTCCTTGTGATGTTTTGAACTAATGTGGTATATATGTAGCCATAAATGAATATTATATGATTCTTATACTTGAAGATGTATAGCTTAGAGTAATTGTGGGATATAGTGATTTTGTTATGAGAGGACCAATTCTTGATACCAAGAATATGAGTGGATGCCATTAATGAATCTAATAGATAAGACATCATGGTGAATTTTTAGATTGTTCTTTTCTTAATGCCAAAAAATTATCTCCTAAGTGCATGCTAATCATCTCTCCAATAGGTGGAGTTATCTTATCTTCCACCATGAAAGGTATGTAGGAAACCCATCTAGGGTCAACATAGGTTGTGGTGGCTACCACTAAAGCTCTACATAATAGGGTCATAATGATCTTAATCCCTTCTCTAAATTGAATGATAGGGATTTTACCATCATTGTTCCTAGCTACATGAGTTATTGGATTAGCCATAGTCTTAGGATAACATCTAGATTATGTTGGGTAATTCATTCTTTGATGGAGGGGATGTCTATGTGAGCTCTAGGGAGCTTGTAGTAGCCTTCAAAAGGTACTAGGGAAATATAAACAATTCTTCATAACCCTTCTTCTTTGATGATCTAGTCATTATCTATTCTATAATCAATAAATAGGGGTGAAAGGATGTCAATGCAATGTAATACTAGGGTTTAAAAATAACTTGATGAAGACCTATCATTTGAATTGAAACAAGGTCCTTAAATTTTCTCTTGGTGACTACCACTCTTTACTCAGTAGATGATAGAGGTTGCAGGTCTTCAATTGAAAAGAAAATATCAAACCAATTCTTCATGCCATTGGCCAATGCTCTTATGTCCAATTTAGTATCTCTAAAGCACCTCCTTTCATGATATATAGATATATACATGTCTACCTCTTCTTTCCATGTTGCCTTGTCACTTTCATGATCTAAAATGACTTAGAATATGACTGGTCTTGATGCTCAGGATGACACTTTGAGCTCCCTTAATGTAATTATATCCTTAACAGTCATATTTTGAGGCTTTAAGTTGAGGTTTAGGGATTTAAGCTATTCTGGTAGGGTTCCTAAGGCTTTACTAGTGAAGGTGATAGCTTTCATAAATATATTCATGTTTTAGATCTTATGGATGACACCACTTACACAAATCCTATGGGCATGCAAAATCTTAGGATTGTCCTTTAGTGCTTACATGGTGCTTATGTGGACCTCCTTAAGCATGTTCCCATGGCACTCCCATATGAATCACTTTGAATATTATCCATTGGATTTTAAATAAAGAATTTTATGTCACTCTACTAGATTAAGATCCTAGGATAAATGTGAGCCTTTGATTAAGATCTCTAAGGCCTTTTCTTATTGGTCACTCAAATCCTAGATGACATGATTATGCCAATTGGCACATTCTAGATTCTTTTGGAAATGACTAGATGTGGTTCAACCATGTGTTGAGTTATCAAGCTTTTGGTTGAGCTATTAGGCTTTAGGATCCTTGTTTGAAAAATCCACCTTCACTTCTCACCATTGGAACAAGATCAATGATCGAGTGAGAACCATCAATGTGATGTTGAAGTTGATTGGTTGAGATGTTGGCTATGGTTAAATTTGATGGTCTTGATAATGTCAAAGATGTCTTCATGAACATCAAATGATAGGAGCATGATTATCAAATTTAAGCTCATGAGGTTCCTTTCACTAAATGATAACATGCCGCATGTCATGTTATTAATGCTCTTAGGAATTCAAGGCCAATGCAATCCATTAGATTAGGATAGGTGATGAATGTGAACTATTGATCATGATCTAAGAGGTCTTATCTGATTAGCTCAAATTTGGTGCATCTTTGATCATGTGCCATTGCATCAAATTCTTTGGGTGAACATGGGTAGTCAGATCCTATAAGATGCATAAACATTAAGTTAGTCTATGATGTGCATAGGCT
The DNA here is from genome assembly GCA_037957365.1 of Torreya grandis. Classification (NCBI taxonomy): domain Eukaryota; kingdom Viridiplantae; phylum Streptophyta; class Pinopsida; order Cupressales; family Taxaceae; genus Torreya; species Torreya grandis. Next base: position 1,284,644 of record JARHVA010005146.1, read on the forward strand.
TAATATAAGGGGTTAACCTTAGATTAATAGTATTAAAAAACACTATGGTCTAAGTTTTAATATGATAATCCTAAGGTTTAAACAATTAGAAGGTCCACTTTTGAACTAAGGATAAAAGTTTAAATGGGGTTTATTTTGAAGGCCTCGCTAATGTCAAAAGGCATCCTCATGAATTTCAAATGATGGGAGTGAGGTCAACAAAATAAATTCCATAAAAACTTTTATATTAAGTGGGGTTTAGCACATTGTTCATCTTAGGATGATCTCATGCCATTGAATCAGGCCTTTGAGGAAGTGAGGACTATTAGATCTACATCCAAGTTAAGAAATTAAATTAGTACATGACACATGTAGTGATTTAGACTAAACTATAGGATCCTTGAGGCATCATCCATGGTGAATAAACACCAAGACATTTTATGATTAAAACTTAGGCTAAATGTTGATAAGGTCTTACTATAGGATGAAAAGGGGCATTATGGACATAAAATTTAATGAGGTTAGGATATATTTAAAAGTGGGAAGGAACATAAAAGGGGACTAAAGTATAGATTTATGTCAAGGTTCAGGCATGTTTAAAAACATAACCGAGCCTTAATGTAAAATTAGACTTAGGGTCTTTTTAAAAGGACCAATGCTCACTAAATTTTCTCTTAAGAAAATTTGAATTTGAATTTTCCCTTAGCCATAATATATTGAAATCCAAAATCAAGAGCCATCTAGACACCCCATAAAGCTATTAAGGCTTCTAATTCATGATTCAATTGAACACCCATACATGTTTCAAGACACCCCATCAAAGTTAATGTTGATCCAACTATGAGGAGGAACCAACCATCTCACATTTTTCATGGGGATAATATTGGGATCCACTTTAGGTTTGTTATCTAATGTTATTCTAGTTTCTTTTTAAATTTTATTATGAAAATGTTTTATATTTCTATCTATTGAGTGTTTGAGACCAACCCATGGGTCATGGGATGTTTGGAAATATCTAAGTGACCATGCAACCTTATATAAGTTTAGTAATCTCACATTTTATCAAGATGCTCTTATTAGGTGTAGTTTAATTGATTTTATTATGAAATGAGGTTGTTCTAAAATTCAACTATATCATTAAGAATTAGCAACCTATAAGATGTAAAATGCAAAAGACTAACTTAAAACATTTTATTGGGCTAAATTGGAGGTTCACTCTTTAGTATTCTAAATATTAACTATACCTCCTAATCTTTCATCACTCTTAGAGTAGTCACTTATTAAGAGTTATTTAGAGGGATTCTCAGTTCTTCATACTATCTTAATGATAACTAAAATCCAAGTTTAAGGTAAGAATTATGAAAGTAAAACACCATAGGAAAAAATAACAAAACCAAAAAAAATCAAACTAGTCTAATATATACATTACCACCCTTATTGAGTTACTCTTAAATCACACTAGAGGGGAAGTTGAGAATTAATTCTTTAGGAAATATCAATTTAATGGTAGTGGGAGGATGTTACCTTTAGGTCTATAAGATAAAAAGTGTTCTATTTGAGTAGCACATCTATCTATTAAGCGCCAATCCATATGGGATAGAACTTGGTGTACTAGCCCATTTTATCATGAAATTTATCCCATATTAGCATTAGATCATAATCCTAAGGGATTTAACATTCGAACTTTTATCAAACCATTAATTGATAGTTCTTTTATTTTTTTTTAAGTTGAGTAAGGCTTCATCTAGGGCTTCTTCCAACTAAACAATGTCTAAGAGCCTAGAGTTCATTTTGTCATCATGTTCCATTTATTGATGCATGAACTTGTATGAAAGTAGAAAAAATGAAATTGGTAGAATGAGCTCAAGTATATAGAATATTAGGAATGGATATCTATTAACCACTTGTTTATATTTTGTGTAGTCATCCCATAGAGAAAATTTTAGCAGTGAATTCCATTCCCAATGTTTCTTTTATGTAGATTTCTTGATGGCATCAATCAGGTTTTTTTAGTAAATTATATCAATCCATTCCATTATAAGTAGTTATTAGATGAAAATTTCAAGGTGATCCATTCATCATAACCCCATTAAATAAACTTCATGGATTATAATGTGGGACCATTATCACACAATAATGAAATTAGGGTTGCAAATTAAGTGGTTATATTATTTTCCATGAATTTGATGAGTTTAGTGGAGGTGATTTTTTAGTTTTAACTACCTTAGTACATCTTATGTAATAATATATGTATGTGAGAAACAACTTATGGCCTACTAAGGAGTTGGTGTTTATAACCCCAAAAAAGTCTAGTCTCTATTTGATTAATGGTGTTACTTATATAAATTGATGCAATAACATTATGGCATGGTTATTTATTCTAAAAAAGGTTTGACACTGATAACATAAATTTATGTGAGAAAGACTATCCTTTAATAAATTACATTAGTACTATCTTTATTTTAGTATCTTATGTATCATTACATTTATTTTTCAGATGGGTAGTGCCTATATTTTTAATGAAATTGGCTATTACTTATTTGGAATAATCTTTTGATAAACATATAATAGATTTGACCTCATGATTCATCCTAAAGATAACTCATTTATACAAAATATTTTTATAATTTATCAGTTAATGACACTTTCTATCTTATAGGAACCCAATGAGTCTTAATATATTTATGTGAATGCTTTAAAGGGTGCATCAAGAAAGAGGTGGGTAGACCATTAGTGCTTCATAGGATTGTTTTCCTTTATTACCACTTGCTATATACATACACATATCTGAAGAACATTCCCCTAAGATTTGCCTCCTATTTTCACCCTCCTTTATCCATTTTCCACCTTCATTATCCCTTACCTAGCCCAAGACACTTTTTGATGGTTTAAATTACACTATCATCCTCATCAACCTTATACTATAATTGATAAAAATTACTAGGGTCTAGGTCAGCCCCTAGCCAACCTATACTGTGACCTAATTTATTTTTGTCAATAATGATAATAGGTCGACTGAGCCAACCTTATCAGCTAAATTTTTTAGAAAGGACTAGGGTTAGATCCACCTATATAAAAAAAATTATTTCATCATTTTTAAGAGAAGAGAAGAGGAAGAGATATATCTTGTGCATCTTCTTATCCACCATTATACTTGAGGAGTATAGCTTAGGGTTTCATAATTTCTTTATAGATAAAAAATATTGTCTTGTGGAGAAGTCTTTTGGATGCATTTATAGGTTATGTAACCTAGAGCTGGTTTATTCTTGTCATCCTTACATACCATCATAAAATCTTACAATAACCTTGGCCAAGGGTAAGATTGAGACTCAATGGGTTTGTTTTCAAAGTGAAGTATTCCTAACTTTTCTCCTCCTTTGCAAGAGTAGATAAATATGCATTTGTACTTCTATCCCATGTATTAGTATTTTATATACATTGATGTGAGTATATGTTTTATATGCAACTATTCTCAATCAAGTAATTGATAACTATTTAATAGTAATTAATTCATATTTAAATTTTAAGTCATTTGTATGCTTAGACTAACTCATATAGCCTACATAGGTGGTTTTTAAAATTACCATTTAGTTCCACTATTTTACTATTTTACACACACTACCAAATCACATAACATTTAAAATGCATTTAAACACTTGTCTTTCTAAGGCTTACCAACTTGGATTCCATATCCAAGGAGGATGTTGACTTGATTTATGATCAAGTTTAAATACATGTTTAATGGTATATATTGAAAAATCACCTAAAACCCTTATAATTATGGGATTTTGAAGTGAGGGGGTTTCCTTGATAGTAAGATAGTAACATTTCCAATATAAATCCCTTTCAAACCAAATAACCTAAAACCATCCATTTATTACTTTTATATTTCCCTATTTAAACCAACTCTCCCATCACATTTAAATAAACACTTTCTAATAATTTAATAACACTTAGCATGATCACTTAGTTAACATTTACTTTTTATTTGATTACTTTCTCTATGATTGTTGTGTATCTTATTGCAAGAACTTACATTGGCCAGTGTTGGTACAAGGTTTTGTGTTGTGTACCCCAATTGGATCACTCACATTACTCAAATTATCTATGTGTTTGATTTCATTATTTCATTAATTATATTGTGAAAAATCTCCCTATTTTATCACACTATCATTCTAGTCGATACATTATCTTACAAACTATATTTTCCCCATTAGTAGTACATAGTCAACCTCTATGACTATGTATACTTCTTATCCTAATTTATCCCCTTATCTATAATATAGATTCAACCTATATGATTCTATATTTTCTATCCTTACTAGCTTATTGTACATAGTTGACTTGTATGAATATGTATCCTTTTTGCTAACCTTTATGTTTGTATCATCTTAGTCTTCATTAACCTTTATCTATCATCATGAACTACCTATTTTAGGACAACATTAATCTAAACTAAATAAATATTATAAGCCTTACCCATCCCAATATCTTTTCCCATAAACAACTTGTGGCTCCTACTCTTGATGAAAGTAATGTGCATGTGTCCACTCACACTAGAAACTATGGGACCCCTCCCAATACATCTTCAATTCATAATCCTCTTTTGTCCTTACAAGATCAACCTAAATTAAAGTATACTCAAGAAATGGTTTTCTTAATTAATTAATTTCCTCAACATTGAGGAAAACACCCTTCTACTATTTATCACCTTATGATAAGTGGTCAAAAAAAAGAACCACATTCACCTTCCCCCATATTCTCACATGGATTTGGGGCTAATAGCTTTTTTTCCTCTCAATATATTCCTTCTCTTTTAATCTGTTATCATACTATGACCTCTTATCTCTTGATTTATTCTACCTTAATGCCAAGTATATATATTAACAAGATAGGTTCAATATCTAGTGGGCCTTTTCTAAAACCCACTCTTCTTAATTATTCCACTAGTGTATCATTTGGTATCCATGTTAATCATGCCACTAGGTATCCTTCTTATAATCTTTCTACTATCACATCTTCTACAACCCTATAAAATCACACTACTAGTGCCTACTTTAATAATAATTACTTTTAATTTACTAATATAACACATGCCACCACTCATAGTGGTACCCAAGCCACTAATACCAACACTAATGCTTCACATGTTATGAATAACACCATGCAAACCCATCAAATTTTATTTGAAACTCTTAAACAAATGTAATATTTCCAAGATAATAATGTCAGCCAAATTGTGCAAATGAAAAATCATCTTATCCATCTCAAAAATCACACTCAAGAGTCTTTATGGGGAGTGCACAAACAAAATTAACCCCACCTCCTCTTCAAAATTCTGATGGCAATCTTATCCCTTAACCTCCTTTTGTTGAAAAAATAATCAAACACCTAAAAAATAAATCTCTTACACCTAAAATTGATGACATATATATATATATATATATATATATATATATATATATATATATATATATATATATATATATATATATGAGGTATCACCCCTACCATTATTTATAATGAGTTAAACGATCCTACCCTACACTAAAAAACATTTAAAAATATATACAAAGACTAGGTCAAGCTAAACACTTTTATTAAAACAAATATATTAGTAAAAGATCTATTTGGATATGCTTTAGATTTGTATAACCAACTCAAATCTTATATCATCACTGGTTTGGAAGATCTAGTTAGTGTTTGAGTATAAGAATTTCAAATTACTAATCTCCCTAAAAATACTTTGGCTCATTTTATCAATTGCAAGAAACTTGAGATGAAAACTGCTCAAGATTTTATCAAATAGTGGAAAACATTCTTTAATAAATGTGAACACAACATGATAGATGATAACCTATTTTATATATTCACCAATATTCTCTATCCTAAGATGTAATATCAGGTATAAAATCTCTATCCATAATCTTTGGAAGAGGCCATTGACCAAACCAACAATCAAGATTTTCTCATGCATAAATTTAATTCATCCCAACCTTCTATGGGTAATTTTATGCTCACCAAAAATAAAAATCATAATTTTACTAATGATGGTGTGACTAATTCCTATGATACCATTCATAATATTCAAGCTAGTGTTTTGATTAGGATCTAGAATAATATTCCCCTTTAAACTACATCCCTAATCCTAATTTTTATTCCACAATTATAATCAATATTCATAATCATTTATCCTTATCATAAATCCAAAATCATCTACCAAGGACTCTTCCATAAGAACCTATTCCTACTCACCCTATGAAATCATGTTATGATCCAAATAAATTATGTTGGTTTCATGCTAGTTTAGATAATTCTCATGAGACTTATAGGTAATTGTGTAACATAGCTATGGATATACTTATTGGTCCAAATTTTAACCATTATTCCCTCATTCATAAATGTCAAAATGGCTATTAAATTGCCTTAAAATATCATAAAACATAAATAAAATTGTAAGCTTTGAACTAGGCTAATGCTCATCTAACTATCTACAAAGACCTTCTTCCAAATCACTAATATAACATTGATAAGACTATTCATACCAATAACATTATAGTCTTATAGACCCAACTCCCAGAGAGAATTTGGTCAATATGACTAATATATGAATGGTATTTCCCTTCATTATTTCTCAACCCATCCACACACACCAATAATATCACACTTTTTATTTTATCCAAGATTATTTCCCCACCCACCTAATAGAGTTGGGGCAAGAAGACCTTATCTCTTTTTATGAACCAATTCCAACACCTCCATTGTATAACACTTCTCATACCATTTCTATAACTTCTCTAACATATTCAATCATTAACAATGATACTCAACCTTATACTACCATTCCATCAAATCTATCTCAAACCAAACTATATTAACTACCTCATCTCCTCATGATAGTAAAATAACTTTTCCCCAAATTAAAAATCCCACATCTTATAAACATAAATTGACATGCACTTCTAATCCAAATTTTGAGGAAATTCTCCAACATATGCAACTCTTTCCAACAAACCTATTATGGGTTATGATGAATGGGATCCTATCTCAAAGCTTACTAATGTCCCATCTCAAATCACATTTTTCAAACTTATATAGACTTTTCTGTGTCATCATAATCATCTTATTTAGTTCATATTTGAAATTAACATCTTTTTTCCTCCCCTAACAAGACATGAATCTATCTTATCTGGATCATAAGATATCATTTTATAATAATGTGAATATATGTCTATACACATTGATGAAACCATGTACACTTCTCTTTCCCTCAAATTCCCCATTACTTCTATGGTTCCTGATCAGATTCTAATTCATGTAGATGATCCTCCCATCTTTATCAGTGTCTAAGTTGGTGATATCTAAGTCAATCATGCCTTGATTAATGAGGGTTCAAGTAATTATGTTTCCTCTCTATATTTTATTAAACCCTTAATACTCTGAATGTTAATTACATTCCTTAGGTTGTGTGTGGCTCCATATCACCATCCCACCTATCACCATTCAAGTGATGGTTATGATATTAAATTTTCTTCTCTTTTATAACATCTTTATTGGTAGGCCATGAACTCATTGCATGAGGGTCATTACCTCTTTTACCTACCAATGCATCAAGTTCCATCAAAATGTTGAAATATATAGGATTCAAGGTGACACTAACCCTTAGAATTAAAAAAAAGTCTAAGACCATTATGTATTCAAAATTCTAACCCTTTAACCTTTGTCAAGTATTCTATTCCATGAATACTAATGATTTAACTTCTCTATTAACTCTAAGTGAGGTTTCCATGATCACCCTAAACTCATCAAGAAAAAACTACCTAAACTCTTAGATTTAGATGATGATGAGCTTGATGAGATCAATATCAAGATAAAAAAAATCGATTTCTCTCTTGATCTCATTTCTTAGCTTCCACCTTCTCTAAAGATTCATTCCTTTCAAATATTTAGTGATGATATACCTATAGTCTTAACTAAAACTCAGCACTCTATTCATCATGCCACCTCTAATGAAAAGATCATCCCTACTTATAAAATTTATTTTCATACACCTAACTATAATGATGTTTATACTTAGATGACCCATTCCTAGGAAGTCTTGTTCATGCTCAAGATGCTAAAATAATTTTTTATAGTTATTCTTTATTTAAATATTTATGTTTATATTATCACATTATATCCTATATAGTTCCTAATTTTAGTAGTTTTCCTCTTTTTGGTAAGGTAGAAATGGTACACACAGCTCTATTTCTAAATATCCTCATAGGATCATGATAATACGAGTCCCAATCACTTAACTAGATACCAAGACCCCTATAATTAGCTTACCCATGAGATGCTTGCTACTATACTTCAACCATCTATACATCCTACCCTTTCCTCAAATGATCCTAGTCTAGATCATATTCCCACTCCCTCTCTATCTAAGTTGCTTCTTGGTTTTGATCTTATTTCTCCTTTACTTGAGCCTCATCCAATCTCTTCATCAAACCCTCCATTTTTTGATGGTTTTCTCCATTTAGCTTAACTTTCTCCTTTGCCTAATGAATTGGTCGATCAGCCATATTATGATATTCATAGAGTTATCAATCATTAGACTTGAGATTGTTCACTATACCAGCCTTCACTAGATTCTATTTTCACTCCTCTTTTGGTACTCCCATAAAGTCTAATAACAAGGGTATCTATTTCTTCTATATAATATATAATAATTACTCCATGCATTGTCATAAGCTTTAATAATATATAGAAACCTTGCATCCTACTCTTCCTTATCCTACATATAAGGCTATACTTCCCCAAAAAGTATCACCTGAATATATTACCAAATATGGAGAGGTATATTGTTTATGGAACCAATGAAGTACACATCAAATTAATCATCTTTATATCATTTAGAACCATCTCAAGGATCACCTTATAATTATCCATGTGCTTACTAACCCTCCTTCCATAGGCCTTCCTCACAAGAAGGATCCTCCGTCTTCCCCCATGGTTCCTCCTTCATCTATGGCCCCTTCTCCACTGGTGACTCCTCCATCTCTCTTATAGTCTACCCTTATTCCTTCTCCTAAGTATCCAATACATGATGGATCTCATGATCATGATCCCTCATGCATGCCTATATTTTATGTCAAGGAGATTCAATGAGAATTATTTTCTTAGCTTTCTCTGAAGATCGATGAGACCCTCACTATCTTTAGTATTTAGATTCACAAAGACTTATAAGATGTTATGGAAAATGTTTGTGGATAAATATACTAGTATTTATAAACAAAAAATTATGTTTCTTAATTTATTTCTTCAATTTTCATTCGATGTATGCTCTAAATTTACACTTATATATTTGATATCATTTGACATTGTGTTAAATTGTTTTTTTATCTGACAGGGTTATTTATGTTTCACACTACATGTTGTCTATGGTTTCATTTCATTCCTTATGTTCTCTTAAGGATTTATTTTCATGATTATATTATATTTATCTATATTTTCACTAATTTCCATGCATATATTTTTATTTTCTCATGATTATTTTATACCTTGTCTCTATAACATGGATATTCATTATTATGACTTGCTTATATAAACCTTACTCCCCTTAGTCATCCCTTATTTACCATGTGATTAGTTAGGAAACAATTCATCTCATTATAATCTTATTTTACTATTACATCTTTGATCTCCCTTTTTTCCCCTTATTTATTTTTTCAAAATAAGCATACACATGGTTGAAACTTGAGATAACATGTTAGTTCATAGATAAGCTTAAGTGTTTTTAGTCAGTCATGCCTTTGGAGAGTTAGCTTCCTTTATCCAAAGTATAAAGCTCATTTTTGTGTACTAATTTGTCTATAATGGTTGGTCATTCCAATTCTATATGAAGGAGGAATATTAAAATCCATAAAAATTCAAAAGCCAAATCATTTTAACAAAAGGCAACATTTGAAAATTTAAAAGTCAAATTACACTAAAAGATGTGATTCTAAGCACATATCGTTTTTATAATCAAATATCAAGCTCCATTTTTTTCATCATGATAGATTAAAGGTCCATTGGGGTGTAGTAGGCTAGTAGATTGGAAAGGAGAATACAAACTATCTCAGTGCTAGCTACTTTCTCATGCAAACATCGAATCTTCGTAGTAGACTAATGACTTTGTAAGATGTCCTGAGGAATGGGAAACATGTTTTGGGAAGGTCAGTCTATTTTAATTTCTTTTTTCAAAATAACCAAAATGATTTTATATTAGTATCTCACTTATCTAACACACAACTTTGTTCTTATAGTGAATAGGTCTTATTTGTATATTAATGGTCACTAGTCACTTAGTGTATTTCTATGTCCTTAGTATGCCTCATATTTCCTAAGGTCTTCTCATAGATGATTACATTATGCCTATTACATTCCCTATTTAATTTCACACAATACTAATATTTACCTTTGAGAAATATTGTTTTATTTACTGATCACTCCTCCTAATGATTCCATTTGTGAGTTGTAGGGTAATGCCATGGATAGGACCAAACACTCCTAAAAAATTACCAAATTACCATTCCAAACATCCTCTTTAACATATTTTTTAAATTTTTTTATACCTCACTAGTGTTTCCTTTGTGAATTTTAGTGTAAGTCTATGGATAGGAACTAGCCTTCCTCACAAAAATTTCAAATACCCAAGTCACAATGAAATTACATATTAAAATTGGTATAAGTTGTGATTGACTATGAGTTACATGTCATTGACATACTTACCATATTAATATAGTATGTTTTATGATTACTTCATTGATATTTCACTTTTATCCTCTTATTTTTTGATTACATATAAGAATACAACCATTTTTCTTAAATTTTTCATACTTCCCATCTTGAATTAGCATGATCAATTTAAGTTCATTTCTCTAATTTTGTTTCTCTTTTATATTTACCAATGTGGTTTGGTATGATTGATTGACTTAATTACTTTTTTTCTATAACATTTGTCTCTTATGTGCTTTCTATTTTATTACATTAATTTCATACTTCCCAATGTGATAATACTTGTTTTAATTTAGTTCCAATCTTTTTCATGGTTTAAAAACATTTTTTATCTCTTTTTACCATCTTCAATTTATTATACTTAGTCATATTTTGTTATTACACATTTCCCATAATGATATATTGTGTAGTACATTTATTTATGATTAATTATACTTTTATAAGTCATTTTTGCCTTTTTATTTTTAACCATATAGGTATATCACATAATACTAGAAAATAAAAAACTCCACATATATTTTCCATAACATATACAACAATAGACAAATACATGTGATAGAATGAAATATATCTATGCATCAACAACCACAACCAAATACAACCCATGAGATAAAATCCATCTAAAAAAATCAATATATTGGAACACATGGACCTCACTAATACTCTCCTCTAGCCCATTTTCTTCATGTTTAGGAAAATCCATAGTTTTGAGCACCATGGTTGTGCTAGGGGTTATACCCAAGTTTGATGATTATGGGTGATTTGAAACCATCTCATAGTCCTCAATTTTTCTCTATAAGATCTCAAAGGCATTATATAACTCTATACATTTAAGATCCTCATGTACATCCATGTTATGTAATCAATAATATCTAGGTAGAGCTATCTCATAGATGTTGACTTTAGGTAGCGTATTAGGGGAGGGCTCTAGCTGACTATTGGGATGATTATATTTTTATATTTGGTAGGTGAAGTTCTTATTTGAAATCTCATCATTTAAGCTACCCATTTTAATTTTTAGACCCAATAACTTATTAATTAATTTTTGTATGATTAAATAGATGTAAATCAACTCATTTTTAGTAGAATCCTAAGTTATAATAAACCTAGGTGAACTTTGAATTCGTTCTTATCTAGTAGAGTGTCATCTAGGTGAAATAATATAGTGACATTTACCTATTTGAATTCATTCAATATCATCTTATTTATTTATTATAGGTGATACACTACCATATATTCCATATTCATCCATTATTTAATAGTATCCCTCATGTTCTTGATGCATGTTTGATAGAGGCTCAAGTCTAAAATAAGCATGAGCATCAATTCTAGGAACATGCCTTTATTTAGGATCATTACCAGCTTCTTACACTTACTTTCCACCATGATAATCCTTTTTAGATACACTTGGTCCATTTTAATATGTGCCTTGTTATTCACTATAATTTTGAAAAGCTTCAAGAGGGCATCCTTGTCTTGTTTGATTAGCTACATAGAGAAGGAGCTCTTTACTTACACTTATAGGTTTTAGACCCACTCATGCATGTCCTCTATTAGATTTTTAAGTATATCATACTTATATTATGTCACTCAAACTAGGTCTTCATTCACTTTATCTTCTCATATGGATGTCCTCACTTTGGTGAAGGAGAAGAGGTCTTATTAAGTTTTCTAGATCACTGGGTTCCCCTCCTAGATAAATTTTGAGTAAGGATTATACTTATGGTGTGTTTGAGTTTTAATTTCACATTGAGGTTACCTTTTTGAGTCACATAAGGTGCCCATGATAGTGTATCTATACCCAAGGTTGAGGGATGTTATAGTGGTTTGATGAAGATGGGTATGATAGGTTGAGGTTGTGGTAGAGGGGAAATGACTGAAGTAGGTGGGATGAAAGAGGAGATAAATTGAGGATGGGAAGGCATGGGTATAAAAGGATGTAAGATGAATGGGGAGGAAAAATATAAAATATATGATTTTTATTGGATTTAGGTAAAATTTACCTATGGGGTGATGACTCTTGAGAAAGGAACATTTAGTAGAAAGGATTAAATTGGCTAGTTAAAATTCAAATCTTTCAGAACCTAGGATGATAGAAAAGGGAGGTATGGGAATGATATAGTGAGCCATAATAGGTGGTTAATGAGTGTTAGTGGGAGTAATTGGGACTTGAATATAAGTATAATAATGAATGGCCTTCTAATTCTTTTAGGGCCTCTTGTGTGGATCTAATTTAGCTATTGTAGTGGAGGGACTAAGGGTGGTAGAGGCTAGATAGACCAATTGAGGATCCTTAAACATAGTTAGAAGGGATGATGTAATCTATTTAGATTAATGATATATGTATATTATTACACTTTTTATTTCATTTATAGTTGTACTTTTTGGGGATGGGGCACCTACAAGTATCTAGACTTATAGAATGAATAATATGGGCACCATAGAGATCCCTAATTATAGGATGGATGATGAAAATGAAAATGAGGAGCTGAGTATTTTGTGTAGGTTTAAGATAAAAGGAACTTATATAAGTTTTGGATGGGGTGAAATGGGAAAAAGGGGAGGTACCACTTGATTGGACTACTAGGGAATTGGGAAAATAGGTGGTATGAGAGGCTATTAGAGAGTGGATAGAGTGGATAGACTACTAGCCCCTCTTATAAATTATATATTAGATACTACTAATGTTTAACCTAAGTGTTTTATTCCTAAGGTCAAGCCTCTTAGAGTTGAGCTATTTGGCGCTGAGTCACCAAGGGTTGAACTACCTAAGTTTAAGATGCTTGAACCATAAGAGGTGGTGGATATAGAGATAAGGGATAAGGATTATGAGCTCAAGGAGGAGAAGGTGTTTTTGATCCATATTTAATTATCCAAACAATCTAGGAGGATTTTATTTAACATCCTCATCAAGTTGAGATGACATGAAAGAGATAACGCTAGCCCAAATAGATGGCTCGAGCTGAGCCTACTTTCCTTTATTATTCTTCCTTGAAATAATTAAATAAAATACATCATGATAATTAAATAGGATCATATAGATATCATCTTATCAATTATTTTGGTGGCCATAATTGATTTTCAAATAGGTCTAGTACTTTGTTATGTGAGTATGAATGACACTGTATGGGTCCCAGTCCTGATGCTCATCTCTACCCAATGCAAAGGATTATCTTTTAGCTATAATATTATATATATGGGGAAGTTAAAATATACATAGTGTTTTATGGTGATTTTTATGGGTGGGAAGGCCTTCTATCAGTGGTTAATGTATCACTTAAAGCTACCCTCCATTACCTGATACACTATTTCTTGCTTGGCTAGTAAGTCTAAGACTTGATAGGGTAGGTGGAGGGGACCCTTGAGAGTTCATACCAACCTAATAATTTTATCCTTTCCATAGTAATAATAATCCCTAAATTGAAAAATAGATTCTATAATATCTTTCAATACCTGATTCATGGGTACCTCATTGATGACCGTGTAAACCACTGAGTACAAAGACTAAAAAATGTTCCCAATGTAGCTATTATAATGGTGGCCATATAACTTGTAAAAAATACATGGACCACCACACCTTTGGTAACTCATGCTAGAAAGGCAAAAAATTTAAAAGTTACCCCCTAGGCATCTCCCATTACCTTGATCATATTGAAATTGATCACCCCTCTAAGGTTTGGGACTTTCTCACTTTGGGGTATAATTTGGATTAAGGGGATCCATAAAATGTTGTAGTCACTCTCCCTAAACAATTGATCAAATAGTATCATCTTAATATAAATTCCCTCCTTAAAGGTGCAAATTATGTATGGATTCACATCCATATTATTCACCCATTTTATATTAGTGTTGACTACCTAATCCTTCAATACATCACAAATCTAGTAAGAGTTGGCCCTAGTGGTCACCACATTTGATTCATAGGTGATTATTTACTCTAAGAGGTTATATTAGGCTTTAAAGGTGCCTCCTAGAATATATGTGATTTGACGCTAAGAAATCATAGAGTAGACTAAGTCATGGGCACCATTTTATATTTGATTAGTCATGAGAAATAGTTTTCCAAAAAATTAGACATAAGGTAAGACATGTTGCTTAGTCATGGATCAATGTAGACTGCACTTATCATATGCCCTAAGGGCATTATTGAACTTGGCTCATATTTATCATCACTACTGGATGATTTGGGCACCATGTCAATAGCTTTTAACACCTTGTTGTAGTGTTTGAAATGTATCAAGCCATCTGGGAAAGTTATATCTCAGTACTCTAGATTGATTTTAGGGATAGAGGATGAGGTGACCATTTTAGTTGGGATGGAAATATGTACTTTTGAGCCTTGACCATAGGGGAAACATGAAGGGAACTAGTAGGCATAGAAAGTGAGGAGTAGATTTTAGGAATCCAAGAAAAATAATGGCTAATGAGTTCACCTCAGGAACTTATAAAGGTCTACATACATATCCTACATTCATGAGATTTGACATATACTATGTTTGAATTCAAATTCAAGTTGGGGGCTTGATATTCACATTTATTTGATAATTTGGACATAAAATTATAAATCATGATCACTCACCACCTACTAGATTTAATGATCATGTGACACTTTATAATGTCTAATTATGGCCCAATTTACCATCTAATCTATGTTTGAATCTGGTAAGCACATAGACATATCATCTTTAAGTCTTCCTAGATAGTTATTGTTTGGTTCCATGTGTTCCTTAATAACTAGTTCATGTTACAATGGCCACCACCCTATGTATGACCTAGTGTTTTCCCTTTATATGATTTGGAGAATAAAATGCTAGCTATAGGGTGCATGGCGTCATTTTATTGTTGGCCTTTGGGACCTTCTTACCAATCTATATAAAAATACCATGTGTTATGAGGTGATAAGTCAAGATCCCCTACATTATGACATATATATCAAGAATGGGGGATCGACAAGCCTAAGAATAAACCAAAGGGTGCTATTTCATTTTGTCAAGCTCTCTTACACTCTAACATATCTATTGGGTTTATGAGACTAACATGTCTGACATTTGGGTGAGCCAATTGGTTGTATCCTAGTAACCCTAACCATCAAGCCATGAAATGCTCCTTCATTTGGTCAATATTTCTTGGGCTTTAACATCTCTATAAGATCTAAGAGAATGGCCATTCTAATAATGAGGTGTCTTAATTGGTTGGGATTTGACAAGTTTTGACATCTCTAGTAGTGATCGACATGGTGTTTTCCCATTTAACCAATCCCCATACAAAATTCCATAAAAGGGATTAAGTAAAAGGAAATAATCATGAAAAATATAAAGATTCACCTAGCTACTAGCTAAGCCTCACTAGATGCCACATAAGACTCTAATACGCTATTGTTCTAGGAAAATGAAACTCTAGAACCTTGAGTATAGAATAAAACCTATAGAAAATTTATCACATTAAATATACAAATAAAGTGTTTGGCTCTTCTTAAGATATAACTAGGACTTGATTGCATTAACTTTAGAGGTTATGGGGCTCTCAATATGGATTAATTCTCCATTGTAAATATGCAATACACTTGGAAAATAAGGTGAATAGGAATTGAAAGACTCTTATTGGAAATGATTTGGTTGGAATGAGACTAAAGGTCTTGTGAATTTAAGTTTGATCATTTTATGGAGGGGGATTACAACTTATACTATTTATTCATGACCATAAAGTCCCATGAGGTATAGGAAGAGTATTAAATTTTTTTACAGTTCTAAATTTGGAATATACATATGATCATTGGAAACATGACCAATTTTTTATACACCATAATAAGCCTATAACATCCTATTAAAATAACTTAGATGGGACAATAGAATAGCCTTAATTCTTAAATTATAATATGAAAAACTCAAAAAAAAAATACAAAAACATTTAAATAGATAAAAAATACTAAAATATGTATCATATACATGTTTCCTAGATTTTTCCTATATGATTTTTAATTTATGTAATTATATAAAATAAAATTTACTTTTTAAACCCATATGTTTCATGGGTACATGAGTGTGATACATGCATACACTAGATCCATGATACATGAACATGTAGATGTTATAAATTTCCTCCACCTAATGTGACATACTAAATTTGGGGTATATGATTCATTAATCATGATTTATACATGTTATATTGTTTTATTATCACTTAAAAGTGTCATTTTGAATTTATATACTAATGTTTACACATTTCTATATTCATGTTTACATCTTACATAATATGATAGATATGTTATGTTACAAGACATTTTGATAACACATTTATGTAAGAAATAGTATGATATGATTATTTTGGTTACTTATATTTTAATTATTTATGGTTTCACATGGCTTACCTGAGTGTAATTCATATTTTGGTGAACATTTGAACATATTCCTAATTTTTTAGCCATAGTGCCATGAGTGTTGTTCCTTTGGTGTGTGGACATTTGAACATGTCCTCTCCTTGAGTGTATGATATTTGAACATTCTCATTGTTTTTAGTCTCTTTATGCCCCTTTTATGTTACATTGAGTGCTCATGTGTGTCTACTTGATTGGTTAATAAGATTTTATTTGTTCCTTGTATACATTTCCATGATCCATATTATGTATGTTAGGGATTGTTGTTATTAGATAATGTGAGCTTTATTGATACATATAATGAGACATGATAACACTATATTCTTCTTCACTACATGAGTTAATACATATATGGCATTATTATATTATCCTTTTGAGATAATTTGATGACTAGATTGTATTCCTCTTACCTCTAAAGGGATAAATATTAGTGGGGTCTTGTCATATAGACATGAACACAGGTTTCAAAATTGGCATAATTTGATATGATTTATGTTATGTATCTAGTGATATTATATATTAATGTACATGGGTTGATGGATATTTTTATATGTATAACACATCCCCCTTATTTAATTATATAGGTCTAATATATTAGGATAAATCAGTAGTTTGTGGAATTAGTGCATTGGGTAATAGTTATCCTACATTGGGATTGAGAGGTTGCCCATCCTTTATTAGTTAATTAGAGGTCTATATAAAGGAGGTGAGTATAATTTTAAACCAATCAGGTAAGTGTTGAGTATTATATTTAATACAATGATATTGAAGTTTGTCCCCTTAAAGAGACATTATGAAGTTATTCCTTCCCAAATGAATAACCCTACAATGGGATTAAGAGGTTGCCCATTTTTTATTAGTTAATTAGAAGTCTATATAAAGGAGGTGAGTATAATTTTAAACCAATAAAGTAATTTTTGAGTCTTATATTTAATACAATAATATTGAAGTTTGTCCCCTTGAAGAGACATTATGGATTTATTCCTTCCCAAATGAATAACTCCACAATGTTTCTTCGAGGGGACAACCTCCAATATATGTATACAAAATAAAAGACTCAAAACTTACTAGATTTATTTAAAATGATACTCACCTAATTTATATATACCTGTAATTAATAAACAAAGGATGAGTGACCTCTTAAGCATGATGTAGGCCACCAATTACCCAATGCACTAATTCCACGAGTTACACATTTATCCTAATATATTAGACCCATATAAATAGCTAAAGGGGATGTGTGCCACATGTCACCATATCCATAAACCCATAAACATTAATATATAATATCATAGGTACACAAAAATTTACATAAATCAGATTTACACTTTGATCAAAATATTATGTAAGCACTTGGCCTTGATTTTCCTAGATTTAGGATAGATTTTTTTTGGATTTG